>OY723395.1:34928856-34966589 GCA_963210295.1 Ophion ellenae | reverse complement strand
CCTCTCTCTCTCTCTCTCTCTCTCTCTCTCTCTCCTCTCTCTCTCTCTCTCTCTCTCTCTCCCTCTTGGTGCCGAAGGTGAGCCAGTACGCCCCGGTCAAAAGTTTTCTCTGCAAACTTCTTCATTTTCTTTTTCCTTTTACTAGTCCCTCTCTTTTCATCTCGCGCACTTCATTCAGGGCCTTGTCTTTCGAGATTCTTTTTCTTTTTCGCCAACCTCATCACGTTTGGTCCCCTGCTATCCGCGTTTTTTTCTTCCCCAGTTCATCACACTTTTTTTTGTTCTTTCCTCAAAGTCTTCGTATCCTATCAGATAATAATCTTTTGCTAATAAGGGCTGTACGAAGTGAAGGGGGATGAGAGAACAAGCATACGGGGTGGAGAGAGAGAGAGAGAGAGAGAGAGAGAGAGAGAGATGAGAGAGAGAGAGAGAGAGAGAGAGAGAGAGAGAGAGAGAGAGAGAGAGAGAGAGAGAGAGAGAGAGAGAGAGAGAGAGAGAGAGAGAGAGAGAGAGAGAGAGAGAGAGAGAGAGAGGAGAGAGAGAGAGAGAGAGAGAGAGAGCAGAAAGTTGATTGCACTTTTTGTTTCTACCGAACTTTCCCTTCCCAGGCTCCACGTTCATTTTTCTCGATGATTTCAGCTCCTTCCTGTTCGCCTTCGCTCTCTCCCTCCCCCATCCGCTCCTTTCTCTTGTTGCCTTTTCCATTTTTGCCACGTTCTCAGACGTTCTCCGGAGGGGCCGCAGTGACGGGCTCTCGCGCTACAACGAACACGGAATTCGCGTGCCAAAGTACTGGACCGCAAGCTTGAACGAGAGAGAGAGAGGGGAAGATTTTGCGAAAAAGAGAGCACGAGTCACGACGGAAGGAGACGCCCGGACGAAATTCAATTTCCCGTCCGTGTGCACAAACCAAGGAGGAAAGTGTCAACCTGTGAAGCTTCGGAAAAACAACTGTCAAGATGACGGTACACATCGCCGCGACTAAAACACCTCGAGCGTTGCGACTCGGCAAAAGTCCTTTTTTTCGTGCAGTAATGCATTCTTTCGAGACGGTGCGAGAAATGATTTTTTTCAAAAGTATCTAAACGACGATCATGGATCAATATTTCGAAAAAAAATTATTTCAATAAAACATAAATTTTAACGCGTTTTTAAAACGGACTAAAAAGTATCAAATAATTTATCCTAGCCCCATGCAGATTTATAAACCAATACAGATTCCTCGCCGCATACAGATTGTCCGGAAAATTTGTGATTGTGAATTTTTGATAGCTATGAAAATACTTGTAAGATTGAAAATGAAAAACGTGGGTCGCATGTAATATGTGAAAATTGATGCGTGAATAGTTCACCCAAGTCACGGACAATTTTATTACACTGGAAATTATATGAACTGATGTGTGAGTGTTTTCAACGACAGCTACTCCCCAAGTGAAAATTTTTTATGATGCTTGTATAAAAATGATATAAAACAAATTCTATAAAAATATTGTACGAAAATGGACATATGAAATTCTCTCAGATTCTATATACTGCTCAAGAATCTCATGTGAGTGCGTATAGGAACTGCAGAAAAATGCTGTATATGAAATTTCTGTCGGTTTGCAATAAAATGATATGAATATGAAATTTTACACTCTTTAGATCTCTACATATATTCTTCCATATATAAAAGACAATTTTTGTTTTTATAAAGAAAAAGTATACAATAAAAGCTATGAAGATATTATATGAAAATATGCACATATAAAATTCTCATAGATTCTCTATACTTCTCAAGACTCATTCGACTGTATATGCGAAAGAAATCATTATAGAAGAATGATGTATGTGAAATTTATAGATATTGCAATAGGACAGAACCAACATCACAGCCGATCTCGGTCTATGTATAGTACAACCATTTTCGAAGTAGGATCAATTATTATTATTTATTCTTATACTGTTTATTTCGAGTACATTACAGTCATTATAGATACAGGTACAATGTACAAAGTTCGTTAATGACAACGCAAACAACATTAACGAAGGCAGTTAACAATGGTTTTATAAAAATTATATTTTTATAAAAAATTATATTAAGGGGTTACCCCCACTTGCGATTTTGAAAAAAATCGATTTTTTTAATTGCATTTTTTGAGGTATAAGTATCTGAGAATATGTCCCGAAAATTTCAAGTCGATCCGAACAAAATTGACTGAGATATGAGCGTTGAAAGAGAAGAATCCGCGTTGAAAGAGCGTTGAAAGAGAAACTTTGAACGCGTTTTTCTCAAAATGGCATTTCTGAAGTCGGTGACCAAGATTACTCGAACACTAATGAACCGATCTTCTTAGAATTTTGCAGGCTTATTTAATACATAAAAATGTAGTCTTTAATCGTTCGATTTTTTTTCCGAAAAAAATGGCCGTTTTATAGCCAAAAAACGGCCGTTTTTTTCGTTAAAATCGAACCATTAACTTTGACTGTCCGCCATTTTGTGAAAAATGAATATTTTTTAAAAACCTTCGATTAAAGACTAGTTTATACTTATATTTGACTAAATCCATCCGCATTTTTTCTTCATATGATCCACTTCGCCGCAATGTTGGTCACCGCAAACCGTGTATATAAAAACATTATTTCATTGACGGCCATTTGCCACTAAACAATGCAATATTTTTCAATGAAAAAATTACTGAAAGTTCTTCAAGATGTGTTCTTTAAGATGGTATATTGATCGATTAAAAAAGTTTTGTAGTTTTCTTTTAAAAAATTCATGAAAAAGGCCTTTTTTGCGCTACAAATGGGGTAACGCCTTAAGCAAATTCTACAAAAATATTGTACGAAAATAGACATATAAAATTCTCTTAGATACTTTATACTGCTCAAGAATCTCATGCGAGTGCGTTTAGGAACTATACGGACTATACGCATGACTATGGTGCGTATAGTTCCTATAGCCATGGCTTTTATTCTACATATCTTCAAGTATCTTCACAAATATTTGAAAAAAAAATGCCGGCGCTGAAGCTCTCATTCTTCACCGATTGAGTAAGGAGTGTAGTGATCACTACACTCCTTACTATTATCTATGCATGCGCCCCACGTTTTTCGTCTTGGGACCTTAGGATGCTCTAGAGGCCGACGAAAAACTAGGCTTTTTGGGGAATTTTTTTTTTCAGAAAAACCACAAAATAAATCGAGATTACAAAAAAGGGTGTTTATCATACATATCAGTGACTGTATACAATAATTTTTTTAAAGCGACAAATTTCAAAATGGCGGCTGTGCGGCGTTTATCTCCAAACTGCGTTTTTTAAGTTGGCCGCAAACATAACTCAGACACTTTTCAACCGATTCACTCGAAATGTTGAATATATCTTGAAAAATACATTGTCTATGGAAGTAGGTAGGATTTTTTTTTATATTGCATAGTTCATTTGTTATTAACAATTATCTGACGATTTTTATGCAAATTTTTGGAAAGTGAAAAATTTCGTCAGATAATTGTTAATAACAAATGAACTATGCAATAAAAAAAAATCCTACGTATTTCCATAGACAATGTATTTTTCAAGATATATTCAACATTTCAAGTGAATCGGTGGAAATTGTCTGAGTTATGTTTCCGGCCAACTTCAAAAATGCGGTTTTGAGATAAACGCTGCACAGCCGCCATTTTGAAATTAAGCGCTTCAAAAAAATTTTTGTATACAGTCACTAATATGTGATAAACACCCTTTTTTTCAATCTCAATTTATTTTTTAGCTTTTCGGAAGAAAAAGAATCCTCAAAAGCTCATTTTTTCGGCCTAACCCCTTAAATCTTACAAGTATTTGCATAGCTATTCAAAATTCAAAATCACAAATTTTCAGGACAATCTGTATACAGATAGGAATCTGTGTTGGATTATAAATCTGTATGGGGCCAGGAGAAATTATTTTATACTTTTTAGCCCATTTCAAAAAAGTGATTTAACATTTTTTTTTATTTGAATAATTTTATCTTCGACTTTTTAGTCTTGTGTGTGTGTGTGTGAAATTTTGGTTCTCCTTCTCTGGGCTTTGCTTGTGTTGGGGGGCTGTCTCCTTGACCATCGTAGAAATCGTCACTAATGCACTATTCACTATGAATTTTATTATTGTTATTATTTTTAATTCTTTTTTACTAAACTATATTTTTCATTTCTTTATTAATTTTTTTTCTCTCTCTGCGTCAGCCTTGCCTGTCTGTTTATTCGTCTGTCATCCAGATCGGAGCTATGTTCAAAGTTTCAAGTATCCACCTAATCCGGAAGTAATTTCAAAATCGATTGCAAAATTTGCACCGAACAGACGACAAGCAAAGCGAGTTAATAAAATCGTGTTAAAAAACCAACCTTTCCCGGAGGAACCCGTATGTCCTCAAGGACTTCTACGCTCATCGTCGACATTTTTTCACGTCCCAGCTAACGTTTTTTCGAACTCGCTCATCGCTCAAAAAAAAATGCGCTCATTCGCCCAACGCGGTGGAAAATCGAGCGGATTGGATTTCCAACGACAAAGGGCCAAATCGAATGGAAGTCGCGTCGTGTATTATAATGGAATGTTCAATCGTGCCATTTTCTCGAGATGAAACGCGTTTGTTTCCGGCTGGCTCGCCCGCTGCCCAACCGTACGGCATTAACCTTCAATGTTAATGTCCCCCTGTCATCGGTAGGCGAACGCAATTATGATTCGGCAATGCAGCCGAATATCACTATTGTAATAATACGGAATAATGATAATAACCGTAAAATGGGAATGGCGAGGGGAGAGCGCGTGACAGACCGATAAATGATATGAATAAGCGCCTGGTAATTATACCGTGCCACCCCGATCAACGAGCGCTACTTGCCAATTCCTAAAACCGCAATATTTATCACGGAATAAAAATTTTAAAAAGTCAAATTACTTTTTTTTTTAAATATTGAATGCAATATATATTTTTATCACGGAATAAAAATTTAAAACGGTCAAATTACTTTTTTTTTTTTTTAATATTGAATGCAATATATATTTTTATCACGGCATCGAAATTTAAAACGATCAAATTCATTTTTTTTAAATATTGAATCCAAATGAATTATATTTAGTATTTGGAGGGTTAAAAAAATGCAGTGTTTGGTGAGCGAACGAGATCGAGCAGCAAGTTCGAAACTGTCACGTCTGCAGTTGTTGCACAATAAGGGAAAGGGTCGATTTAGCTTGGCTGATGCCCGGCGGTCGGTTATTTATTTCCGCACCTAGAAGGGGGGGGAGGGGCAGGGGAAAGCGAATCAGAAGTTAGGGGGGAGAGGCGGAAAGATCGACCCTCGGATGAGCTTGCGATCTAGGGACTGTGGATGAAACTGATGCATGAACGCACACTTCCGCCGCAATATCCCCGGGCCCTATTGAGCAATATCCGTGTGGCGTCGGATTCGTCCGAAGGGACGAGCCAGTGACAAGGATTACGAAGTAGATCGTGTTCATTGACGAAAATCTATTTCGATCTGTAGTCACTCCATACTTAAGGGGGGATTGTCTTTTTTTTCGCAAAATTTACCGCTTTTTGGGAATTTTTTTGTGAAGAAAGTATACAACGGAAAACTTGTGAAACTTGGCATATGGTTTTATTGATCTGTTTACTACATACAAAAAATTTTTTAAACAATTTCATCAAAAAATCCGCCTCCCACCCCCCTCGACGCGCGATGGTCCTTTTTTGATGGTGTGCACGATTACAGCCTTCACGTTCATCCTGCAACAAAAACCCAAAAAGCATTTTACTTTAGACACATATAGCTATCGTTCGATGAAGGGGAAAAAAAAATTGACGATTTGGTGACGTTTTGAACTTGAAGTATCGATTTTTCGAAAAAAATTGATCGATTTTTTGTTATAAATAAAAAACTATTAAACGTATTGCTTTTTTGCTTCGTCAAACGATAAAAGGATGTCAGCTGAGCATTCTGTCCAAATTTGAAGGCAATCGGTTGAATAGTTTTTGAGAAATCGTGCACACCAGTTGTGAAAAAGCTGTTTCGAGAAAAACGCGTTTAAGGGGGGATTTTTTGATGAAATTGTTTAAAAAATTTTTTGTATGTAGTAAACAGATCAATAAAACTATATGCCAAGTTTCACAAGTTTTCCGTTGTTTCCCAAAATTCCCAAAAAGCGGTAAATTTTGCGAAAAAAAAAGACAATCCCCCCTTAAATAATGTACAGGGTGACCTGTTATCAATGGATAATCCTGCAACTGTCGATAGGTCAGATCATGTCTTACTATGTGCTGGAATTTCTGTTTAGTGAAAGTTCCACGGTTTTTGAGACTGTGGGCTTTATAAATAGAGCGGAAGCCCTATTCGAAGGGCCTGGAATTGATGATTCGATGTGAGTAATTTTTTAATCAGTATTTCTATACATAAATCAAGTCTAAAATTGAAAAACTCTTTCAGTAATTTTCAAAAATGTATTACTCGAAAATCATAAACTTCGGCAAAATTTTATAAATAATCCTTTCGTTTTAAAATTGCCCAAAATATTTTAAAAACATAATTCATCCCGAAAAACTTTAATTTTTTGAAAAATTGATTTAACAATTGGCTGCAAACAATTGAATGCTCGACTTTTCGGCAAAAAGTTGTGACATTCGGATTCAGCGGATCAAAATACATTGAAAAAAAGTTTAGCTTCATCCATCGAGCTCAACATTTTACGAACATATAATACCGTATTCACATCGAAAAACTTTAAACGCGTTTCTCTCAAAACTGTTTTTTTCAAGTCGGTGACCACCATAATTAAAAAACCACTCGATGGATTTTGATGAAATTTGGTGTACTTATTGATGGCATTCAAAACTAGTCCTCAATCGAAGTATTTTCATTTTTGTTGAAATTTTTTTTTTTTTTAAACAATAAACGAGCGATTTTTTGGTCGAAAATCATAAGTTATTTGTCGGAAGCCGCCATTTTGTCAATTTTTGAAAAAAAAAGCTTCGATTAAGGACTAGATTTATTATTAAACTAATGATTTTTATTTGGTTTTTTTATTTCAGATGATCAAGTAAAATTTTATGATCGTCACCGCAAAGCACTACATGCCGAAAGGGGTTTGACAAAGATCGCGATATTTTAATAAATAATCAATATTTTACTTTGAAAGTTTGTACAAGTCAAGTTGAAATATAACATAAAAAATCTGTGTACCCACTTTTGTAAAACAAACTTAATTACTATTTAAAAATATTGAAAATGCTCGTTTTTTCACGCTTCTGACTGCATCTCACCCCTTAAAAGGTAAGGTGCAATGGGTGGTGAGCCAACATCTATGCTAGATGCCACCTATCACAGTTGTCCAGGATTTCTTCTGACAATCAGCCAATAATCACACCGGTTCGTTTGGGAGAATTAATCCCTCTTAGCAAAAAAGTCAGAGCTCTAGTAAAATCAATCGAAGACGAACAAATAGAAAATAGTTTATATGTAAAATATTTTTTTCTAACATGTTTTTATTTAATGTACTAAAAAGTAGAAAATAGTTTTTTTTTTACCAAGTCACCTATATGTGACTATGAATAAAAATTTGAGACACGCGAAATTCAGACATATAATCTTTGATTTACATAAATCCGTTGACATGTCAACAGTATTTAATTTACAGTAAAACAACCTTAAATTCCTTAAATGAAAATCCTGAAACTGAGTATAAACGTGTGATAATAATTTCTTCAATTACCATTGTGCAAAATTAAATACGGTTAATGGAACTAAATGGATCAAATTCATTAAACATTAAAAAAGTTGAGCGCCACAAGCTTTTATTTATGGCCACATGTAGATCACTTGGTAAACAAATATTTTCTACATTTTATTACATTAAATAAAAGCTTGTTAAAAAATCATAAACTTTCCTTTACATTTAAGGTTAAGAAGGAGACTTTTCTAGACAAAAGAAATAAACAAGAGTATTTTTTTAACCGGGACAAAAAAGTTCTCATTTGTAGAAATGGCATGCGAAAACCCAAAAGCAGATGATTTTTATCTCGAAAACCGTGAGAATATATTTTCGCATCTGACTTACGCACTGACTATTGAGCAGCAGACAATTTCGTCAATTCCCCATGGAAATGAAGGGTCTAAGCCAAATCGAATGGTAAATTAACATTTAGAGGATAATAACACATCGAAACAGAGTCATAAAAAAAATTCAATTCCAAATGTTTTTTCGCATCCCAGCCAAAAATTAACGGCTTCACTGAATCGTCGACCATTTCCCCCCTACATGTGGAATTCCACCCTGTGCTCATTCTCTTCGTTATCGTTTCCTCTCTAAAATGCCATTCAATTCATCGAGCTACGATTGCTTTTCAATTTTTAGTACAATTCCAAATTCCGACCCACGATTTTAGCAAACTGTTCCATCACACCCTCTTCAATACATTGCGGGTACAAATTGCTTTCCCGATCCCGAGTATATTCAATTAAGGGGTTACCCCCACTTGCGATTTTGAAAAAATCGATTTTTTTTATTGCATTTTTTTGAAGTATAAGTATCTGAGAATATGTCCTGAAAATTTCCAGTCGATCCGAACAAAATTGACTGAGATATGAGCGTTGAAAGAGAAGAATCCGCGTTGAAAGAGCGCTGAAAGAGAAACTTTAAACGCGTTTTTCTCAAAATGGCATTTCTGAAGTCGGTGACCAAGATTACTCGAACACTAATGGACCGATCTTCTTGAAATTTTGCAGGCTTATTTAATACATAAAAATGTAGTCTTTAATCGTTCGATTTTTTTTTTCGAAAAAAAAATGGCCGTTTTATAGCCAAAAAACGGCCGTTTTTTTTCGTTAAAATCGAACCATTAACTTTGACTGTCCGCCATTTTGTGAAAAATGAATATTTTTTAAAATCCTTCGATCAAAGACTAGTTTATACTTATATTTGACTAAATCCATCCGCATTTTTTTTTCCAGATGATTCACTTCGCCGCATTGATGGTCACCGCAAACCGTGTATATAAAAACATTATTTCATTGACGGCCATTTGCCACTAAACAATGTAATATTTTTCAATAAAAAAATTACTGAAAGTTCTTCAAGATGTGTTCTTAAAGATGGCATATTGATCGATTAAAAAAGTTTTGTAGTTTCCTTTAAGAAAATTCATGAAAAAGGCCTTTTTGCGCTACAAGTGGGGGTAACGCCTTAAACCACGCTCGTGTATTATTTAAAATGCGCCCATCAAGTCGAGATTCTTATCTCATACATTATTCACATACAACTGATTACGTGAAGTATAACCAACAATGATCCCATGGATATCGAACAGAAGTCTTTCGCCAAATCGCCAAATATTCCAAATTGCCGGAAATTGATTAGCGGAACACTCAACACGTCCTCGTATCGGAGACTTTTTTTTCACACGACGAGACTTGCCAAGAGCTTACCGGATGGAAAATGTATGAGAAGGAATTTGGATCGCCTTGGGAAGTTTCCGAGGCGCGTATATAAATGCAGTTACGAGTCCTCTCCTCCAGCCACTTAAGGCTCATACGCCAAGTGTCTAGGCGAAGATGCCGCTGTCCTGTAAATAAACCCGTGAGCGGGAGAGACTCCTGGCCGAGCCGGCTTAGCCTCTCTCTCTCTCTCTCTTTTACTCTCTCCCCTTGGACGACGCGGAACGAGAACGTCGACAGGAAACCACCGTCTTCCCAGGGTCCCGAGTAATCCGGCTTTTGCAAGTCAAATCGGTAAAATGGATTTCGAGTTAAGAGGTGGACCGTGAGATCTCTCGTCTCTGTGGCATGACGATGCTGTCTGCCATTCCGTACGGAAAATTCACGGGGTCACGACGATGGATACATATACCGATGATCCCGAAAGACTCCGTACAATTCAATCAAGCATACCCGATGTCTTCAGCATCGCACTTTTCGGGGACAAAAACTACGCCCTTTTGCTCTCAGCCCGAATTGCTACTTACGCGAGAATAACGAGACTTTGAAATCTCGCGGGAAAAAAACTCAGTCTGAAACTTAGCAATAGCCGCGTGCAGAACGACCGACCGCGCCGACGCTGCCTCGCGAGGCAGCCTCGCGAGGCGATGCCTCGACCAGTGTCGACGTGGTTGAGGTTGCCTCGTGCGTAAGTTGCCTCGCGAGGCAATGCCTCGGCCAGTGTAGACGTGGTTGAGATTGCCTCGCGCGCACGTTGCCTCGCGAGGCAATGCCTCGGCCAGTGTAGACGTGGTTGAGGTTGCCTCGCGCGCACGTTGCCTCGCGAGGCAATGCCTCGGCCACTGTGGACGTGGTTGAGGTTGCCTCACGCGCACGTTGCCTCGCGAGGCAATGCCTCGGCCAGTGTAGACGTGGTTGAGGTTGCCTCGCGCGCACGTTGCCTCGCGAGGCAATGCCTCGGCCACTATGGACGTGGTTGAGGTTGCCTCACGCGCACGTTGCCTCGCGAGGCTGCCTCGCGAGGCAATGCCTCGGCCACTATGGACGTGGTTGAGGTTGCCTCACGCGCACGTTGCCTCGCGAGGCTGCCTCGCGAGGCAATGCCTCGGCCAGTGTAGACGTGGTTGCGGTTGCCTCGCGCGCACGTTGCCTCGCGAGGCAATGCCTCGGCCACTGTGGACGTGGTTGAGGTTGCCTCGCGCGCACGTTGCCTCGCGAGGCAATGCCTCGGCCAGTGTAGACGTGGTTGAGGTTGCCTCGCGCGCACGTTGCCTCGCGAGGCAATGCCTCGGCCACTGTGGACGTGGTTGAGGTTGCCTCACGCGCACGTTGTCTCGCGAGGCTGCCTCGCGAGGCAATGCCTCGGCCAGTGTAGACGTGATTGAGGTTGCCTCGCGCGCACGTTGCCTCAGCCGAGCATGCCTCAACCGCGAGCCATGCGGTGTCGAGTATGGTTTCCGTGCTCAAAGGTGCCTCAATCTGAGCTGCTCGCTCGGTGTGGACGGTCGTGACGACGCTCGCGAGCCGAAGCAAAATGAAAAATGGATAAGGAAGACAGTATTCGTTTCATTACAATGGACAGACTGCTCAAACTGGCTCACCTTAGCTCGCGAGGCCCGCCTCGTAACCCTTTCATTCTGCCTCGGAGGACATGGCTCGCGAGCCCGAAGTCCAAGCGTGGCTCGCGAGGCGTGCTCGGCCGGTCTCGACCCGGCTAATGACCAAAACTAACAAGACTCTAATAACGATAACTCATCTCTCCTCATTGAGCTAAAATTATGCGAAGATTTATCGCACAGACGAGAATATTCGATGTCTCGCACTGTCTGATCATACACTGAACTTTACTACTGGCTGTGATTCGACATCGTTCGAACGCGGCCCTAACCACGAAGAGTCCGAATCATCTTCAACCGCGAAACTTCTCAAACTCGGCAACTGGAAAAGCCCTCATCAATTATCCGTTGGGCTGTAACGTACTCGGAAAAAATAATATTCATTTGTTCGAAGGAGAGAAGCGCAGCGGAAAAGTTGGCCGTAGATTCGCAAGAAGGGGGCGCGATTTCTTAATTAAGAAACTCACCCTCGCTCATTATTATTGCGGTTGGGATTTCATACTGTAACACACGTAGCCTACAGATTCGGTTTCTGAGTCTCTCTCTCTCTCTCTCTCTCTCTCTCTCTCTTTCTCTCTCTCACATACACTCACGTGTATATATATATATATATATATATATATATATATATATATATATATATATATATATGTATATATGTATATATATATTTAAAAAAAAGAAAGGGTGGTTCCAAAAAAAATATTTTTTTTTCGCGGTTTTCAATGGAAAATGTTACTACGTTATCAAAAAGTAATTCATACAAAATTTAAGAGGTCAAAACATTTTTTTTAGGTACTGCTCAAATGACTTCTAATTTTTTTTTTCTTTGATTTTTCGCCAATTTTTTTTCCCCGCCAATAGACATCATAATAATACAACTTTCTCAAAACTTTCTATGCTCTGTAGCATTTTCTAAGTTAACGTAAACAGGTCGTTTTCATTTCAAGTAGTTTTAATAAAAATAATAATTCCAAACGATGTTTAAAAAAATATGTATTCTGGATCACAGTATGCGATTGTTGAAAAACTTACGTAATTACTCCGAAGATCGAGCCGAACAATAAATGCCCTCCTCGCAAAAAGGATGAGTTTTTCTGTGCTCGCTCACAACTTGCAACAGATATTGTTTTTGGTCTTCGTTTTTCGTAATCAAACCGTTGAAATCTTTCATCAAAGAAACGGCTCGCTCAGCTATGTCGTTCACAACTCGCATGTTTTTGAAAGTAATCACATACGTATAATAATCCTGATTAAAGTCCCAAAGTGAAGGATTCAAGTCCAAAAAACTGCACGGGAGCTAAAATCGTTCGAATAAACTTTTTTACATTTTTAATTTTTACGTGTACTGTGACGTACCTCGATACAGCAACTACTGGAAACAGTCAAATGAATCGCGAAAAGAACTCACGGATAGTCCGAGAAACAAAGATGCGGTAACGCCAACAGCGCCGCGGTTTGTAACTCTCGAATTCGCATGACTTTGTTTTCTTACTCCATAACAACATATTAGTCCAAAAAAAAAACGCATACTTGTTAGACGTTCAGTGATGTAAACACCGTGTTCGTGTTCATCAAGTGGTTGATAAAATTTTCACAAACGATATACATATATTGATTCTTAATCTGCAAATAGAAATTGTTTATGGTGAAAAAAAATTGTGTATTGTTACAGAAAAAATTAAATCAAGACTTACTTATTGGATCACGCACTAACATTTTCTGCATCGAGATAAAAAAAATTAATACTCTGATAATCATGAAAAAAAAAAACATGAAAAAGGCGTTTGAGCACTAAGTAAAAAATTGTTTAGGACCCTTAAATTTTGGAAAACTTTCTTTTTCTTAACATACTTCAATTTTCCGTTGAGAAAAAAATCGATTTTTAAAAATTTATATATATATATATATATATATTTTTAAATCAATTTATATATATATATATACACATATCTGACATTTTGTACCCATTGTATTTATAAAATATTGACCACCAGCACATCCGTCGATTTACAGGATGGTCGTCGACATTTTTTCAAACGAAACATTGATTTTAAAGCCAATATGATCCTCGAAATGACTTTTCCATTAAGGTACCTACATCTACTCCATATCGATTTTCCAGACATGATCCTCGACGTCAGCTGTCTTCAAAATAATTTTTCCACATATATGCGCGCGTGTGTATTCACATGTATACTAAAGACTTCAATGTTCGAGAAAATTATTTTTCTTCACCGGAACGAAAGAAGATGGAACCAGCCGATGGGGGAGAGTTTGGTGTAATGGAGAGAGACAGTGGAAAGTAGCAAGTACAAAATGCAGCGAGAGAGAGAGAGAGAGAGAGAGAGAGAGAGAGAGAGAGAGAGAGAGAGAGAGAGAGAAAGGACGCACGTGGCAGTAACTGCCTCACGTACAATTCTTCGAGGATATACAGCATGCAACGTGCGAGGAAGGAGCTCGATCCTTTCTTTTTTCCTCCTTTTCTTTTCTCCCCGAGTGAATTTCTCTCGCTAAGAATACTCGATGCGAAAAATAAAATATATATATATATATATATATATATATATATATATATATGCATTCATATACACGTGGGTATGTGGGTGCGTACGCACATACACGAACAGTGCAGAAAAAGTATTAAAGAAGATCCCCAGCTAGCTCAACACTCAAGCTGAGATTATCGAGACTGCAAGGGAAACAAAAAAATAATATCTTTTTCTCATTATTATCAATCGATGAGTAAATTTAGTCGTCTTTTTATAACGATATTTTTTCAAACAAGCTTGAAGTTATTATAAAAACAATAATATTATTCATTTTTTTTTGTATAATCAAAAATATAATTATTTTGTTGGCCGTAATAATAATCATTTTCGCATATAATAATAAAAACAGTAATACAAATAGTGATTTTTTTCATATAATACAAACGAGAAATAATAATCCTTTTTGATAGAATAAGAAAAATAATAATATTTTTTACATGACTAGAACAGCAATTACAATAATAATGAGTATTATTCTTTTTCAATTAATAAAAATTATAATACCAGTAATTCTTTTTCATATAGCGATGAAAATAATAACAATGACAACCAAATGATTTGCAACAAAGTGCTGTACACCCTCATTATTATCATACCGCCCCGTGGAAGTTTGTCGTATTTGCTTCTGAACTTGGAGGCAAATGCTTTTGTGCATTCGCACCTCGAAGCATACGTTAGTCGCGACACTCCGGTGTATAATACCCAAAGCATATTCGTAAGCTCGGCAATTAGAGGGTATATGGCCGGACCGAGTCGCTGCAAGACAATTTCGTAGTTTCACCGAGCTCCGGTCAGCGACGAGACGAATATTCTTGGTGTGTGGTTATGAGCTTGCGGGAGAAGCTCAAGCGACGCTCGTCGTCGTCGTAGTTGGTTCGCCCGAGATGACGAGACGAGGCTCGCTTGTCGTTAGCAGGGCCGGGATAATCCTCGGCGGTATGCCAAGAGTATTCACTTCACCGTTGGCCACGTGCACGAGACGTTCCATGCCAATTCACTCGACCATTTGGTCCACCATTTTTCAACATTTTTATTGCCGCGATTGAGACATAAATTATACATAAATATGTAAAATATTCTTTAAACATTCTTATATAATTATATGTCCGTTTTGTATTAATTTTAAAAAATTTAATTCATTATTTTATTATAATTTTATTGTTTAATTATGAATGTAAATTATTGTTTAAATGGGAAATTGGAAAAAAACCGTGTCAATACAGGTGAGTATATCTCACCTGTATTGTCACTCTGACGGGTCAGAAAATTTGATTTTTTGCATTTTTTCAAAGTATACATATATCCAAGAATATGTGACAAACATTTCAAGTAACAATATTGGAAATGAGTGAAGTTATATACGCATCGATTCACGTATGAGAATTTCGATCGCGTTTTTCCCGAAAATACTTTTTATGACCTGGCCGGAATCATAACTCTAGCTATAATTGTCCGATTTGCGATTTAAAAAACTCGAAATTTCCGTAATTACCGTAGCTATCATTGTACGTAGCCGCTTTTTTTTCTTTTAGAATTAAAGTATTTTTAAAGCTCCACGAACATAAGTGAAAAATTCGCCAAAATTACACTTTGTTTTAACACCCGGCAAGGTTGGGGAATTTTATTTTTTACAGTAGCGTTATTAATTTTTCATTTTTCTTTATGAAAAATTGCACGAAATAAGTTCATTGTATGCCCAACAACTTACCTTCTTTTTAAATCCGACATGAATAATCTAGCAGACGAAAAAATTCGGCAAAAACGATTTTTTTCGCTCCATCAAAGTGGTACCCACCCTTAAGGGAAAACACCACTGTAAACGTCTAGAATTGAGCGATTTTTAGCATTTTTTTTCGGGTGGGAGGACAAGTAAGAGGATAATAATATTCAAGAATGTTATTAATCGTATCTTAAAGTGGACAGAAAAAAGTATATTAAAAAATTACACAAAATGGTGACGCTGGGGCTATTCTCGCAACGCAAGTTTGCATGTGGAAAAATTCTTTTAATTTACACGAGCATAGCTCGAGAAATACGAAGGGGTTCGAAAATATTAATTTTTGTGCAATTAGCAAGCATTTATCCACACGAACCTTTTTTACTGGTACCAAACTTTCCCCCCCTTATTCTAGATGGTTCAGAGCATTGAGCCGACGAAAAAAAATTATTTTTTTGAAACTTCCACAGTGGTGTTACCTCTTAAGGCGAAGTAGAAGATGTACCACGTGACATATGAGTGCGAGAGAGATAGCTGAAAGTTCCAAACACAGATTTTTCAGAGATGAATAATATTCAGGACAAAAGGAAATCATCAAGCTCTGCGTCAGGGAATTCTCCAGAGCCTAATGCTTTGTTTTTCCTCAAAAAATTGAACCATCTATGAGAAAATTGGGTTGGAAAATTTGTGAGGTTATGTTGACTTTGTACATGCCTTTAACGCTGGACCCAAGCAAACCAAACTTTCGAGACTAACCAAACCCAAGCAAACCCAAATATCCGCTTTGCCACTGAATTCCCCATATATTGATGCACACAACTACACATAATTGGGGAACGGAGCTCTCGTAGGTACACCGCCTCGTCCTTTTTAACTCAGAGCTATCGACATATATATATATATATCCCTATGCATACACGGACGGGACCAATCGCACAAAACCTAACGGGTCTTCGCGGTCTTTGCAAGTGGACGGTAAAAAGCCCCGGACTTGCTGCAAAATTGGTAATTTTGAAGCAATAAAAGCGAGACGGTGCACAAGAGAGAGAGAGAGAGAGAGTGGGGTGAGAGAGAAGGAGGGAGAGCGAGAGAGAGAGAGAGAGAGAGAGAGAGAGAGAGAGAGAGAGAGAGAGAGAGAGAGAGAGGAAGAGAGAGAGAGAGAGAGAGAGAGAGAGAGAGAGAGAGAGAGAGAGAGAGAGGAAGATAGCAGCGGCAACGACGAAAGGATATCGCCTCGTTGAGGAAAACGACGAGAGTCTCGCCAGCCTCTTCACCGTTGCATCACGACAAAAGGATACTGCTCTGCGAGTGGAAAAGCACCAAAGACAAAAGGAACGATAAAAGAAACACAACGAAACAAAGAAGAAAAAGAAACGAACCACGCGGCAACAACGAATTGCATGATAAGATTTTCCTTATACCCATGCACATCCTGTACAATTGAGATCTTCTCGTAACGCGTGCATTCCGCTAACTTTTATTCCCTCCGCACCGAAGAGGATAACAATCAGGACTCATGAAGAATTTTCACAATTTTTCCGGCCCTTGTAATCCTAATCGATCGTTATCGATTTTTGTCATTCAAATCGACCAGCCGCCTTTCCCTCTGTCGAAAAGACTGGTCTTCCTGTAGGGCTGCAATTGCACTTAATAAAGGACAAGATCGATCGATTATTGGCCGAAAAAAATACTTTATTATTCTTGTCGTTTTTATTTTTTGACGTTTTTTTACTTTTCCCACTCGTTTCAATCAATAATTTACTATACTTGCCTACGAGGCGATGAGTCGTCTGGAAATACGCCTTCTTTTTTTCGTGCGCTGACGTATCGCGTGGCACCGTCTCGAAGGCGCAGCGAAAAGTAGTAAGTACATATACCCATCTGTGAGTGGTAATCAATACATGTCGGTACGTGAGCAAGGACTGTACCGTTCCACGTACGATATTATATATATATATATATATATATATATATATATATATATATATATATATATATATATATATATATATATAGACTACTCCAATAAATTAAACGAACACAAAATTTCTTCAACTTTTTAAAGTGTTTTTTTGAGGCGCTGTCTCTGTGTGAAAAACGGTCGTTTCAAGATGAAAAAAAAATCATTTTGAAGCTTAAAATGGCTACTTTTGAGATCTTTTGGCAAACATTTTTGTAAGGTACGGTTATCGCGCAATCACAAGAAATAGCGCAAGATAAACAATTTCCAAATTAAATTTTTTTTTCAAGCATCCACACGGTTGGGATTTTTTTTGTTCAGTTAAGACGATGCATTGGTCAGTGAGCTTGTTTGTTCAGCTTCAATTTTGTTTTTTTTTGTTTCTCCACGCCAATGTTTTGCTGCGATATCCGACTTTCAATGAAAAAGAATCCTTTTGTCTTTAAACATCGATATCTCAGAAACCAACGATCGTACAGGAAATTGAAGGGCAGCTTAGAAATTTAGATAAACATCCTACAAGATCCTTTTACTAATTTTTTAGAAAAAAATAGTTTTTCACCATTAACGTTAATGTGAAAAAAGTAGAAAAAATTATTTTTTATGGTTTTTCAGTAAATACACCACTACTTTACAAATATTTATGGACAAAACTAATGTTGCCAGTTTTATTTCAGCTTAATGTACGCCCAATAGCCCTGTAAATATTCAAATTGGTCGATCGAACGATTTTTCCGGACCGATTAATCGAAGTTTTACAAAACAATTAAAGGAACAAGTCTATTGTTCCTAAGCATCGTGTAATCATCATCCAAATGAAAAGAACAATTTTTTTCGATTTTTTTTTCACAACGATGCACTAGTTTCTTGTTAAATTGAAGAAAAAAAAACGAAAAATTTGTAAAACATTTTAGGAAACAATACTGGCTCACAACAAACACGATTTAGCCTTTGCGTACCATTATTATACTTACCTTTAATTGCATTAATTAAAAGTTGATACCTCAAGCTGTGTTCACTGCTCGATCTGACAACATTTAGGCGATTAATTCTCGATATTTTCTGCAATGGTTATTAGGGTTACAAAAAAACGGAAAAACAAAAGAAGGGTAACGCTAATGCCGGCGGTTGTCAATTGACAATCAAAAACGTGTCCGAATGAGTCAGTATTGTTTCTTGAAAGATTTTACAAATATTCAAAAAATAAAATAAAAATACACATATTTTTCTATTTTTTTCTCAAATTTAACAAGTAACTAGTGCAAAGTTGTGGAAAAAATCGAAAAAAATTGATCTTTTCATTTTAATGATGATTACAGGATAATTAGGAACAATACACTTGTTCTTTTAATCGTTTTGTAAAACTTTGATCAATCGCTTCGGAAAAACGGTTCGAAGGATCAATTTGAAAATATACAGGGCTATTGGGAATACATTGAACTGATAAAACGTGGCAACATTGGTATTTTTATAAATATTTGTAAAGTAGTGGTATATCTACTGAAAAACCTAAAACGTGGCAACATTGGTATTTTTATAAATATTTGTAAAGTAGTGGTATATCTACTGAAAAACCATTAAAAAGTCACTTTTTGTACTTTTTTTCGCATGAATGTTAAGGGTGAAAAACAATTTTTTCGCAAAAAGCTGTGAAAGGGTTTTGTGGGAAATTTATTCAAGTTTTCAGAGCTGCCTTTTAATTCATAAACCCGAAGTTTTGCCAAATTATCTCAAAACTAGAAACGTAAAGCTTCAAAATGCTTTTTTTGTATCTCGATACAACCATTTTCCACACAGATTCCGCGCTTCAAAAAGACTCATACAAATTAAAGAAATCTTCGGTTCCTTTAATTTTTTGGAGTATTGTAATTAGAGACAAGATTTAAGGGGTAAGGCCACGGTAGAAATTTCAAAAAATCATTTTTTTTCTCGCTAAAATGGTGCTTTATCATTTTAAGAATAATTTACTATTCGATTTATAGCAAGAACATTTTTTTTCACCGATTTTGAGCGTAAACGTAAGCCAACCTCTGGCACGGCCATAGAGTACCTAAAACTTTAAACGCGTTTTTCTCGAAACAGCTTTTTTCCAATTGGCGTGACAAATAACTTCAACATTTTTTACTCGATTCACTTCAAATTTAAAAGTTATGTTCCTAATTGCATTTCGCAGAGAAGTACGTACGGAATTTCTGATGAATCGAAAACTTTTAATTTTATAAGCAGTTTTATACGAAATTTTTTACTAAAAATTCTTTCAAATACGTACAACTTTTGAATAAAACAATATTTTTTTAATTCCGTCCGTACTTCTGGAGGTATTCTAATGTAGATTGACGAGAATTTTTGTTTTTTGTCCTAGGTCAAACATTGTGGATGCTAAATGTCACGCCACGGAGCGTCGAAAAAAATATAACAAAAGAAAATATTAGCAGTCAGCCATTTTGTACGTTGAAAAAAAAATTCTACCAGCTTGATATTCACACTAAGTAGATGTGTAATTAATTTTATGAGTGAATCACTTGTATATAAGAAAAAAAAAATTGCTTAATTCGCACATTATTTTATACCCGTTACTGGGGCCTAACCCCTTAATAAATATGAAATAGAATCCCATGCCTTCGATTCACAGCTTAGAGGAATGGGTAGCGTCCGCATGGGAAAATATTCAATAAATAATAAAAATAACAATTTTAGATGTTAATTGTCCAAGTACACCACTCCATAAATTCAGTACGAAATTGCGTAATTTTCTGATAGGGGCAGGGGGGGATCTATCGGATTATCGCGACAGGATAATTCCAGGGGTGGGGGTCAAATATCCGCAAAAAAATCGATGACGCAATTTATGGACGGCCACTTAGTCCAATGAGAGGTCCGATGTTGAACTTTTTTCGGATTAGAAAACGGTATCACGTGATGTTCGACACTGGTTGGCTTTTATCGGTAATCTTATCGAGTAATGCCAACGCATCAAACATGAGTTAATAAGAATCGTAGCCACTGGATGGGGGTTGATATATAGATATAGTTCTAAAATGGGTGATGACATCGATTCGAGGTGCATCATCGCATCATCGCTATAACAGTAAGGCATTTTCCGGTTATCAAGTTTCTGCCCAAATATCGTACTGGCCAATTTCTAGCAATGCAGATCTCCACTCGTTAATTGACGGAGGTGTAGCCTGCGTCATCTGGCTTACACTTATTCAAATGATTACAAGCAATCAAAGTGTCCAAACTTTTTCAATTTTAATATTTACCATTTTTTTGCCACAAACGGTGAAAAGAACACCGATTTTTTGTTTTTTCGAATAATGTCCGCCATTTTGTTATTTTTGCATACATCAGAAATCGTATGATATGCGCTATAGCCATTAACATACTGAATCTAAAACCGTTTGATTTTTTTTGTTTCGGATGATCCATCTCCGACATTTCATCAACAAGGCAGACCTACAATGTTTTAGGCAATTTTTTTAACTACTATTTTCTAGAAAGTTTTTAGAAGATTTGCTTCGTCGGAATGCAACCATTTTTTCACGTTTCATTTTTATCAATATCCAAAGGCTCTTTTGCAAATTGAGGTCGTAAATTTCTCATAACAATACGTCGGAACGTTTGAGCAATTTTCACAGCCCAAATCGACTACAAAAAAGTCGAGTAATTTAGGAGAATTAATTTTCGGTGCATTCCAACGATGCTAACTTCGACGTCATCCGAAGTGAAGGTGACCTTCACTGTGCGTGAGGGACTCGTGAGAAATTAAAAAAATTGGTCGCATTTTATGGCCCCGATCACACCGTACAACATTTGTCTGGAATATTTTTTGTGACGTCGATAATTACCGAGTTATTTTGGGTGGAAGAGATAAGAGGGACCCCCTGTATATACAGGGTGTCCCAGAAGTACCGTACGCCCTTCTAGCATCTGGTAGGAAAACAAATTCTGAGGCGAAAAGTTCTCAGTCATTTTGTGATCAGACGCATAGATGATTAATTATGAATTAAAATAAATAGCCAATCAGGTCCGCGCTACAGCGGAAAGGCAGCGCTGAAGGGGGGGGGGGTAGGGGAATGCGTTGTTATTGCGTGCGCCTAAAAATGTGTGCGGAGGGAAAATTCCGAAAGCATGTGTGCAAGTGCACACACGCGCGTGCGCACGTACACTCACACTTTAACACACACACGTAAACACTTGCACATACACACACACACACACACTTGCACACATGCTTTCGGAATTTCCCTCCGCACACATTTTCAGGCGCACGCAATTACAACGCATTTCCCGATCCTTATCCTCTACGCTGCCTTTCCGCTGTAGCGCACACCTGATTGGCTTTTTCTTTTAATTCATAATTAATTATCTACGCGTCTGATCAAAAAATGACTGAGGACTTTTTGTCTCAGAATTTTTTTTCCTACCAGATGCTAGAAGGGCGTACGTTACTTCTGGGACACCCTGTATATATATATATATATATATATATATACAGGGTGTCCCATTTTAATCTTACACCTGAATTTTCTCGAAAAATATTGCTCGGACGAAATATTGTGTGGAACAAAACTTCTAGGGATTGAAGGGGAACGTTTGAAAAAAAATTATTTGAGGAACCAAAATTCAAAATGGCGGCGTTACAAAGGCTGACATGTTTTTTTCAAACGGAAACATAACTTTTTTTTATTGCCAAAAAATATATATATATATATATATATCTCAAAACTGCATTTGTTATTAACGATTTTTTACGCAAATTTTTGGAAAGTGAAACATTTACCTAAATAATCGTCAGATAATTGTTAATAACAAATAAACTGTGCAATATAAAAAAAAATCTTACGTACATCCATAGACAATGTATTTTTCAAGATATATTCAACATTTCAAGTGAATCGACTGAAAATTGTCTGAGTTATGTTTCCGGCCAACTTAAAAAATGCAGTTTGACATAAACGTTGCACAGTCGCCATTTTGAAATTAATCGCTTCAAAAAAATTATTGTATACAGTCACTGATATGTATGATAAACACCCTTTTCGTAATCTCGATTTGTTTTGTAGTTTTTCTGAAAAAAATCTCCAAAAAGTCTATTTTTTCGGTCTCTGGAGTGGCCTCACTCCTTATATATTGCTTATTTTTTTCCTGTCTAAATGTATATCCCGCCTTAAAGTGTGCTCTCTCTTCGTTCTCCTCTTGAATGAACCTCCCTTCTATTTTTTCTTCCACCATTCCCCGCACCTCAGCCCTTGGGGCTTCCATCTTTTCCACCGTCTCCTCTATCGGCTCCTCAACCCCTAAAACGTCTCGCATCGCCCTGTCACTGACACGACAGACGTCTGCCAGCTCCGTTTTTCTTCAGCTCTCATCCGTCCTGTTGGACGTCTCTCCCGCAACCCTCCTACTATCGTCTCTCCTTCATCTTGGTCACGTGTTTTTTTCCCGTGCACAGTCTCGCCTGCGCACATGCATACACAAACATACATCCACCAGCCTAGCCACAATAAAAAAAGACACCCATGGGCTTTTATGGCCTAACAATCGACGATGCCCCGTACGGGGGGAGGGGGGAGGAGGGGGAAGGAGGTTTTGAAATTTATTCGCGCTCCATGATCGCTGGAGTAATGATTTTTGCTGTGGAATACATGAAGCCTTGCGTAGATGGGCGAACTACACACGAGTGCAACGGGTTGCCTAAGCTTGGGGCCAAAAAAACAGGCCGATGGACAATTTTTTTTTTTCGATGAAAGTATTGGGATGGCGAGGCCGAAATTTTACACACAATTGATACATAGTCTTGCCGAGTTTGTTTTTTCTTTATTGGAGAATATTGATAAACGATGACATTATTATTTAAACAAAATATCGCCGCTGCTGAGTGGCCAATCGGTGGAGGTGGCTCTGGCAATTGGGTTCATTTGATATGAAAAGTGCGAAAATTTAATTTTAGTATGATAATACAACTTTTGTGTGACCGGGTTATTCGAAATGTTGATAAAATGGTGAGCTGCAGAAAAACTACTTTGGTTTTCGACGAGAAAAAAAAACAAATTTGACACTTTCTTATTAGCGAATTGCAAGCTGTAGAAAAAAAACTTCGATTTTCGACCAAAAAAAAAACAAATTTACTCAGTCTTTATTGATCACCACAGTGCAGAATTTTCAATAATCGTTTTTTTTTTTCATTATCCGATTGTATAGACGATCATAATCATGGACCTGGCCGATTGATCGTAAGTAGACAATTTATGTGAAAATGCCGCACTCGAAACTTTGAACGCGTTTTTCTCGAAATGTCGTTTTTCAAAACGGTGTGCACTCTCAAAGGAAAAGTTTTCGAGCTATTGTCTCAAATTTTGACACAACATTCTTTGTCTTGCTATGGAAACTTTTTTTTCGTTGAAATCTTCATATTTCATTTTAATGAAAAATTGTGAAACGAATGGGCTAAATTCGAGACTTTTTTTTCCAAAACGCCGCCATTTTGTCAATTTTAATTGTTCAAAAACATACATCGCGCGATAGTGGCTTTCATACTGATTAATAATCTTTTTACAATTTTTTTTCAGATAATATTTACGGCCACAACCGTGTACATCGTGAGACCTCCTTTTTTTCCGAAAACATTTTCAACCGTCATAAAAATGTAAAAAAATTAAAAATAAACGTTTAAAAATTGATTTTCCGTTCTTCACGAGCACTTCCATTTGACATAAGAATCCGACTGATTAGCGTATTTTAACGATCGAAAAAAAAAATCGCGAAAATGGGCAATTTATCAACCTCTTACACTGTGATGATCCCTTAACAAATGGATAATCAGCCATCGAAAAATGATCCGGTCGTACGATAAAAAATGTTATAAACTATGCTTCGTCCAGATTGGGAGTGAATCGTCGAATAAATTTGGAGTTACGACGAGATTTTGAGTTACGAGTTACGCGCAAAAAAAGTCGCAGCGGGCGATTCGACCATTCACAACAATCGCCATAAGTCGCCCATTTTTACGAATTTTGACAAAATCTCTGTTTCAAATTAAGACGAGAAACCAGTTTGGATGACTCAAAAAATCGAATTCTTTTTATTCCATAAAATTGTTAGTCAAACTATTCGAGAATATGTTCGCAAAGTTGTATAAATAATTCATTACTGCCTTGAATTTTTTGTTTTCACCAACTTTTTTTCAAACCCGTTTTTCTCAAAACGTTTTTTCTTTCAATTTTCGTGCACTCTAGCTCAAAAAGTTTCTAACCTATTATTTTATAAAATGATACTTAGTTTCTTTATATAATTACGCTCTACATGAACCAAAATTTTGAGTAATATCATTGTTAAAAGTCTATTTTTGTTAGCAAAAAAAGTTATAAAATAACGGCAAAATTATATCCTTTTGTTCAAACACGTCGAAAAAATACAATTTTTTTGGTTTGCGTTAGATTCATATAGAATCAAAACATGTTGTTACAATAATCTTCGAACCGCATTGATTTCCGATGAAAACTGTGGCCTCCGGAGTGTACACAAGCAGCAAAGTCTGATGGCGAACTTCGATAGGCAGCAGGTTATATGTTCCATATTTGCAGAGGAAAAGCTTCCAAAAAATTAAACTATTTATTTGAAAATATGTATGAAATATTCCTAAAGTTTAAATAAATTCTATTCATTCATTCCTTGTGAAAAAAAAATCATGAACACGACAAAAAAACGTACTCCTAAACTGGTTTCCCGCCTTAAGGGGAGATATACACCTGGAACCGGAAAAAGGGTAATTTTTGTGAATTTTTTCAAGGAAAACTATTGGAAATTTCGGATTGGGGTTTTAATTACCTAAAAGTACATACATTCAAAAATATGTTTAATTTTATTTATTTCGAAGTATCAAAAATATACAAGGATATTGGATGATCCTTGGAGCATCGTAAAAAAATCTGCGTATACGGTAACCACTGGCGTTTCTTCAAAAATCATCTGAAAAAAAACCAAAAAGGTTATTAAATTAGATACTATAATCTAGTACTTGTCATAGCCGATTTTGAAAATATCGATTTCTGACAAAATGGCGGACGTTTGAACATAAATAGTGATTTTTGGGCGAAAAATTAGTTCTTTTTTTGCCTATAAAGCAAAAACTAAGTAACGGAAAAAAAATCCCATGACAAGTACTAGATAATGACGTATAGAATAACCACAAAAAACCTCAAGGCACTCGGTTCATAGGTTTTCGAGAAATTTTGTGTACCGATTTGAAAAAGGTGGATTTGAGAAAAACGCGTTTGAAAATTTGGGAATGAATAAATCATAAAATTTGTCAACTTACATGGAATCATCGATACCAGGCCCATAGTGTAGGTCTTCTACGGTAGTCGTAATGTTCATAGCTTCTAAATCCTCGACCTCGACCATCCAGGTGTATATCTCTCCTTGAAAAAACGACCCTGAGCTGTAAACCTACATACAAAAAATCGTACTTGTGAAATTTAAGGCAGTAGTCTGCTTCAGAAGCCGAAAAAAAGCGTTTTTTCAGCAATTATTTTTAAAGGGAAGGAAATGGTTGCGGTAAACGCAATTTTGAGACGATAGTGTATTATATTCAAGCTTTAAAAAACAATTTTTATTATTAAAAAATATTGAAATTTTTCAAAGTTGTAACGATTTTTCTGGGGTGCCTGGAGTCTGCACTTGTAAATCGGTGCCGGTGATGGAGGTCGTGCGATGCATCTGAAACAGTCGAACCAATTTTTTTTTAGTTTTCATAAGTTCCTTTTCTACATGAACTAAAAAAATACCGAAGAAATGATGAAATTCCAAATTTTTTCGAAGTTTGAAAAAAAAATTCACTTTTTTGAAAAAAAAAAAAAATCTCTTTAAGTTGCAAAACAAGTAATTCAAATAGTACTTTTGTCCAACTTTTTTACTTCAAATAGAAGATAATATAATACTGAAGCTAGATCACTTTGATTTTTTTTCGATCGGACATATATTGTTTTTGCTATCGCCGGCACCGTTTTCTAAAACTTGTGAAAATGAAAACTCGAGAAAACGGGCTTTAAAGTTTTCGGTCCAAAAAAATATAAGTTTTTGGATACTTACATTAATCAGATGTTACTCAGCTATCCCCGGGCCATACAATAATCCTTCCTCTTCTTCAAATCGATTTTTTGAAGCCTGTAAAGCAGACTACTGCCTTAAAATTTCCCTCGATCATAAATTGCGACGATGAAAAAAAAAGACAAATGCCGAAATGATGGATTTGGTATACAAGTGCTTGTGAATATCACGCGTTGTGTAAAATAGCCTCCGTCGATATCGATGGATAAACATGAACAACTCGTATCGCCCTTATCCGAGCGAACAGACACATACGTACAAGAGCGTGACACCGGTAGCGTAATCCCCTGCATCGCCCTCTATATACTTATAACCGGTATAAAATGAGGGTAATATCGTTCAATGGCCCCTAGTTTCTCGCCCACCCTCTGTCAGCCGCTCCACCCTCTGCCCCTCTTGATATAAAAATAACAGTGTGCCGGGCTTTATTAGAGCATAAATGCGAGTTAAGAGGTTAGCGCAAAAAAGTGTAACGAGAAATGCAACGGCAGCAGAAGAGCGACGTTATTTGCATACATACACATGTGTACGTGTACATAATTGATGTTGGTTGTCATCGTGTGTTACGCGATATTGATGAAGCGTGGAGTAGATGAACCGAAAGAATGACCGGCAGAACGACGACAACGATAATGACAGTCGTAACAACGTTAATGAGTTCGGTCTGCAGGGGGTTGAAAGAAGGGAGGTGTCTTCATCATGCTCGCTTTGCAACGTTTATAACCTGCCAGCCGGGATTCGAGTCCTCGAAGGGTTACTATACCTCTCTCTCACTCGCTATTTTATAATTTTAGTTTTTATAGTTTTTATATATTTTTGCTTTAAGGGAGACTTTGTCCTTGAAGTTTTCAAAGTTTTGTTAGCGGCTCAACATGAGCAGCTAGAAGAAGAGGAGGGATGCCTCTATGGACCAGGCATTGCCGATTAGCGGTAATTATAAACACATTTGTGTAAACACGTTACAAAACTTTAAACGCGTTTTTCTCGAAAACACGTTTTTAAAAATGGCTGACATTCTCCTGACCGCTGTAATTAACGTATCGACCTGAAATTTGGAGAGCATACTCAGAAAATATGTCTTCACGGAATGACGGGTCGTTTTTTCGATAGATACATTTTTGCATTTATTATTTATCTTTTTATGCGAAAAAAAACGCGAAAATTCGATTTTTTTTTTAATTGCCGCCATTTTCCGAAATTTGTACTAAACGAAAAACCCATCCGTCATTCCATGACCAAAGGGTTGCAGATTGATAATATGCTTCGAATTTGTGTTTCAGATCAACAAAGAGGGGGCAGTGATGTCAGCCGTTTACCTCCCGCGATTTGAGGACCCGTTTTCGCGGACCTGCAACGGCCGCCATTTTGGTTTTTTTTTTTCAAAAAAAATTTTTTAACATTCTGTATATCATGAATAAAAGCAAGAAAAAAACCGCACTCAAAAAGCTTTACTCGTTTCCTTTAAAAAAAATAAAATGTAAACACCTGAAATATAGCACTCCAAAGACAAAGTCTCCCTTAACGGAAGGGTAGGGGTTTCAGCGTGAAAAAAAACATCTTTTTTGCGATTTTTTTCATCTATATGGATAGAGTAAATTTATTGAAACCTTTTGTACATTGTTAAGTGTCATTTCAGGAACATTCCGTGAAATTTGTACGCGAAAATATCAACAAACAAGCCGGTGACAAAGCTTTTCCAAGAACGTCTTTGGAAAACCACAATTTGCGGTATTCGCTGTATCTCAGCTAGAAACTATCTGAAATCAAGTACCATTAAAATTTAGTCAAATTATCATCAAATCCTCCCCCCAACGGTCTTTGATAATTTTTTTTTCATTTCTAAATTTTTGGTGGTCATGTAAAGTGAAAAGTGCTATTTTTCACGAAAAATTCCGCCATTTTGGGGGTGGAAAACCCCCTCAATGTAAAAAAAAATCTCAAACTAACCGTTGGGGGGAGTTATTTTATATGTAGGAAGTGTGTACCAAGTTTGAAATAAATCGGTCATGTAGTTTTCAAATGGCAATGAACACGGACTTTGAAAAAGTGGTTTCGAGAAAAACGCGGCACCGGCTTGTTTGTGGATATTTTCGCGTGCAAATTTCACGGAATGTTCTTGAAATGAGACTTAACAATGTACAAAAGGTTTCAATAAATTGACTCTTTCCATATAGATGAAAAAAAAAATTCGCAAAAAAGTGTCTTTTTCACGCTGAAACCCCTACCCTCTCCTTAAATAGCTCCCCTCCTTGCGTTTTTTGTTTTTACCCTCTATAGCCTCTCTGCGCTGCTTGGTCTTGTATTTTTTTTATTTTGTATTTTGTATGGGTTTCATGGGGTTTTCATTTTGTATTTTGCCTTTCATAGCTTCTTTGCCTTGCTTTGCCCCGCTGGTTATTTTTGGTTTATATAGGTTTTTTCTTCATACTGTATAAAGTATAGGACGAGCTTTTCTTGCTCGTACAATATTCAATTATTGTTTATTTTCACATTTTATCTCATACCCTATATTTTTGGTTATTTTTGTACTTTATAGCTGCTTGCTATACCGTGGAACGTTTTTTCGGTCATACTTATTCTTCTATTGGTTATTTTTTATTTGATTTTCGTTATTCTTTTTAGCATTTTTGTTAATACTTTATATGTATTCTATTAAATCGATCAATCAATTATTGTTTTTCTCTCTCTCTCGCACGGTTATATCACGGAAGAGACTGTGCGATAAACGAGATGAGAAAATAAAGGATGCATCCGTGCAAGAAGATGGATTTTATATACTAAAATATCATTTTTTCAATAATTATAATAATTTTTGTATGTAATTATAAAAACAATAATAATAATATTTCTTTTCATGTTCAGTTCCCAAATAAGGCCAAACAAACGCGTGGCAGGAGAAAAGGTCACTCTCTCTCTCTCCCTCTCACTCTCTTTTTTGGTACGTACATTTTTTTTTAATTTTTATTATATTTTATCTTCTATCGCATTGCAACTTGCATCATTTATTTATATTTTACATCGAATCCTCTGTTATTCCCTTTTTTTATATTTCTATGATTTTGTGTTACATTGAATTCTTATTTCTTTAATTTCTGCTTATTTTTGTTTCGTATCAAATGCTCTTTTTTTTGCAATTCCGTTGTTTTTTTGTTTTTTTTTTACATTACATTTATATTTCTGTTGGTATGTTTATTGTTCTTGTTTTTTTTTGTCTTTTGGTTTATATTTGCTCGAGAGTTCAACTAGGGTATAATAAATATTATCAATCAGTCAATCTCTCTCTCTTTCTTTCTCTCTCTCTCTCTCTCTCTCTCTCTCTCTCTCTCTCTCTCTCTCTCTCTCTCTCTCTCTCTCTCTCTCCCTCCCTCAGGCTCCTGTTACCTTTACACGACGAGCAACGTTAATTTATTATCGCCGACTATACACACGCGCTAAAATTCACGAATGCGCGTACCTTGCGGTTTCAGGGACAAGATTGCCCGAGGACGCGAGACGCTCGCGTACAGTCGCGTTTCGAATGCAAAGTGCATTTAAGGCGTTACCCCCACTTGTAGCGCAAAAAAATACCTTTTTCAGGAATTTTTTTAAAGAAAACTACAAAACTTTTTCAATCGATCAATATACCATCTTAAAGAACACATCTTGAAGAACTTTCAGTAATTTTTTTATTGAAAAATATTACACTGTTTAGTGGCAAATGGCCGTCAATGAAATAATGTTTTTATATACACGGTTTGCGGTGACCAACATTGCGGCGAAGTGGATCATCTGAAAAAAAAATGCGGATGGATTTAGTCAAATATAAGTATAAACTAGTCTTTAATCGAAGGATTTTAAAAAATATTCATTTTTTACAAAATGGCGGACAGTCAAAGTTAATGGTTCGATTTTAACGAAAAAAAAACGGCCGTTTTTTGGCTATAAAACGGCCATTTTTTTCGAAAAAAAAAATCGAACGATTAATGACTACATTTTTATGTATTAAATAAGCCTGCAAAATTTCAAGAAGATCGGTTCATTAGTGTTCGAGTAATCTCGGTCACCGACTTCAGAAATGCCATTTTGAGAAAAACACGTTTAAAGTTTCTCTTTCAACGCTCATTCAACGCGGATTCTTCTCTTTCAACGCTCATATCTCAGTCAATTTTGTTCGGATCGACTTGAAATTTTCAGGACATATTCTCAGATACTTATACTTCAAAAAAATGCAATTAAAAAAATCGTTTTTTTCAAAATCGCAAGTGGGGGTAACCCCTTAAGAAAAATTCTTTTCGTATGATCATACTGCGTCCATTACTGCTTTGGGTAGTTTGCACAAAAGTTGATCCATTTTAACAAGAAGACGGGCATGTTTGATTCGAAAAAAATAATTATTCATATCTCGGCGACGATTTTATTTGGTTCTTGATGAGATTCCAATTTCACCGGGATATGTGGATGGATGATTTTATTCGGAACGGCCAACATTGTATATTTTTTCTTTACTTTCTCAGTTATATAAGTAATAATTTCTTTATTCGTATATTGATTTACTTATACATTTATTATATTTCTCTAAATCGCTTGCCAAAAATGGCCATTTCTTAAAGTCGAACAAAAAGTTGACAGAAATCATACCAAAAATTAGTAACTTCGTAGGAAGAAGTAAACTCTAATTTAAAAAAATCGTTTTTTTTTGTATTTTCCAAAGTATAAAAATTCAAGAAAATGTAAAAAAAAAAATTCAAGTTGAAAGACTGAAAATTGTTAAAGCTACAGACGATTCAGTGAGAGCAGGTAGCGTAGCGATTTACGTATACTAAAACTTTCAATCGCGTTTTTCTCGAAATTACTTTTCTCGACCTGGCCGGAATTATAACTCTAGCTATAATTGTCCGTTTTTCAATTTGAAAAAAAAACCGTATTTGTAGTAGCTATCGTTGTACACAGCCGTCTTTTTCTTGTATTTTAAAGCCTCCGGTTATAAATAAAAATGTCGTGAATATTACACTTCTTTTATCACTCGCGATTTCGTGATTTTTTTTCTTTCGAATAACGGCTACGTACAACGAGAACTACCTTTATATATATTATAGAACTTTTTTATTTTTATTTTTCAAATCAACCATTGTCAAATTATCGATGCCACCGTTGGAGCACATTTTGTCATACGGAGGCTCTTTTATACCTCAATGGCGACATTAATTTTTAATTTTTTACAAATAAAAATTTACATTAAATAAGTTCAATGTATGATTAATATCATACCTTTTTTTTCCAAATTCCAAATAAATAATCTAGTAGAAAAAAAATTGAACAAACGAACGTCTTTCCTTAAGGGGCCTCCTCACTTTAGAGTTAAAAGAGGCTATTTTCATAAATTTTTTGATAGGTTTATATTATAGATATTGATATAAAAGTTGTTATACTTAATAAATACACTTTCGAAATACATTAAATTTCATTTATTTATTTATTTGAGTCACTATTAATAGACGAAAATGGTAGTTAAAAAAATTGTCCTCAAAAAATTGCAAGTCTGCGCTGTTGATGAAATCTCGGAGATTGATCGTCCGAAACAAAAAATCAAACGGTTTTAGATTCAGTATGTTAATGGATATAGCACATATCATACGATTTTTTATATATGCAAAAATAACAAAATGGCGGATATTTTTCGAAAAAAAAAAACAAAAAAACGGATTTTTTCACCCTTTTTGTGGCAAAAAAAATAGTAAATAAGAAAATTTAAAAAAATCCTTGACATGCGCTATAGTTGTACATATAGCTATAGTTGTAAAGAATATGTGGTTAACATTTCATAAAAATCGGTTCGGTAGTTTCGAAGTTTTCATCAACAAGCCGTCGAAAAACGTTGTTTCGAGAAAAACGCGTTTAAAGTTTGTTTGGGTTACATAAATACATAAAAAAAATTTTTTAATGTTTTTCGAAAGCGTATTTATTAAGTGTAACAACTTTTATATCAATATCTACAACATAAACCTACCAAAAAATTCATGAAAATAGCCTTTTTAGTGTCTAAAGTGAGAAGACCCCTTAAAGGACTTCGCAATAGATAAACCTTTTCCCGTGCATCCACGATTGACTCGATGACGCGTTCTTGGAGTGAAATTCCAAAGAATCTTCTTAGATTCACGAAACATAGTGGAAAGTTTGTGTTAAGGGGTTTCCCCGACTTGCGAGTTTGAAAAAATCGATTTTTTTTATTGCATTTTTTTGAAGTATAAGTATCTGAGAATATGTCCTGAAAATTTCAAGTCGATCCGAACAAAATTGTCTGAGATATGAGCGTTGAAAGAGAAGAATCCGTTGTGTAAACGACCGGCTAGTCTGCCGTCTGGCGCGCTCGACCCTCCCTCCGACCTTCAATGCATTGTTCGATGAAAAGGGTCGTATACCTGGCATTCACAACGTTCATATAATAAACTGGAATTTATAAAAACGGGCCCGGAATAGATGACTCTATGTAAGTTTACAAAAAAAAATATTTTCTTCGTGTAAACTGAAATTGAAACTTTAAACGCGTTTTTCTCAAAATGGCATTTCTGAAGTCGGTGACCAAGATTACTCGAACACTAACGAACCGATCTTCTTGAAATTTTGCAGGCTTATTTAATACATAAAAATGTAGTCTTTAATCGTTCGATTTTTTTTTTCGAAAAAAAAATGGCCGTTTTATAGCCAAAAAACGGCCGTTTTTTTTCGTTAAAATCGAACCATTAACTTTGACCGTCCGCCATTTTGTGAAAAAATAATATTTTTTAAAATCCTTCGATTAAAGACTAGTTTATACTTATATTTGACTAAATCCATCCGCATTTTTTTTTTCAGATGATCCACTTCGCCGCAATGTTGGTCACCGCAAACCGTGTATATAAAAACATTATTTCATTGACGGCCATTTGCCAGTAAACAATGTAATATTTTTCAATAAAAAAATTACTGAAAGTTCTTCAAGATGTGTTCTTTAAAATAGTATATTGATCGATTAAAAAAGTTTTGTAGTTTTCTTTGAAAAAATTCATGAAAAAGGCCTTTTTTGCGCTACAAGTGGGGGTAACGCCTTAAGGGAAAATATCAGTGTGACAGGCTCAAAAATGAGGTATTTTTTGGGATTTTTTTTTAAACGGCTCGATCAAATTATTTGAAATTTTGTGTATTAATTATTGAAGTAATGAAGCATGCAAGGACATTTTTTTTTCAGTACATTTTACTAAGCAGAGGAGCGGTCGCAAAATGGCGTCTCAAAAAAAGACTCCCCGACGGTTGACGGCATAAGTGCCACAGCAAGCATGTGAAATCAAAAATTCAAAAAGATTATTAAATTATAATAGTATAGCTATCGCAGCATCGTAGGAAATTTGAAAATGTTGATTAGAAAAAAAAATGACGGCCATTTAAAAAAAATCGAATTTTAGACAAAAATTTTGCAGTAAATTGTTAATAAAAAAAGTAAACAATTAAAAAAAAGGTCTACGATGCGACGATAGCGATAAGTTTTCTGAAGAGAATCTTTTTTGAATGAAGTCGATTGGACAAAATTTGACAGAGCTATGCTGTCAACTAGGTCAAAAAACATGCTTTCGAGAAAAACGCGTTTAAAGTATACAAACGCCCGTATAGAAGGCTCTGAGAGCGTCGACGCTTGGCGCCAATTTCGAATACTTCTAAGCCGAATATTGTTTTGAAAATTTGTAGGCATATTCTTATAGGGGAAAACTATCTATTTAAGCAAAAAAAAATCGATTTTTTTTCACACTGATATTCCCCCTAAGCTGTTCTAAGGGTTTAAAAAATTTTCGCCACGACTGTACGGAGATTACAATCTTTAAGGGATAAGTCCTGGTCCGTTATCCTATATGTTTGTATCGTACGCTCCAACGTGTAGTACGATGACCCTGCTCCCGTTACAGACGCTAAGGTAATTATAACTCAACTCTGTGCGGTCTCTACTCTTCACCGACATGCGAAACTATGCAAAGCCAATCTAAGCTCTCGTACCCACCAGCGAGGAAAGCCCTTCACCACTATCCCTCGTGCCATCTCTCTTTCTCTCTCTCTCTCTTGCATTCTCACTCTCCCCCCTCCCTCTATCTTCCCCTTCCCGTCGCTTCTCTTCGAAGATCAATGGCTGCCACCCAGCCGAAATTTTTGAAAATCCTCGTTTTTGGCTTTTGACGGATTCTCAAAACGCAGAATTGCGAAAAAAGCATTCTCTAATAACTTCAAGTTGATCCGTTCGAAATTGAGCCAGTTATGGGCGTTTATCGATAGCTGCCGCGAACTTTAAAGAGGTACGGTGATGACCATGCTAGTAAACTTAGAGTCTATTTCACGCCGCAATATCGCCACGTTTAAGATATATCTATATGGCCTATTTTTCGAGAAATATTTTTTAAGTATTGAATTTCGAGTTTCCTATTATTTTTATAATATGGAAACAACCTTGATAATCTACTACTCGACTTCAGTAGTACGCCATATCGTTGACGTTTAGCATCGTCGCATTTTCGGTGGCTGTCATCGGTTCCACGCGCCCGGCTTATTATTTTTTGTAGCCGGTTAACATGGAGAATGAAAATACTGTGTGCAGTTTATCAAAAGAGTAACGGGATTGTACCTGAAGTCCAGTTTAGAGACAAATGTAGATTCTGACGGACAAGAATTAGAAAATGAAAAGATAATATTACGATTGCAAATAAAAAACGTCGCGTCGAAGTTAACCTCAATGTCCAATGTCCAATCTGTCCAAAGTCAAAACATATTTCATCGATCGTTATGTTATTTTTCCCTTTCTCAATTTTCACAATATTTGCAGGTATAAAAAGGAACGTTTATTTTATATGACGGTTCTCCCAAGCTGAATTTATATATAGATGCGTTGTATAGGTACATGTCGCCAGAAAAATTGAGATGCCTTTGCTGTACGTAAAAGAACTTCAAGTAAATATCGACGAAAGGCCCTTTATAACCCATTAAAAATGTACGGCTTCGCACAATCATATTTTTAATTCGCTTTGAAAATATCCGATAGACGAATCAAATTTGCGCGGGTATCCGGCGTTGCCACACGTCCAGCAAGATGACTGCTGTTACGTCACGACAAGTCTCGCTTTTCGAAAAATTCGGTTTTTGCGACTTTATTTCTAAATTTATTGCTTATTTCCGCGGTGAGCTTTCCAATTCAAGCTGCCTTATCGATCACAAAGATTCAACGAATGCAACCATCAGTTTTTTCCACGTGTTTCTTGGCTCCAAGTAGCACAAAAAAATTGATATATGGGAGGACAGGCACATTTTGTCGTCTACGTGTGACTGATTCACCAACTTTAACAATTAATAACTCGGAAAGTGTACGGTAAATCTCGTGAAAACTCCGCATACGCGTGGACCAAGGTCTCGACAATGCTATAAAAAAAAATCGGGCATTTATCTTGAACTCGCTCCAATCACCGTACCTCCTTAAGGGCGTTTTTTCTCGAAACGTCTTTTTAAAGATCGATAACTGCACCGATAAACTCCCAACTTTACAAGCTTCTTTCACACACCAATAAGTAGTGCTTGAACGAACGATTTTTTTTTTATCAACGAAAGTAGAGAATTTTTTTCACCTCAAGTCGATATTTTCACTTTAGACTTCAGCCATAATAAAAACAATGTTTCATTAAATCCCTCGTCCAAGCACTAGATTATTTCATGCAAAAACTAAATGGGTTTGATTTTTTTATTTCGCATGATTTGTAATAGGAATCTGTACGAGCCATTGTATCTACGACATTTATAAATATTTTCCAATACAAAAATTGTAAAAGATGCTTAAAACCATACTCTTTGATATGAAGAAAAAAAAATCGAAAAGCTCTACACGGTCAGCCCGAAGAAAGGCACGAAAATTTCTCTTTTTCCGGCCACCAGCCCGCTATTCGTTGAAGTCGTAACATTTGGAAAATCTTTATATAAAAAAGGCAAAGTCGTGACTGACTGACTCATCATCGCCCAACCTGAACCGCTAATGTAGAAACGTGAAATTTGGAGGACATGATGATTTTATTATGTAGGCACCGTTTAAGAACGGATTTTTCAAAATTCAAGCTGTTAGAGAGAGAAAAGGGGTGGCAAAGTTTGTATGGAAATTTAAAAAAAATATGGTTGCATTTACTCGAAATTTGGTATTTGTGCTTCTTGACACAATTGATGGAACACGTATTTCAGTGTTTTAAGGTAGTTCCTCTGCGAAAATCTCAACCAAAAGTTTACATACCATGTTCATGTTTAAAAGATTGATAATTCGTTTAATTAGTAATGAATAAAATTAAAAACTACGCAATATTGACTCGGTACTAGTAGATAATACGATGGATATCATTTATTGCCGTAAAATATATTTTTTATTGTGTTTTTGATCGACCATTGCCAGTGAACTTTTTGCCGGGACTGTCCAGGCTTTACCCCAATCGTTTTTTTTCCAGGCTGTGCCAGGCTTTGCACCAAAATTGTGAAGGCTTCTCGTGGTTATATCTTGGAAACTAGATGGTGAATCATTCTCATTTTTTTTCACATTATTCGTGATATCTTACTGTAGCTTATCCTCGTTTTTTATCAATTTCTTAATTTTAGTTTTGACGGTAGAATTAATGATGCTCTGTTTGCCCATCATAACGCATTTGTTACGTGTAAACCAAGCCAACTTTAAGTGTAAATATCTCAGGTTTGGGGTGGTCAAACTTATTGAAATTGCACAGATGTTTGGATAATGTATTAAATAACGTATATGTCAAATTTCAACCATTTCTTAATTCAACTCTTCTGTGGAGGTACTACCTTAAGAAATTCAACGCCTACAGGGAGAAAGGAGGTGGCAATAATTGTTGCATGAAAAACAAAAAAAATCTGGTCTGCAGTTCTACTCGGAACTTAGTATTAATGCTCTTCAATACAATTGATAAAATACATCTTTTAGCGTTTTTCGAAATTCAACCCCTAAACGAAAGGGGGTGGCGAAGTTTGTATGAAAAACAAAAAAAATATGGTCAGAAGATTTACTGACATTAATTTACGGATTACGGATTAAAGTACGGATTTACTGGTATTAATGCTCTTCAACACAATTAATAACATACGTATTTTAGCGTTTTTCGAAATTCCACCCCTAAACTAAAATCGGGTCAAATTTACTTGAAACAACTGCTCTTAGACGTAATTAATAATATTTCAGCGTTTTGGAAGTCCAAACCTTGAGGGGAAAAGGGAGTAGCAAAGTTTGCATGGTAAAAAAAATACCTGGTCAGATTTACTTGAAACTTAGATTAAATGGTCTTCAACACAATTCTACGCA
>OY723395.1:34921356-34923856 GCA_963210295.1 Ophion ellenae | reverse complement strand
ACCTCATATATACAGAGTATTTGGCACATGGACCGACACAATTTTTTGGGGGATTGGGAGAGTCATTTGCTACGTTTTTCATTCTTGGACTCTATGTCCTAACTGTCACGGTAGTTGAAATATGATTTTTTTTAGTTTTTATTTTAATTGCCCCAAAATTCGCCTTTAAATCGTCACAACTTTTTTGTTTGTGAGGTTGTAATATGAGTGAATAACTTTTGTCGTATTTCGCAGTGTATGTTTATTACAAATATATAATTATTTGATACGATTGGGTTCAAGAAAATGATACATGAGCTTCCAAAGTTTAAAAAATGCGTAAATGTATAAAAAATGCCAACTTCTAAATTCATTATAAAAAATAAACTAAAAGCTATTTTGAACTTAGGTTTCTTTTAAAAATTTCTCTAGTTTATACTTCTTCCAACGGTATGCTACATGTCATGGAAATAATTCATTATGTGCTCAAAATAAAGAGAACAAGTTTTTTTTGTCATGATTTTATAATTCATTCATTCATTTATAGCTCAACAGTGCATTTCATAACGATAACAAAAGTTTAAAAAAATTGCGAGGAAAGTGTATACACAATAAATTAAAAATCCTTTTTTCTCAAAAACTAAGAAAGATTGTAGCAGATACATACATGGGAGTGATTCGAATAGGACGAGGCATCTAAATTTTTTTTGGGTCGTCACTTTTCGGCCCACCTTGTATAAATATACATGAATATGAATGTAGAATATCTAATTATCTTAATATCTCACAAATCTTATAAATATCTTATAAATTGTATAAATATTTTATACATTTTCTAAACAACTTTAATAATCTTATATTTAGTATATACATAATTTAAAGATATTATAAATATCTTTAAAAATTTGATAACATTTTTATAAATTTTCCAAACTACCATACAAATCTTATACATTTTTTTAACTACCTTAAAAATCTTATAAATATATAATATAATCTTCTAAAATAACCAAATCTAATATAAATCTAGAAAAGACGGCAAAGAAAAAAAAACGCTGCGTTTAATCTTCAGAGATGCTAATGCTGGATTGGTGAGCTGCACAGACTGCGCAGTGGAAAATGCACGTTTCATTAATATCCTTCCACTTTTTACGCTCGCGCTCATTCCGATGATATTGTTTCTCCTTTTCCTATTATTTTTACACGCTTGCGGCGAGAAGATTTTTCAAATTTTATTCCCGGAGAATATAAAGGACGAGAGTATTACGCGAGTAACCGTGGTTGATGAAACGGATGAAAAATGTTGCACGAAAAAAGGAAAACGATGTTACGATCCTGAGGGAGAGAGAAGAGAGAGAGAGAGAGAGAGAGAGAGAGAGAGAGAGAGAGAGAGAGAGAGAGAGAGATGAGAGAGAGAGAGAGAGAGAGAGAGAGGAGAGAGAGGCGAACGTGAAAATGTGTTGACAAAGGGTATTCGGGGGGGGGGGGGGCTCAGTGGTGAGGAGATGCATCCTCTCGCTGGTGGCCGCTACAGCAAGGCTTTAATAACCAAGGCATGTGGATGTCGAGTTCCGTACACCGAGTATTCATTTTGTCTCAGCGGGTGAGCAGAATTGTTCCACAAGCGCCGAGCCGACAACCCGCGAAGCAGAAAAGAAACGAAAAACAGTATACAGGATCATCGAGAACAACGCGACAGAGAAGCAGCAACGGCCTACACGAGACTGAAAGCCCCCCCCGAGTGTTTCGCGTGCCCAGGGATTTTTCTAAGCTGGATTTTTTACGCGCCAGACCGCACCCTCGTTGGATCACAAACGAGCCTCGCCACCTGAGGGATGGAATTCCGTTAAGGACTAAAGCCACTGCAGCTCTTCAAAAAAGGCTAATTTCAAGAATTCTTCCAACGAGCGCAATGAAAGCAGTTAAAAATTCAATTGGAAAACTTTATCATATATAGTTTCAAGTGTACAAGTTATTTTTTTCCTATTAAAAATTTTGCCAATTGCAGAATTTTCCAATTGAAAATGTCCTCGTCACAGTACAAGACCGCAGAGACTCGTGCAAAGGGTTCCGCGGTCGGCAACATTTCTCGTGTAGTTTTAAACATAGAACAAAAAATCAAAAAGCACAATAAGCTATTAAAATATAAAAATATTTTTAAAAAATATAAAAAATATAAAAATATACAATAAGCTATGTAACTGCGTACGGAAATTGGAAAACACCGTTTTTCAAAAAGGTAATGTATATTTGAATCAAAACTTTCTTATTTAATACATAAAAATGTAGTCTTTAATCGTTCGATTTTTTTCCGTTAAAATCAAACCATTAACTTTGACTGTCCGACATTTTGTGAAAAATGAATATTTTTTAAAATCCTTCGATTAAAGACTAGTTTATACTTATATCTGACTAAATCCATCCGCATTTTTTTTTTCAGATGATCCACTTCGCCGCAATATTGGTCACCGCAAACCGTGTATATAAAAACATTATTTCATTGACGGCCATTTGCCACTAA
>OY723395.1:34884631-34921156 GCA_963210295.1 Ophion ellenae | reverse complement strand
TTCCATTGTTGGCGAACGAAGCAGGCTCCAATGATGACGACGATGGTAGAGATGGTTGTTACATCGTCGATTTCTCCAACAAGTTTTTCGACACAACTACTCGCTGTTTCATCTCCCTCCTCGCAAGACGATGAAAGAATAACGTTTTTTTCACAGAGCCTAGCATTCCAACTTCACGAGACAGGAGAATGCGACAAAAGGATCATTCGACGACGAGTGCGGCACCCTGATAAAACTCCCGGATGCTGTTTGAGAAGAACAAAAATGGAGAGTATGCGAACGTGTGTGCTCTTTCCAGTATCGCGTCTCTGCATAGCCGAAGGCAGGTGAATGAAGCGAAATCGGGGCGGCGGGAGGGGGCTCGGAATTAAATTCCTGGGAGACACTTGAGCGTAGGGTGTTGGAACTCCGTGGATGCTTCTGCGCGCCGAAGATTCGCTGGTGGTATTTGTACGGCCAGATAAGGGGAGAGGAAAAGAGTGAGTGCAAACTTGTGCAGTGTACCGTCGGGGTTGATGTGCTTGAGAAACCGATGAAATACCGGATAGGCGGAATGTGATGTCATGGTACATGTAGGGAAAGAATATTTTGAAATCGTTTATCTGCACTGGCTGTCGTCACAACTGTTTTGGGGACGGTCCTCAATGTTTCTGCATACGAATCGTTGATTTTGGGGACAGTTCCTGGAATGATGGAATCCTGGAAGGTCCTGAAATCGTTGATTTTGAGGCCAGGTAATGGAAATGACCGTTTTATGGATGTGTTGACGTTCATCCAGAGGGAATTTCGAAGACATTGAAGTTGATTGGTTTTGACATTTTACATGTTGATAATGGGTACGTCAAGCTGACGTGAGGACGGTGATCGGGGTCTTCAGCATTACCATGAGTATAGCAAATGTTTTTTCACGTCGATCTGCCTTCATTTTAATTACTTTCCTTGCTCCATTTCCGCCTACGCGCTTGAATACGTTCGCGCCTAGATATGAGCGTGTGCAACGAGGCCGGCGGAGGCCGGTTGAAAAATGCAACTGGCTAATCCGTGGCCTCGATGGCCAGCCGCGATATCGCGCGATAGCGTTTCCGCACAAACACCCCCCTCCCCTGCCATCTCACTCGCACAGCGAGTGCTTGCCGCACGCGTGGCAAGTGTGAAAAATGCGTCCATACTCTCCTCTCGTGCTCTTGAATTCCTTTCTAATTCCCGCGTGGCACACGGAATTCTCTTTGATATCGCGAGCGGTACAAGTGCCAATAGTCGAACGATGCGGGAGCGGAATAATCAAGCCCGCGAGACATTATATTACCGATCCTGTTCCAACTCGATAAACCAAAGTGCAATCGTTTTCTTGGTCTTTCCACCATGAGCCATCAGCGAATCGCAACGTATGCGCAACCTTTGACGTCTTAGAAAGTCCAAATAAAGAAAGCGCGCGGAAGTGAACGCGAGTTATGTGCAGTTACTTTCACGAGGAGAACTGACGCGTCGCGTTACGTCATTCTTGAGTATGAAAACACTCAAGTGATATGGTTTTTCATGTTACGTTGACTTGGACCGATACTCGGATGGGTGATTGCCCAGCGCACTGGATTACCCACCGGCTGCTCATGCTGACTTGACCAAATTTCCAACGACGAACAGAACTGAAACGCAGTGGAAATGGAGCCACCTATCGGCGCATGCTCTCCACAGATTTCCCGTGCCCTGGTACAAATGTGACAGTGCGCTGGGGAAAGTGTAGCTGAGGACAATCCAGCCAGTGTCTAGAACTGGATATAGGGGAATGATAACGTTTTAGGCGAAAGTGCAAGGGGCTGGAAGATACCGAAAGAAAATGGAAAGAACTAGGAAGAACTGGAAGGTAATGAAAAAAAGACAAAGATATTGGAAGGAACTGGAACATAATGGAAGGTGCTGGAAAAAAACTGGAAGATATCGGAAGGAACTGGAAGATATTGGAAGAAACTGGCAGATGTTGGAAGGCACTGGAAGATGTTGGAAGGCACTGGAGATGTTGGAAGGCACTGGAAGATGTTGGAAGGAACTGGAAGATATTGGAAGGAACTGGAAGAACCTGGAAGGAACTGGAAGAACATGGAAGGAACTGGAAGAACCTGGAAGGAACTGGAAGAACCTGGAAGGAACTGGAAGAACCTGGAAGGAACTGGAAGAACCTGGAAGGAACTGAAAGATAATGGCCCGTCCTGAAAAAAATTGGACGATATTGGAAGGAACTGGAAGAACCTGGAAGGAACTGGAAGAACCTGGAAGGAACTGGAAGAACCTGGAAAGAACTGGAAGAACCTGGAAAGAACTGGAAGAACCTGAAAGGAACTGGAAGAACCTGGAAGAAGGAACTGGAAATAGTGAATTGACAAAGTTTGAGGCAACATTGGAAGCAACTAGGAGAACTTCGAAGGAACTAGACGATACTGGAAGCAGTAAAATGACAAAGTTTGCGACAAAAGTACAATCTTTGGGTTCACAAAAGCCTGCCAAACTATACGAATGAACATCAACGAGAAAGAGTGCTTTCCAAAAGTAGCTTCATCATTCCTCCTTTGTTTGTGATTGCCTCCAATGACGAGGCATTCGTTCGAGCACTTTCAAATGTAGCATCAGCAGTGAGAAAAACAATACCACGTTTCAATTGCCAAGATGATTCACATCGCGCTTCCTCGATGCATTCCAATTTTTCAAGAACTTGAGCCGCGGCCCCACAATTTTTTAGGGCAAACTTCTTGACCTTGTCTTCCACGCGCGCATTTCAGTGTATCTCCGACACATGCGTGTTCACACGAGTGCGACTGTCGTGCACGCACGAGGCGGGATTGAGAGCGCGCTTCGCAAGACCACTGGTGAGTTTGACGAGAGAGAAGATTATATTTAGTACGCGAGCGTGTAAAACTCTCGGCGCAATCTTCATGTCCAGTTCTCCGTTGATCGTTCGAGCGCCGACATCTGATATAATTATCAACGATCCGAAACTCACCGCGACCACAAAGGAACCAACCTGTCGACGTCGTGTTCGTTGTTTCCCATACGATCGCCATTGACGACAGCCCAGCCATGCCCGGCATCGACAAGAACATCGCGACGAGCGACCAGTTGGAGACCAAGCCGTCAAAATCGTCAAATGTTGCTCCGGAGGATTTTGTACCTCCGGACGGCGGTTGGGGATGGATGATCGTCGTCGCAGCGGGATTTTCAAACGTGAGGAATTTCATTAACAGTGACGTGAAGAAAGCGAACAAAACGTCTTGGCCCGTTGTCTCATACGTGAATGTGTTCTCGATAGTTTTGCATTTTAGTAATGGCGCAATCTTTCGGACTTATTTTTCGCGACCGCTTTCAACAACTGGAAATAAGTGCGTCACGAATCACAACGATAACGAACGTCAATAATGCCGTCACCGCGTGCATAGGTAAGATACCACATCCGTTGAATTTTATTCTCGTTTTTCTTATCTTCACTGTTGTTGAGGCGTTACCCCCACTTGTAGCGCAAAAAAAGGCCTTTTTCATGAATTTTTTTTAAGAAAACTACAAAACTTTTTTAATCGATCAATATACCATCTCAAAGAACACATCTTGAAGAACTTTCAGTAATTTTTTTATTGAAAAATATTGCATTGTTTAGTGGCAAATGGCTTTCAATGAAATAATGTTTCTATATACACGGTTTGCGGTGACCAACATCGCGGCGAAGTGGATCGTCTGAAAAAAACATGCGGATGGATTTAGTCAAATATAAGTATAAACTAGTCTTTAATCGAAGGATTTTAAAAAATATTCATTTTTCACAAAATGGCGGACAGTCAAAGTTGATGGTTCGATTTTAACGAAAAAAACGGCCGTTTTTTGGCGATAAAACGGCTATTTTTTTCGAAAAAAAAAATCGAACGAGTAAAGACTACATTTTTATATATTAAATAAGCCTGCAAAATTTCAAGAAGATCGGTTCATTAGTGTTCGAGTAATCTTGGTCACCGACTTCAGAATTACCATTTTGAGAGAAACGCATTCAAAGTTTCTCTTTCAACGCTCTTTCAACGCGGATTCTTCTCTTTCAACGCTCAGTCAATTTTGTTCGGATCGACTTGAAATTTTCAGGACATATTCTCAGATACTCATACTTCGAAAAAATGCAATAAAAAAAATCGATTTTTTCAAAATCGCAAGTAGGGGTAACCCCTTAATGCGATCGCTGTTTCGCGCGATGTATCGGACAATTCCAATGGGTCCAATCCATTTCTCATACACGTCGAACGCGTTATCTTTGTGGCGCTGAGCAAGTTATTTCCGTGCTTGAAAAAGATATCTCGTCTCATCGAGGATGATAAAGAATCGTGCGAGATCGATAGGTTGATGTCGTTGGAGCCGGGCATCGAGGGATATGCTGTTCCGATACTTTTTGAAACGAAAGACTGATCGCCAGTCAAATTTGAATGAGGAAGAGGTATCGGCAACCGAAGTGATAACAAGTGTTTTTTCAATGATATCGGTTCAGCCGGTCCAGCGTTATCATCAAAAACGATGTTTGTCTCCTCGGCGAATATACCTGTCCAGAATGGATCCACTGACTATCAATGTGTCGTCTCTTGCTCGCCTTGAGATGCCCTTTCGATTGACACGGCTCACGGAAGGGATCCTTAAGGGGTTACCCCCACTTGCGATTTTGAAAAAATCGATTTTTCTTTATTGCATTTTTTTGAAGTATAATTTTCTGAGAATAGGTCCTGAAAATTTCAAGTCGATCCGAACAAAATTGACTGAGATATGAGCGTTGAAAGAGAAGAATCCGCGTTGAAAGAGCGTTGAAAGAGAAACTTTAAACGCGTTTTTCTCAAAATGGCATTTCTGAAGTCGGTGACCAAGAGTACTCGAACACTAATGAACCGATCTTCTTGAAATTTTGCAGGCTTATTTAATACATAAAAATGTAGTCTTTAATCGTTCGATTTTTTTTTCGAAAAAATGGTCGTTTTATAGCCAAAAAACGGCCGTTTTTTTCGTTAAAATCGAACCATTAACTTTGACTGTCCGCCATTTTGTGAAAAATGAATATTTTTTAAAATCCTTCGATTAAAGACTAGTTTATACTTATATTTGACTAAATCCATCCGCATTTTTTTTTCAGATGATCCACTTCGCCGCAATGTTGGTCACCGCAAACCGTGTATATAAAAACATTATTTCATTGACGGCCATTTGCCACTAAACAATGTAATATTTTTCAATAAAAAAATTACTGAAAGTTCTTCAAGATGTGTTCTTTAAGATTCTATATTGATCGATTAAAAAAGTTTTGTAGTTGACTTTCAAAAAATTCATGAAAAAGGCGTTTCTTTGCGCTACAAGTGGGGGTAACGCCTTAAGGGACTATACCAGTGTGAACGCTGAAAATTTGGGTGATTTGCGGGAAATTTTTGGAAGAAGAGTACCCAATTAAATGTTTTGGAAAATTGAGAATATATTTGGCTATAATTGACCTATTTTACATAATTTTTTCATAAAAATATTGAGATCCAAGTGACTTATGCGCTGCCTTCGGAGGCGCCAAAAAAAGTTCCTCCACTGCTGACATGATTCCGGCCGATTGAGCAGCTGAAACCGAAAACGGAAAAAATGTCGTTAAACTGGAAGGTATTTCCTGTCCAATGACGTAGGATTTTCGAAAAATATCAAAATCTAACAAAATGGCGTCGTTACGAAAAAAACGTCTGTTTTCTTGCCTATAAAATTGTCGTTTTTTTCAATGCCAAATCTTCAATTTTCATCCAATCAAAAATATCCTACGTCATTGTAGAGTAAATATATTCAAGAGTACTCAGTTCAAATTTCAAGTTAATTGGGTAATTGCTCTTTGAGTTACAATATAAGCAAATTTGAAAAATCACATTTCGAGAAAAACGCGTTGAAAGATTTAACTATCGATTTTCGCAAGATAAAATGATATTGATATAAATGATATAAATGATAATGATATTCTTGAAAGTATACTCTGTCGAAAAAGGCAAAAAAAAATCTAATTTTTTTAAGTGTCACGCTGGTACAGCCCCTTAAAGACCAATGTCCATTTCGAGCCACTTTCCAAAAAGAGGTTTGCACTGATCTCTCAAATCCTACAGCAATCCGTGAATCGTCAAACGATCGCAATGAATCTTGTTTCATTCAAAAAGTCACTAAAGACGCTTGAAAGTACTTTTATGATTTTTCGGTATCGGATAAGTTGCGATTTAAATCGGTAAAAAATTGAATCAATTTGATTACCGAAACAGCAATAATTGGAAGTCTGTTTGGGTTTCACAATTCTTGTATTTGAAATTAGTGACACGTGTGAAGTTTCATTGTCACTCGGAGACTCAAAATATCTTTTGATCGTGGTAAACGGCCGCGGAAATGGAAAGTTAGGTCACTCGCGTTTTATCTTTCGAGGGAACCAGGTCAATTGTTTGTGATATCGTCGTCGATGCTCACAAGTGATGCCGAGTCTCTCTCTCTCTCTTTCTCTCTCTCACTCGCTCGTTTTGGCGCTTTTGTATAATCTACTAGGCACGTGCACGCTTGGTATGCCCGTTTAATTCTAACCGGTCGTATGCGGGGTATTGGGGATTATATTATTGCGTTATAATTGTGCGTATAAGCCATGATCGGTCATTAGCCTCGAATCACGCGAGAATAAGCGCTTTGTCATGTACGACGATTATTTATTGATCCGCGATAAACGCATTCGGCCCAATGTCGCCTCGATAAGGCTGAATGTTGAAAAACATATTTCCGAACTTTGTGTACTGATTATTTTAATCATATGACGTTGAAGCTTGCATCGTTGGAACGCTACGGAAATTCGTTCTTTTTATATACTTAATTTTTTTCGGCCGATTTAGGCTGTGAAAATTGCTCGAACATTCCTACGTATTCTTATCAGAAATTTACGACCTCAGTTTGCCGAAAAGCCTTTGGATAACGAAAAAAATAAAAATTAAGAAAAACATCGTTATATTCCAACGATGCAAACGTCAACATCGTTCAATAATCGTTTTCTTTTTGGGAATTATTGTCTACCCTCTCTTGGCCCTTTTATTTATACACATTTTCGAAACGTTTTTTTATCGATGTTTATGAATTTTCAGGCCTGGCCAACGGTCCAGTCTTCAGGGTGTACAGCTATCGTCAAGTTTCTTTAGTTGGCGCATTCGTGAGTGCTCTTTCGATATGTGCTCTTTCGTTTGCCGAGACTTTTCAGACCATACTTATTTTCTACTCTATTTTGTACGGTGAGTGCTCAACTGAAATTGAAATATTTATATACATGTACAGAGCGATAGAGAAAAAGAGAAAGCAATTTGTAGAGATTTGGCATCATTTTTGTAAAAGAAACATACTCCCAAGATTTGATGACAACCATTCATGCTTCAAAACATTCATGCCAAAAACTTATAAGAACATATACAGGGTATCCCATTTTGATCTGCCCTCGAAAATATTTCCAAAACTATGTCTTGTTCGGAATAGTGATCGCTTATTTTTTTTTTTGTTAGACTTTTGATCGCTGTTGCCCTAGCTACTTTTCCGAAAATAAGGAGACTAGAATAGACAAAATCCCTAAGGTTTTAATTCTTTCGACGTTTTTATTTTATCGAAAAGAGGGGGCTTTGAACCAAACTCAACATTGGGTGCTTCGTCTCGAACTCAACTTATTGATGTATTCAAGAAGAGTTCTTGCTTCTAGCTATTTTAAATTAATTATTGAGAGTTATTATCATCATCCCAACTATACAAGTGTGATCTGTTGATGGGTAGGCGTGAGTTCTTGGTGCTTTTTGGGTGGGATATTAAAGTGTTAGTATTGTTTCATGTTTTCGAGAAGGGTTCTGGCTTCCAGCTATTTTTAAATAATTATTAACAACTGTTATTAGCATCCCAACTATACAAGTGTGATCTGCTGATCACACGGATATGCGTGAGTTCTAGGTGTATTGTGTTGGGTATTATAGTTTTGGTATTGCATGATGTTTTCGAGAAGAGTTCTGCTTTTCAGCTATTTTCAACTAATTATTAACAACCCAACTATACAAGTGTGATCTGCTGATGGATATTCGTGAGTTCTAGGTGTGTTTTGTGTGGGGTGTTATAGTTTTGGTATTGTTTGATGTTTTCGAGAAGAGTTCTGCCTTCCAGCTATTTTCAACTAATTATTAAGAACTGTTATTAGCATCCCAAGTATACAGGTGTGATCTCCTGGGGGATAGGAGTGAGTTCCGGACGCTTTGTGTGTGGGATATTATAGGGTTATTATTGTTTGATGTTTCGTGAAGAGTTCTGGCTTCTAGCTATTTTCAACTAATTATTAACAACTGTTATTAGCAACTGTTATTAGCATCCTAACTATAGAAGTGTGATCTGCTGAGGGAAAGGCGCGAGTTCTGCGTGCTTTTTGTGTGGGATATTATTGTGTTATTATTGTTTGATGTTTCTAGAAGAGTTTTGGCTTCCAGCTACTTTTAAATCGTTATTGACAACCGCTATCAGCATTCCAACTCTACAAGTGTGATCTGCTGATGGATAAGCGTGAGTTCTAGGTGCTTCTTGTGTTGCATATTATAGTCTTGGTATTGTTTGGTGTACGAGAGAAGAGTTCTGGCTTCCAACTATTTTTAAATAATTATTAACAATTCTTATCACCAGCCCAACTATACAAGTGTGATCTGCTGATGGATAAGCGTGAGTTCTAGGTCCTTTTAATATGAGATATTCTAGTGTTAGTATTATTTGATGTTTCCGAGAAGAGTTCTGTCTTCCAGCCATTTTCAAATAATTATTAACAACTGTTATTAGCATCTTAACTATAGAAGTGTGATCTGCTGAGGGAAAGGCGTGAGTTCTGGGTGCTTTTTGTGTGGGATATTATAGTGTTATTATTGTTTGATGTTTCTAGAAGAGTTTTGGCTTCCAGCTACTTTTAAATCGTTATTAACAACCGTTATCAGCATTCCAACTCTACAAGTGTGATCTGCTGATGCATAAGCATGAGTTCTTGGTGCTTCTTGTGTTGCATATTATAGTCTTGGTGTTGTTTGATGTGCGAGAGAAGAGTTCTGGCTTCCAGCTATTTTTAAATAATTATTAACAATTCTTATCACTAGCCCAACTATACACGTGTGATCTGCTTATGGATAAGCGTGAGTTCTAGGTCCTTTTAATATGAGATATTCTAGTGTTAGTATTATTTGATGTTTCCGAGAAGAGTTCTGTCTTCCAGCCATTTGTAAATAATTATTAACAATTGTTATCAGAATCCAAACTATACAAGTGTGATCTGCTGATGGACAGGCGTGAGTTCTAGGTGCTTTTTGTATGGGGTATTATAGTTTCGGTATTGTTTGACGTATTCGAGAGGAGTTCTGGCTTCTAGCTTCTTATTAAGCATCATTAACAATTGTTATCAACATCCCAGCTATAGAAGTGTGATCTGCTAATGGATAGGCGTGAGTTCTAAGTGCTTTTGCGTGGGATATTATAGTTAGTATTGTTCCATTTATTGAACAATACAACAATAGTTGAAGAACAGTTCGAACTTTAAGACGAACTCATCGAAGAAAACTCACGGTTGGGCCATTAACCATTTAATACATAATTAAAATGAGACACCCTGTCCATATGTATGTACGTGTGCTTTTAAATATTAGAAATTTTCTTTAAACTTAATGATAAAATATGTACAAACTTTAAATTCACACTGGGACATACGATTCGCCTTAATTTTACAAATTGCCACGCGTTAGTACATCATTTCCCAAAACGCGCGGCTGTTTATTTGAGCAACATATCTGGCGCGACAAATCGCTCAAAGTTTCATGGCAGAGGGAAATATACCCGTGAAAAATCATGCGACACGAGTATACATTAGAATTGTAGGGAATAAAGAAAACGTGCGTATGAAAAATTCATATATTCAATAATTCTTGAAATATCGAACAGCCTGCGGTATGGGCATAGCGATGTCATCTTGTGCTCTCGCTCTGAACACTTACTTCAAGAAGAGACGACGAATCGCAACCGGATTCTCGTGGACTTGTACCGGCCTCGGACCCATCATTATGCCACAGGTAGCCGCAATAACAACGCATTGTTAATTAGCCTCTCGTTGAATAACTTAAGGGGTGTCGTCTGGAGGCAGGCAACTGCGTTACGTCGTTAAAAGCGACATCGTACTGCAGCAGACGACGCGGGGCGGTAAAATTTCTCAGCTCGTGTCTTTGAAAGATTGTTTTTTTTTTCAATTGATGTTTACGGATTGCAGATAATAACAGTATTGATGCCAATTTACGGAATGTCGGGTACGGTTCTACTGTACGGTGGCTTCGCCTTTAACGCCGTGGCTTGCGCACTTTTACTGCAACCGGTTGAAAGACACGCCAAACGAAAAAGCGATCGCGACACCATAAAGCTCCATCCAGAAGAGGAAAATCTCAAGGTACATTGAGGCAGTATTCCAGACTGGATGCCTAAATATCAAGCATTTTTTCGCTCTTGATAAAAAACGAAAAATATTTCTGTCAACCATTATTTTAGTCTGTTTATTGACGTTCCGAGAAATTAGAAAAAAATGGGCAAAAAAATAAATATTGAAAAAGTGATGGGCCTCTAAATATAGTCGGGCAAAAAAAGGCCTTATTTACGCGATTTCGCCGATTTTCGAAGGTACATTTATAGACGCGGTTAAAAAAAATGACGCATATATTCACAACATTTTTTTTACAGATCATTGATGCACATGGTTAAATATGTTTAAAAAATCAGAAATATTGACAAATGGCGGAGATATAACATAATAAAGCAATGCATTTTTTTGCGCGCGCGTTGATGGTGAAAGTTCTCGGCATCGATGTGGGTGTCTGAAAAAATGAACATATTCATAATTGTATAATCAATGTATCTTCAGTTTGAACCAACAATATTATTTTAAAAAAATATTATAATAAAAATTCGAAACTTAACATTTTTTGCTCAATTTTCGGTCGGTATTTTATTTTTTATATTTTTTTGTGTCATAAAAATTTTTGATTCTGTGGTTCACACGATAGATGATGATACTAAGCATATGTTGTAAAAATATCTAGCGGTATCTTTATCTAGCTCTAAATGCTGTAACTTTAACAATTTTTGGAAATTTTCAATTCCGTAAAGCTTAAAATATTCCTAACCGTTCAGGCTAATGGAATAAAAAAAAAAATTATGAAAAATTTTGAAATTTTTCGCGTATATAAGGCCTTAATCTAAAACAGAAATAAAACTATTTTTATCGATCAATGAGAATGCCATCATGGACGGTACCAAAAAGAAAAAAATGCAAATTTTACACTGTGATGATTCCTCAAGAGTCTGTACAATAAGAAAATGTCAAAAATCGATGTTTTCAAATTTCTGGACTAGAATACTGCTGAAAGTAGAAAAAAAATCGTGCTAACGATTATGCCATATCGTTGGAATTGGCGCAATAAAAACTCATTCTGTTCACCTGCCATTAAATTCATATTTAAAATTGAACACTTTACTTTGAGGCAACTCGCAGATCGAATACGATTGGATTTGATATTGATTGGCTTCGCTGCTTGATATTGAAATATTGGACTATTCAGGTGAGATGCAAGGAAGAAAAGGGCGAAAGGAAAAATGAGAAAGCTACCTCGGTCGAGAATATTCTACGTCAGGATAAGCTGGCCAATTTTGTCGATAATCGTTTGAGTCAACGTTTCGGAAGTCAATATCTCTACTACAACGACGAGGAGGACGGTGCCGCTGGAATCGACGTTTTAGCGTCGGGAACTCCAATGATGTCACGTGCGAACGATGGATGGTAAAATTGCCCCTGGGATTTTTTTTTCTTCATTTTTCGAACTTGTCCTTAAGGATGACATTTTTGGCGCGAGGTTCTCCAAGAAAAATGGCTCTTACGTCTCGTTGGCCTCGAGCAGAACCTGGAGGAAGGAACCTTCGCAGTCCGCGAGTCGCAGGCCCTCCATAAGTCTGAGCAGACAGACGAGCTTCAAAACACTCAGCAGAGGCAACTCTGTGAGGAATTTGAACAAGTGAGTTTTCGTAAAAGACTATCTTCCCAATGTCGATTTTTCTCGTGGCATTTGCGAGAAAACGGCGGTTCCTTAATCGGAAGAATTTTTAATCACTGCTACCCGGAACAATATTTGAGGAGCAGGTGAACGAAACTGGATTTTTCCAGACGATGTCAATTTTTTTTTTTGACACGAAAACATGCCGATGAAGGCTTGAGGACACGAAAAAAAAATTGACGTGGTGTGGACAAGTCCGGTTTTGTTCGCCTGCTCCTCATTTCGATCGTCAGCTCTTCACAAAGTGAAAATGAACAATGACGAGTAGACTCTGCAGGCAAAACAGCGACGCGGATGGTCGCAAGAGGCAGATATCCGTAAACGGTGTACCGCCTCTCATAATCGTCGAGACTTGCGAGTCGGAAGAGCAAGGTGTAAAGCTGAAGAACGATGCTGGCGAAAATAACAGCGAGGAGGCCCAGCGCCAATTGCTTGGAGGACAAGACCAGTCTCCGGAGGACGTGAAGGTAACTGGAGCCAAACTGGACAAAGTTGCTTCCGCTAAAGGCACATTTTCAAATGGTGATTTCGGCTTGACTTCGGAAAGCCGTTTTTCCTTTCGTCCAATTCTAGGCAAAGGTCGTTGTCCCAAAGGCATGGTACGCTCGAGCTTTCTGGGCGATCGTCGTGTTCTTCGATCTCGATCTGTTGCGCGATCCCGTCTACGTCAATCTCATGCTGGGCATAACGTTCGCCAACTTTGCCGAAATTAATTTCGCCCTCCTGACACCCTTCATACTCGGGGAATACGGCTTCGAGAAGATCGAGACCGCCACTGTGATGTCCGTTCTCGCTGGAGTCGATGTCTTGATGAGGATAACGATACCATTCATCGCCACACAAATCGGATGGCAGAACAGAACTTTCTTCCTCATTGGAATCGCGAGCATGGCAACTGGACGGATCGGTGAGCTTGGGTTTGTTCGAGTTGAGACGATTCTCGAGATAGAGTTTTCTACTTGTTATCCTGGCGACGTGGGAGCGATAAGGGAGCGAATGGAACAGGTAGCTCATTTGGGGAATAGATCGTCATTGATGAAGTCTCTTGCGAGATCTATTGACTGATGACATGTTAACAGCAGTGGTAGGAAATTGATATAAGATCAGCCCGAAATTGATTCTCAGATTGCTGCTGGACCTTTATTCATAACGCATAGTGTGCATAACAATGCAAGACCATCGTCTAATCATGCTTAATCTATAAGGGGCTATGTCCACCTGGAGGTCCAAAAACAATGGCCAAATTCCACTTTTTTCTGGGAAACGGTTGGTGAGAATGAAACGCATTTTTTAGCACAAAGGTACATATTTTGAGAGAGAAAAAAATCACCAAAAAATACAGAAAAACAACCCAAACATGACCGCCCCTAGAAGATATTTTTTCGCGATGTTTGGCGGTGGACACTCTCGAGCTTAAACGGTCCATCTGAAATCTAAAAACCGAACGGATTATTCAAGTCAACAATAAATCCGAGTCGTTGACGATCGTCGATTTTTTAAATCTTTTTTTTTAACAACCTGGCGACGAATTGAAACACGAGTATGCAAAATCTATGAATATCGTCGTCATTTTGACGTAACTATTAAAACATGAAGATTGATTTTGGAAAGGTAAGATCGTCAACGACTTTTAAATATTTCTCGTCATTTTTGTAATAAATTTGGAAACAATCCATCGAGTAGTTCTCGAGATATCATGTCCACCGACTCTGAAAATAGTGTTTCGAGAAAGACATATTGTTGGTAGCTGTAGCTCATTCAATTTTAGGAATATTTCAATGAAATTTTCAGGGAATATAGCTAAAAAGTGATACTATCGAATAAAAATATTTTTGGAAAATGCCATTTTTGGACCCACCTGGGTAGATGTAGCCTGTTAAATCCAAGTCAACCAATGGTGTTCCCCAAACTGCATCCAAACAAAAAAAGAACAACACGTTCCAAAGACTTAGCTGCCTACCTGTTCTGATTATGAGTCGTAACATCAGAACATGCCTCCAATATTTCTCCCAGTCAATCAGAGACAGTCCAAATCTATCCTATCTCCATTCTTTCCTCAGCGCAAAACATTGAATCGATTCATCCCCCGCACATGTAGAATTCTGTCCTTTTTGTCGAACTTGGAGTCGGACCATCATGATGATCAGTCTCATTTGATCAGCTAGCCTACTCTGAATCGTAACATTAGAACATGCCTCCAATATTTTTCTCAATCAATCAAATGTAGTCCAAATTGATCCTGTCTCCATTCTTTCCTCATTCTAAAGTAGAATCAATTTATCCCCCGTACATGTAGAATTCTGTCCATTTTGTCGAATCCGGAATAAAAGTATTCCAGCATAATGAGCAGTCTCATTTGATCAGCTAACCTACTCTGAGTCGTGACATTAGAACATGCCTCCAATGTTTCTCCCAGTCAATCAAATATAGTCCAAATTGATCCTCTCTCCATCCTTTCCTCATCCCAATGCATTGCATCAATTTGTCCCCCGTACATGTAGAATTCTGTCCATTTTGTCGAACCTGGAAATAGGAGTATTCAAACATGATGATCAGAGTCTCATTTGATCATCCAGCCTGCCCTCGCCATCTGGCGTCTCGAGACTGTTACATTCTTTTTCTTTTTCTCAAGTGCTGGCTCACGTGAGATCGTACGGCGTTTTGCTAGCCGTGGCGGTTCTGATAGGTGCTGGAAAAGCACTGCGAACGATTTTCATGGCTCTGGTGATACCGACGCACGTACCGCTGAGCAGACTACCAGCAGCGAGCGGTTTGCAGTTGCTCGTCAGCGGCCTGACGTACTTGATACTCGGACCTCTGGTTGGTTGGGTCCGCGACTTCAGTGGCAACTACACGGTAACCCTGCACTGCCTCAACGTGCTCACGTATCTGACGATTATTTCGTGGTCGTTGGAAGTTTCGTACTCCAACAGAAAGCGGAAGAGACAAGAGAGCGGCGGCGCACTTGCCCCGATTTGAGACATCATCATTCATTTGATCAGACATTCGATCGTTGTCGCGACACGAGAAGGAAATTTACCATTCTCTTGGTACACGTTTGTTTGACTGAAAAGACAGTTAGGTTATCCTTTTGGTCGATGAGGCCAGTAGTCTCTTTGCTCGTTCAGCGATAGTGGCGAACAAAGACGAATAAGCAGAGGCAATCAAAGGCAAGAGTGCCCACATTCCGGAACAGCGTTCACTACCGAATCTGGAGAGCCACGATCACCCACACGTACACCCTACGACACCTGACAGTGTCGCTGTACCATCAATGACCAGTCAATTGACCTTTCGACGATTTGTAATCGCGGTAATTGCATTTTTTTCATCGATGACGAATAAACATATACGTTGTTCAAAAATCCGTGTTATTCAACTCCTTTCCTTAGCATTGCAGAAAATTGGCTAAGCTAGCGAGCTTTTTTTTGCCATTCTGGTGGAAATGTTTCCAGTGGAAGAACTTCGGGGCTAATATTGGGGGGGATCCGGTTTGCCACGTGCACGCTTCGTGCTGGCTTCTCGGTTTTCGCGAAACTTTGAGAAAATTGGGGTAGCCGTGGCTGGACGATTAAGCTCCGCTCGCGGGAGGGTGAAAGGGAAGAGAGACGGAGGAAAAGGATAGCGAGAGATGGAAAAGCTTCCAACGAATCCTGCGCGAAGGATACTTTCTCTCAGCGATGTGCCTTAAACCACCGCAGGAAGGAAGCCGTTTAGGATGGTTTCAGCTCTTTGCCAGTCTCGCGGCCATATTTTTTCACGGCTCGCTGAACCTCTTGAGAGATAGCCACTCCGCTGCTCGCTCCTTCCTTCACCCTTTTACTTCTTCTTGCCTACTTCTTACCTCTTTCTTTGCAAGGTCCTCTCTACGTACCTACTTCCTTCGACCGCAACCTCCCGAACGGCCTGTTCCATTTCTTTTGTTTTGCCAACCCTCGCCAGAGCCCTCCACCCACTCGGACTCGATTGTTTATCCCGGATAATTTTACGAGCCCGCGCGAGGCATTGCAACGACACAAAACAACATCAAATGACCCGAGCAGTTCGCCATCGCATACCACGTCCGTCCGAATGAAATGTTGGGGGAACAATTTCCGCGAGTTTCCAGGTACGTTTGAAGCAATGCGGCAAAAGTAACGGAAGCCCCTTCGAGGGTTGAGGGAGAGAGATTGATTGACTGATAGAATTTATTATGCCCTGGTGAACTTTTGGGCAAATTAAGGTACAATATCGTGAGATACAGTATAAGATAATGTGATCCAAAATGATAAGAGAAGATAATGTGAAGTTATACACAATGAACATACTAAATAATACAAAATAATATAATAATACAAAACATAATATAATATTATAATTAATTTTAATTATAATATTATTAAATTATTAAATTAAGGGAGACTTTGTCCTTGAAATGCAGCGGGAGATGTTAGCGGCTCAACATGAGCAGCTAGAAGAAGAGGAGGGATGCCTCTATGGACCAGGCATTGCCGATTAGCGGTAATTATAAACACATTTGTGTAAACACATTACAAAACTTTAAACGCGTTTTTCTCGAAAACACGTTTTCAAAAATGGCTGACATTCTCCTGACCGCTGTAATTAACATATCGACCTGAAATTTGGAGAGCATACTCAGAAAATATGTCTTCACGGAATGACGCATCGTTTTTTCGATAGATACATTTTTGCATTTATTGTTTATCTTTTTATGCGAAAAAAAACGCGAAAATTCGATTTTTTTTAGATTGCCGCCATTTTCCGAAATTTGTACTAAACGAAAAACCCATCCGTCATTCCATGACCAAAGGGTCGCAGATTGATAATATGCTTTGAATTTGTGTTTCAGATCAACAAAGAGGGGGCAGTGATGTCAGCCGTTTACCTCCCGCGATTTGAGGACCTGTTTTCACGGAGCTGCAACGGCCGCCATTTTGGTGTTTTTTTTTTTCAAAAAAAATTTTTTTAACGTTCTGTATATCATGAATAAAAGCAAGAAAAAAACCGCACTCAAAAAGCTTTACTCGTTTCCTTTGAAAAAAATAAAATGTAAACACCTGAAATATGGCACTCCAAGGACAAAGTCTCCCTTAATATATTTTTTTTCATTATTAATAATGAAAAAAAATAATACCAAATATTACAAAATAATACAAACCCTTGAGGGAAAATGAAAATCGTAATACAATGCGTGTATAAAATTAGATTAAGATTGAAAAATATTCAATAAGCTTGAAGGATACTACTATGATATATCATCAGATTAAGATGAAATGGAGAGAGCGAGCGAGAGAAGGTATGGTAAAAATAATATGAGTAGCCATAATCGCGATATAAAGCTTAAACAGAAAGAAAATACAATGCAAGAGAGAGAGAGAGAGAGGGTGGGAGGGAGACGGAAAACATTTTAGAAGAATATTTCTAACGAGTATCAACTTCTGATTAATGGTCAAGTCAATCGCATCTCCACGATTGGGCCTTTTGCTTGCAAACGCCCTTTTCCAAAGGAAAGAGATATTAAGGGGTCTTCTCACTTTTAACGCTAAAAAAGGCTATTTTCATGCATTTTTTTGATAGGTTTATATTAAAGATATTGATATAAAAGTTGTTACACTTAATAAATACACTATCGAAATACATTTGAAAAAAAAACATTATTTATTGAAGTCACTATTTATAGACGGAAAAGGTAGTTAAAAAAATGTCCTAAAAAAATTGTAGGTCTGCGCTGTTGATGAAATCTCGAAGATGGATCAACCGAAACAAAAAATCAAACGGTTTTAGATTCCGTATGTTAATGGCTATAGCGCATATCATGCGATTTTTTATATATGCAAAAATAACAAAATGGCGGACATTTCTCAAAAAAACAAAAATAAACGTGTTTGTTTCACCGTTTGTGGCAAAAAAAATAGTAAATATTAAAATTTAACAAAATTCGTGATATGCGCTATAGCTATAGTTGTAAAGAATATGTGGTTAAAATTTCATAAGGTTCGGTTCGGTAGTTTCGAAGATTTTACCAACAAGACGTCGAAAAACGCGTTTAAAATTTGTTTGGGTTACATAAAAACATTAAATTTGTCTTTTTATGTATTTCGAAAGCGTATTTATTAAGTGTAACAACTTTTATATCAATATCTATAATATAAATCGATCAAAAAGGTTCATGAAAATAGCCTTTTTCAGCTCCTAAAGTGAGAAGACCCCTTAAGGACGTTCAATCTTTGTCTGCAAAGCGACAGATCCTTATTCAATATTATTTCATTTATTTTTAATAATTTTAAAATTATATCTCGATTTTTTTTATCACTTTGAGTATGATTTTCCGTATTTTTATGTTTCTGGGAAAAAATAATACGACTTTGTACGAGTGATGACATTTGTATTTATATTTATATTTCGATGAAGGGGGTGGAAAAGAGCTTGCATACGTCGCTTTGTTTTTGCATGTCGTGTGGACCTTTTTGATACAGAAGAGTTTATGGCCGAAAATAAACTCCACGAGGAAGCTGAGGGACTACTTTATGGCCCCGGAATCGCAGATTACTCATTAGGTCATTTAGACACCACTTTTTTGAGTCTTGAAAATTTAAAAGCGTCTTCCTCAAAACCACCTTTTTGTGAACCCCGTACAAGGTAACTCGAAAATTATCTAATGCGCCATTCTAAAATTTCGCACTCTTTTAGGTATCATAATATCATTAATTATCGTTTAAAATCGATGAAAATTATTCAAAAAAATGACTACATCATTAATAAATACTATAGTAAAAATTTCACGGTAATATAATATTTTTTCGAACACGTTGCATTTGTCGAACTTTCGCTTGTTGGATTTATTGGGTTCACATAGACAATGTGGGTCTTAGAAATCTAAAACTTCTTGGCTCTGATGTTTCACTTTAATTGTGTAAAATAAATAATTCCGACACAAGAAATCTTGAAAATTCGCCGATTTTCATCTCCCTTTCAGAAGGATAGCCGCCCTCAAAATAAGCAATTAAAAAAATCGTCTGCAAAATATTATTTTTTTTCTCCAAGAGTTGTTTAAGAAAATCGGGCTGTAGAAATTATTTTTTACTCACCGTCAAGATATACCCACCGTATATATATATATACACACACACACACACACACACACAGGGATATATATATCATATTAGACATATTTTTGATATTTTTTATTGTGTCTTATTAGCCAATATATTTTTTTCGCGAGCACGAAAACGCGTCGCGTGGAATGAAGCTCGTTGCCGGATAGCGGAAAAAGAGAAAGCTCGTACTTCGAATCACACACACATGCACACACATATGTGCGTGCGTGTGTGTGTGTGTGTGTGTGTGTGTGTGTGTGTGTGTGTGTGTGTGTGTGTGTGTGTGTGTGTGTGTGTGTGTGTGTGTGTGTGTGTGTATATATATATATATATATATATATATATATATATATGTATGTATATGTGTATGTATATATATATATATATATATATATATATATATATATATATATATATATATATATATATATATATATATATATATATATATATATATATATATATATATATATATATATATATATATATATATATATATATATATATATATATATATATATATATATATATATAGGAAGATGGCCGAAACTACTTTCACAGCGACTTCACGTGTTCGTTATTTTGTGAGCCCGACTATCTCTCTCCAAGAACATATACAGTGTATTTCCGTGTTCCCCGAGTGCAGTTCACTGTTTCGTTAAATCCGGTATCCAAAAAGGGAGAGACGGAGAGAGCGAGAGAGAGAGAGAGAGAGAGAGAGAGAGAGAGAGAGAAAGGATGCGCGACATAGCAGGTGAAGTATTCATCCCTTAGGAGTTACGCGGCGGGCAGCTTTGAAAAATACCGAAACATGAGAGGCGCCGCCTAGTCTCGTCAATTCATCCTCTCCTTCGTTCTTCCCGTTCCTAGCATGCTCGGTAGGAACCCTTATAATTTTGTCACGCCCCTCCTTCCGTCTGTGATAGCGAAGTTTCTCCTCCGCTCCTCTATCATTGTAGCTGTTCGGTTTGGAAATCTGAAATTACTCATGAAATTATAATCTCACGAGCTCTTTCCAGAGGAATTCACTGTAAAATAATTAAGGACGGATAACACTGTAACGGCCCGAAAAAGGGTCGTCTTTCCGATTTTTTTTGGTCCACTAGATTACTTATTTGAGATTTGGAAAAAAGGTATGTTTATTAAGCATACATTGAACTTATTTCGTGAAAATTTTTATCTCGGAAAAAAAAAATTAACGAGGTTGGTCTGAAGGGGTTACCCCCACTTGCGATTTTGAAAAAAACGATTTTTTTTTATTGCATTTTTTTGAAGTATAAATATCTGAGAATATGTCCTGAAAATTTCAAGTCGATCCGAACAAAATTGACTGAGATATGAGCGTTGAAAGAGAAGAATCCGCGTTGAAAGAGCGTTGAAAGAGAAACTTTAAACGCGTTTTCCTCAAAATGGCATTTCTGAAGTCGGTGACCAAGATTACTCGAACACTAATGAACCGATCTTCTTGAAATTTTCCACGCTTATTTAATACATAAAAATGTAGTCTTTAATCGTTCGATTTTTTTTTCGAAAAAAAATGGCCGTTTTATAGCCAAAAAACGGCCGTTTTTTTCGTTAAAATCGAACCATTAACTTTGACTGTCCGCCATTTTGTGAAAAATGAATATTTTTTAAAATCCTTCGATTAAAGACTAGTTTATACTTATATTTGACTAAATCCATCCGCATTTTTTTTTCAGATGATCCACTTCGCCGCAATGTTGGTCACCGCAAACCGTGTATATAAAAACATTATTTCATTGACGGCCATTTGCCACTAAACAATGTAATATTTTTCAATAAAAAAATTACTGAAAGTTCTTCAAGATGTGTTCTTCAAAATGGTATATTGATCGATTAAAAAAGTTTTGTAGTTTTCTTTAAAAAAATTCATGAAAAAGGCCTTCTTTTGCGCTACAAGTGGGGGGTAACGCCTGAAAGATAAAAATCAAAAGGTTTTTTCGAGAAAAAAAAATCACAAAATGGTGGGTGTGAAAAAAAAGTGTAATTTCCAAAAGTGTTAAAAATACTAAATTAAAAAAAAACGGCTACGTACAGTGATAGCTATTGCAATTACGGAAATGTTGGTATTGGTATCGTATGGTATGGTCGAGGAAAGTCGTTTCGAGAAGAACGCGCTGGAAAGTTTTAGTATCTATAAGTAAATCGTTGCTCTCACTAAATTGGTAAATTATCGATATTTTAACTTGACATTTTTTTCACATATCCTCGAAGTATGCTTTGAAAAAATGCAACAAAAAGAGTCGGCATACCGCCTTAACATCGGCAATAAATTAAAATAAATCATAAGTAAATGTTGATAATTGATCGTGATTGTGAAATGTCATTCTTCAACAAAACGACTTTTAAAAAAAAGTAAGCAACAATTTAAAATCATCGCCATAATCGAGCAGGAGAATGAAAAGGATGTTCGAGAATTTGCATTTTTTCTATTCAACAGGAACGTACGTTTATTTTGCACTGAGCAGAAATACAAGCTATTCATAAAAGATTGAGGTTACAGCGGCCGCCTACGCCTTCTTTTACCAGTCTTTCCTCCTTCCTCCCTCAAGACATTTTTCTCTCACTTTTCCCTCATCTCGTTGCGTTTTCCATTAATTTTTTTGCGACACCTCTCTTTGGAAATCCACGTTCGAAATATTCGCAATTCGTATACGAAAATCGTTTGTCCCCTCGATAGATGATGCCTCGTTCGTTAATTTTCCGAGCCTCCTCCCGGTCCCCCCCCCCCCTCCCTCGAATGAAGAACACGACAATATACTGAGACACTGGGAACGACGAGTCGTCATTTTAATTCATCGACTAGTGACGATAGCGATAATCAATCGTGATTACTAATAGTCATAATTAATAATAATTAATAATCGTAATAATAATGATGCATGTACATATAATTACATTTGTGCATTACGTCATAATTTAATCGTTATACACTGATGATATACATATATATTAAAACTAAGAATATATAACTCGGATGCCCTAGTTCCTTTTGAAAAATAACCGCGGTTCGAAAACTACGAGAATTGTTCCTTTTCAATGCAATTCCATAATTAATAAGATCGATACACATGTATGCCTACTTGGTAATACAAGAGTACCTTCCGTGAGGTCAAAAGCGTACGAAAAAAAAAATTCACATCGCCACGGAAGCCACTGCGTTAATGGAAAGTGCGACGAAAATTTCGGAACAAGGTTGCACGTCATTTTTTTATTAATGAATTATACCTAGTTGTAGCAGTCGAAAACAGCTCATTTTTGGGATTTTTTTTGTAGAAAATCGTGATGATAAATTCTTACAAAAATTAGATTTTCAAAAAAGTATCATCTGAAGAACGGTTTGTAATTTTTTTGTGTAAAAATATATAATTTTTATCGATTTACGGCTATGCCCTTCTGAACCACGTAATTTAATATTAAAAATTCAAACATTTCTCGTTGGTATATTAGTTTATCCTATAATGAATCGAAGGAATTTATAAAATATTAAATTTAATAAAAATAGCGCGTGTTTTTAGTGAGGGACTTGATTTTTGCAAAAAATGGCATTTTTTATTCATCAAATGGAAAGTATAGATCGGGAAAAAAATTCTTCGATCAAATACTATATTTTTACACCTCGAAAGAGCCCCAAAAATTTCAGAATGATCGTTGCAGTAGTTTTTGAGATATTTTGCTTTTCGACTTTGAAAACGTAGTGTTGAAAAAAGCGTTTAAAGTTTCGAACGACGCTCGGCGTGTTTCTAAAGGCGTCAACATTTATAAGATGATATACTGTCAAAATATATCGATTTTGAAAAACGTGATTTTTGGACTCCTGCAACTAGGCATAACCCCTTAAGAAAGTATCCCAGTTCGATACGAATGTCCATCCGCATGGAATTTTTGTTGTCTCTCCCATTCGCATTTTTAAGGGGGGATTGTCTTTTTTTTCGCAAAATTTACCGCTTTTTGTGAATTTTTTTGTGAAGAAAGTATACAACGGAAAACTTGTGAAACTTGGCATATAGTTTTATTGATCTGTTTACTACATACAAAAAAATTTTTAAACAATTTCATCAAAATATCCCCCCTTAAACGCGTTTTTCTCGAAACAGCTTTTTCACAACTGGTGTGCACGATTTCTCAAAAACTATTCAACCGATTGCCTTCAAATTTGGACAGAATGCTCAGCTGACATCCTTTTATCGTTTGATGAAGCAAAAAAGCAATACGTTTAATAGTTTTTTATTTATAACAAAAAATCGATCAATTTTTTTCGAAAAATCGATACTTCAAGTTCAAAACGTCACCAAATCGTCGATTTTTTTTCCCCTTCATCGAACGATAGCTATATGTATCTAAAGTAAAATGCTTTTTGGGTTTTTGTTGCAGGATGAGCGTGAAGGCTGTAATCGTGCACACCATCAAAAAAGGACCATCGCGCGTCGAGGGGGGTGGGAGGCGGATTTTTTGATGAAATTGTTTAAAAAAATTTTTGTATGTAGTAAACAGATCAATAAAACTATATGCCAAGTTTCACAAGTTTTCCGTTGTATACTTTCTTCACAAAAAAATTCCCAAAAAGCGGTAAATTTTGCGAAAAAAAAGACAATCCCCCCTTAATTCACGAAAATGATAATTCATCGATCGCTAAACAGAAAATGAATTTTGAGTTATAAGGGGAACGAGGAATGAGATGAAAATTAATTAGGCATAATGGTCAAATGATGAAAAAAAAAAAGAATGCACGATCCGGCTTATGCATTTTTTTGCAATACGTTTTGACCCCCGACTTATTTTTCAATCGAAATATTGCATCGCACAATCAATAGTAATTCAATAAGCGTACGTGTTACAGTGAGTTCCTTTATATTCTTTATAATATATGTATAATTTATTTTTTTGCTTCCCTCTCTCGCATTCCGCTCTTCGTACACACACACACACACACATGTTTATACTCTTTTTACAAGATAATACACGAAAAATAATACAATACTAATTCTCAACAATTCCAAGAATAATGGTCATGATAATAATAACGATAATTCATATAATGACGATAAAAATAATTGTGCTGTCAAATAATTTTCACACTCAACATCCTCTGAAGCGAAACTCCGAATATATTAATTTTTTTGACGATCATGTATAATAATATCTATGCAAGCTTAATTTTTCAAAATTATTATTAGTTCATGCCTCTTTTTGGATGTCGTTCATTCGAAAAAAAAAACTTCCTCGATCTGCACCGAAATCGTATTTTTTTTGTGCTTTCGTAAATTTTATTTCGCACCATTGTACATTGAGAACTATATCAGTACACTGTTTTATCGATTTTTCATTCTCCGAGAGAATAGCCCGAGAAAAAAATAATTCTCATTTCCCAAGGAAAAAAGCTCCGATAAAGCGACGAAAGCTTGACGAGAATTAATTATATCTATATACAGATGCAATGGAGGAAAAAAAATTACGAATGCAAAACTCGTTGCCCCGAGGCTTGCGGAGACAGCGCACGCGAGAATTCCATAATGCATTTTTTATTCCAATACGTTTATTCACACCTTGGGTCCTGTATCCCAAGTATGGCGGGAGAGGGGGGGAGGTGAAGTGGAAAATTCTTTAGATATTGGACACAGGATATCTTTGAAGTGGGATTTTTTTTCTCCTCGCATTTTTTTTGTTCATCGCTCTCTCAATTTTTTCATATTACTGCAACCTCGTTCAATGATTTGCATACACAGATTTTAATTTTCTTTTAATACTATTTCGATCACATCGATTTTTCGAACCTTCGGGTAATTTTTTAAGTCCCAAACACACCCCCACACACGCACATATGTATAAATAAAAATATATTTACAGTGAATAAAAACAAAGAGTATAGCAGGCCGCGCTTTATTTAAATAACTTGATGAAAATGAAGATTATTTCTGCGGATGACGTTGGAGCTTGCATCGTTGGAATGCAACGAAAGTTAATGCTTTTTAATTGCTAAATTTCTGTTCGGCCCATTTGGGCTGTACAAATCCCTTAAACAGTTTTTAAGTATTCTCATTAGCAATCGACGACCTCGATTTTAAAAAAGCCTTTGGACAATGATAAAAATATAGAAATTAAAAATTAAGAAAAAATTATCGTTGCAGTCCAACGATGCAAACTTCAACGTCATTTCTGCGGAATATGTTATGCGATAGCTTATTTCAAATATCAAGACCGCGTTATTATTAATATAAATAGTTAACGCTAATGGAAAACCGTGGGAAACGCACAGAAAAAAGTTCGTCGTGCAAATATTTTTTTTTTCAGCCACTTATATACGTACACATTAGGGTGGCAAAAATTTGAGCTTTATTTTTTTTCCTTTTCCTCACCATCCAATTATCTTCTTTAAAGAAAAAACAAATTGTCGCGAAAGCTGCGAGCGGTCAAAAAATATTGAGAGGTCGCTCACAAATCATTTCATGAAAATTTTCATTAAAAAATCAATTTTTTTCGTCCACTTTTCACCCATGAATTTTACGCTTTATAATTTTTAAATTAACCTCGCCAAAGGTCAAGCCGGCCGGCTTTATTCAGAAAATGTAAATAATGTAAAATATTTTTATGCTACAAGGAATTATAGTGCATGTGACATTTATTTTTTAGCGAAAATTGTGAATTTCGAAAACCTTGAGCGACCACTAAATATTCATTAGCCGGCTAGAGCCTTCGCGTGGTTAATTTAAAAATTATAAGGCGTAAAATGCATGGGTGAGAAGTGGACGAAAAAAAAACAATCGATTTTTTAATCGAAGTTTGAATTTTCGGGAGGCTTGAGCGACCTCTAAATATTTTTTGACCGCTTGCAGCTGCGGCGACAATTTTTTTTCTTCTTTAAATAAGATGATTGGATAGTGAGAGAAAGAAAAAAAATAGAGCTCAAATTTGTGCCACCCTAGTACAAACGTTTCCTCCAAATCCTCCCTTCCAAAAAGTGAATCCCTCGGCTCTCCGCAATCTTCGTCGAAGCTCTTCCTCAAAGCTTCGCGAGCGAAAAAAGGAAAAACTGCGGTAGGTAAGATTTCGACGAGAGAACGAGGAGAGAAGAGCCCGCATTGCAAAAAAAGTGCTTGATGACCGGAAGACGAAGAATCGTTAGAAAAAATTGATTTTCTTTTTCAGTAGGAAGTTATTTTTTTTCGGCTCTCGCTCTTTCTCTCCCCTCTCTCACTGATGTCTGAAAATACGTACGCTCTTTCGGCCTCATTGTTATCGTCGAAAAACACACAGAAAAAGCTTGAACAAAAACAAATTAATTATTTTACAGGCTTGAAAACAGTTTTTCTTCTATTCGTTTCATTAAAATGTAATATAAAATGAATGACCTGAATAAAAAATATTTACTCACATCTCAATCATATTTTTACTCTGAGCACTCTCGCACTACTCAGCGTACGAACTACGATTTTTTCATTCTCATCTTTATTGTACAAAATACGTTTAAATACGTTCGCGGTTTTTTTTTGTTGTTGTTTTTTTTTTATTTACTCAAATTGTTTTCTGCTTCAGTCACAAGGTTCGTTTAAATTTAATTTTACTCACGATAACCAGGCGCAATAAATCACGGGTAACAATCACATTATCGGTTAAACATTAATATTCACATTTATACAAATATAGTTATACACCAACGAGGTACACAGAATTTTCGGTAAAGACTCGTTTCTTTCGTTAATTATTCTTTTCAATCAATATTATTATTTTTCATTATTTCTCGATATCTTCTATGTAGGCGAGGAATTTGCGAGGTCTCGAATTCATGATTTTATTTTTTCTTTCGATATATTTTCCCTCGAGGGTTTTTATCAGTATATATATGTATAGTTGATTCGCCAATTCCTCGTCAGATTCTTTAATATCGATCACGCCCGAATTTATCAGTTCGAGCAGTAAATAATTGTTATTCAACATTTTTCATCTATATTTAATAAGGAATAATGAAAAATTGTGTATTTTCCAAGAAATGTTTTCCCCCCTCTCTCTCCCTCTCTCTGTCTCACTTACTCTCGCTCGCTCGTATAAAATCCCTAAAAATTCTAGATCTATCGTGGATCGTATATAATGACAATTTTTAGTGACTACGTTTTGTGAGACTTTTGATGTATCGACATCTGCTTTCCCTTCGATTCTTCTTTCGCTAGTGGAGCAAAAAGAAAAATGTTTTTTTTTCCATTCGCTCAGAGCTGACGGGTTTTTTAATTTTGTATTTATTGAAAGTTTATTTTCCGTTGAGTCGATTGTAGGCCTTGAAAAAAAAAACGACCTGAGGTACATATATATATATTTTAGTTTTTCTCGCGTACCTGAGTTAACAGAATGCAACTTTTCTTGTTTTCCAAAAGATCATCTCGATCCTTTTTTTTTTACTGTCCTTCGTTCCTAAGGTGCGATTAAAAATTCTCGTGTGCTTCGTTCTAACGGTTGCCTTGAAAAATTCGTATCTCTCAGTTTATTTTAATATTGCGTTGTAGCAAATCTATTTTTTATTTTTTTTCGTTTTCTTGTTGGTTTCTGTAATAAAAGACTACGCTATTTTGAGTTTTGGAAAAGATTAGATCCCTCGTGATTTACGTAACTTCGTTTGTTTTGAGCCTTTTGTGCACGTTTTTGCGTGTTTTTGGTGAATGTTTTTTTTTTTTTTTTTCGTGTGTCGATATTTGACAGCACAAGTACGGACGCCCCATTTCGATGAGCTGCGACCCCATCTTTTTGCTTTTTTTTATGTACGTGTGTGGGTGTGTGGTTTCCTACGGTTTTCTGTACTTAACTCGTTGCACGTTTCTTATACAAGTCTTTGAATGCCAAAGGTCACTTTTCAAAAATATAGGTCTCTCCATTACCGTTCGTTTTTTTTTCCATCAGTTTTCTTTTGTTTGGTTCTCTCGTGAAAGATACTTTTTTCGAAACTCCGATTTTTTCATAGCCCTTTTTCGAATAGTTTTCACACATTCGCATGTAAGGAATTAATCGAGGATGTTGAGTTTCCGAAAAAGTGTCGAAAAAAAAACTATTCGGTGAGAGTTGAAAATTTCGAAGGATAAAAATCGTAAAAAATGACTGGCGAAGCGAAAAATTCATTATCGAAATGATTTACCACGCATCATAAGTTTACTAGCAGATTCATTATTTATAATTTTATGAATGTCCAAAATTTTTCCAATTTTTCGTATTTATTCCAAGCAATGATATTAATAATCATAATAATAACAACGATCGTTTTTGTTTATTTACAAGAATTTCCTATCGACTCGAACTCTGCTGGGCAAAATCGAGAGAACCGAATTACACTGATTCGTTCGCACATTCCGATATCGCAATGCCACAGATTACAATATCTATATCGCGCTGGAGAGAATTTCAGTGGTACGAGGCATTTCGGGTCAGACATGTTTTTTTTCTTTTTTCTCGAATACACCTTGAGCACTGTTTGCGTTTTTGTTTTTCTTCGTATACCTTGACCGTGTTGAATATCATTTTTTTTTCTTTAAAAAAAAGTGAGACTGTTTAGATATTTATTTCGATAAAAAAATAAAAAAGGTGCGTCACCTCGCTGCTCCGAAAATCATGGCTATGTTATTTTCGGTATTATCGCGCGTCATTTTCCTATCAATATTTTTCTCTTTTTTTTCTCATTCAAATCAATAAGATTCGGTGAAAAATCAATACAGTCGAGACTTTCGATAAATGTTTTTGTTCGGTTTCCGGATTTCTTCGAAATCACTACTCGCTCCTAAGGTACGATATTTTCGTTATCGCTTCTCGCCAACTATATACAATGAGAACGTTCGCGTACACGTGCGCGCCATTATTGGCGTAATTCGCGGGAGAGCGTATTTTATTCGTGCCCGCTATTCTCTTGCAAAAATTACGCGACATTTGTATTCTCCTATCTATCTAACAGTGGATCTATCTAAATTTCCCGCTCGTACGTGATTTACCATCGCGAGCTTTTCTTTCACCATTCGAATCGCTCGCACGAACGCTGCTACATTTTTTGCCTCTGAGCCAGCCACCCCTCGAGGTGTCGACTATCGCGTATACTAATCATATTCGCCACCTCACAGTCATCGTTATTATCCTTATTCTCGATCTACGTCATTATTACCATTATTATCGTCGTTATTTCGATCGTTATCGTTATCCGTACAATTGTAATCAATATTGTTAACGTACAATTTTTTTCACCTTTTCATGCACTCGATCGATACTCTTAGTTTATTCGCTCTTGTCAGTCATTCCGGAATAATATGGGGGAATATTTTTTCACGCCGCGATTGGCTCGACACTCGCAGCTGGATAAAGGTCCTCGGAATGGCTTTTCAATAGAAAGCCCAATAGCATTTTCAAACGTGCTTGTTTCTTAATTCGTCAGCAAACGTCAAGAAAAACCGTGTATTAAGAAATTCAAATAAATTTTAAATGTTTTGAACACTTAATACATAAGAATGCAGATTTGAAAAAGCTTTCACAGTTTTCTGTGAAAAGCTCATTTTTCAAAAAGCTCATTTAAAAAAAGCTCCTTCAACAGCTCATTTTAAAAAGCTCATTTTTCAAAAAGCTCTTTTAAAGGCTCATTTTAAAAAAGCTCATTTTGAAAAAGCTCATTTTAAAAAAGCCCATTTTAAAAAAGCTCATTTAAAAAAAAAGCTCTTTTTAAAGAAATCTCCTTTGAAAAGTTCTTTTCAAAAAAGCTCTTTCTAAATAGCTCTTGTTAAAAAAAGCTCTCATTCAAAAAAGCTCCTTTTTCCAAAAAGTCCAAGGAAGAAGAAAGAAAAGGAAAAAAGCCCCCGCACGGTTCACAGCTGGACAAAGATCCTCGGAATGGTTTTTTCAAAACGGATCCCATAACATTTCCAAACGTGCTTGTCTTTCAATTCTCCAGCAAGCGTCAAAAAAGCCTTTTCATAAACGTCAACCAATAGTTCAAACCGCTTTATTGACGAGAAAAAGTGTTTTTTTTTACCACTGCATTCAGAAATTCGACTAAACGTCCGACACTAAGCACATAAAAATGCACATGAAAAAAGCTCTCAAATTCCCCCGCAAAAATCTTCTTTTTCGAAAAAGCCCTCAGTGAAGTTTCCGCCCGCACCGGATTTTCCATTCCACAGAGAATGCTGTGCGATCAAAGACCGTCCAAGGGAAAGGAAATAAAAGAAGGAAAAGAAAAAAAGCCCCTGCCCACACGATTCACAAATATTGAAAGATCCGTCCGAGCGTCCGAGTGAATCGTCCGCGGCGCTCTCTTTCGATCAAAATTGCAAAAAACGAAGAATCGAGAGGCGAAAGGAGGTGTAAAAAGATCGGAGGGACAGGCGAGGTTGGCCGCGTTTCCGCTTGTCCGCCGGTCTTCCCCTTCTTCTTTCTTTCATTTATTTATTTCCCTCACGATCTCCGGAGCTTCGGAGTGTGAAGCTGGCGGAATCGTCGCCACCGCGGAAGGGAGCTTTTGATAGCGTGGAAATTTGGAATGGGCCCCGAGTGCGGCAAAAGTTGGATGCAGGGTCGCAAAGAAAATTGCGTGGGAGGAGGGAGTGGAGGTGGAGGAGAGAGACAGAGAGACAGAGAGACAGACAGAGAGAGAGAGAGAGAGAGAGAGAGAGAGAGAGAGAGAGAAAGGGAGCGGAAGAAAAGAAGCTGACGAGATGGGGAAGAAAACGCGTGACGGATACACGTGTACAGAGAGAAACGTTGCAAAAAGGATTTCTATATATAATTTTCCTGCAAGTTAGTGCTTTTCATCTCTGCTTTTTCTCTCTTTTCATATCTACTTCGTCGACCAGTGTATTATATATACACACACACATATATATATATATATATATATATATATATATATATATATATATATATATATATATATATATATATATATATGTGTGTGTGTGTGTGTGTGTGTGTATATATATATATACATACACATATATATATTATCGAGGCTTTGTGTTCGAGTCCTCGCAACAAGCCCGGCCGGAAGTTCTGAGCGACAATTTCCTGGTGGCGCCTTTGTCGTACGTCCCGCGAAACGACGAGGACGAGTCCGTCGTTCATGTGCGGCTTTCGCTATTTCGTTCCCCGGCGACGATACACGAGAGATAGAGAGGAAGAGCGGTGAAAATCGGGTTTGCGGTAACCCGAGTGTAGACGAGGACGAAAAACGACGATAGACCTAACCGAAGCGAACCATGAGTGGATGGGTGATGTGTTCGAGGGGATGAAAGAGAGTCCGCTGTACGCAGTCGACGAAGCGCGAGAGGCAGAGAGACAGAGAGTAGAGAATGACGACGGGAAGGAATTTGTGTGTGGGTACGTATGTGGGGGCACAAAAAATTTGGACGTGGAAACGAGTAGACGGGCGGAATAGAATGGATCGTAAAGTGTCGAATGAGATTAAAAGCATGTGCAAAAAGATTGGGAGGGTGACGGGTGGCATTCTGCAGGGATTTCTTTTTGAACAATTGTATATTTTTTTGGGCTGAGGAAAATTGTTTTTTTGGAATGGAACATTTGGTGGTTGAAGGGAAGTGTTGAACATATTTATAATTTTGTTCGGGTTTTTTGGTGGAATTTTAAGAAATTTCGAATTTCTTAGGTCTTTTTTTGCTGAGAGTTGTTTTGTTTTTTTAAATTGGAATATTCGACAGTGAAAATAATGACGGAGATGTTTTTACTTTTATCCAGATTCTTTGGTGCAATTAGACGAACTTGACCATTTTTAAATGTTTTTTGTGCTAAGGATAATTGTTTTTTTTTGTTGGAATATTCGGCAGTGAAAATAATACGTTAAAAATATTTATACATTTTTATCCACATTTTTTGGTACAGTTTCAAGAATTTTACAATCAAAACTTTTTTATGCTGCGAAAAATTGTTGTTTTAAAAGTATAATATTCGGCACATGAAATAACATGTTAAAAATATTTATCCAGATTTGACCTATGAAATGTTTATATTATTAGAATCTTTTTAATTTAATTTAATTGAATTTAAACGTGATTAAGAATTATCTGAAACAGTAGTTTATTTGGAGAAATAAAATGACTTATATTTTTCATGTGTACTCATACGTTGTATGTACGTCTACTAAATATTATAGACTATCCAGTCTATAATATTTTATGACGTTGAAGTTTGCATCGTTGGTATGCGAAGGAATTATTGTTTATTTTTTATTTTTCTATTTTCATCATCATCTCGTTCATTTCATATGATCATTTCATTCTTTATGTATTTAATTTTTTATTTTTCATTTAAATCACCATTTGGCCTCTCTTTGCGAATTTAGGTCGTAAAGCTCTAATAAAAAACGCAAAAACGTTCGAGTGATCGTGGCAGGCTGAGTCCGAAAAAAAAATTTAACAGATTGTTCGTTGCATCCTAACGAGGCAAACTTAAACGTCATAATATTTTGAATATAAACTACTTGTCAGGACGACTATTTGAATAGTTTGGAAATCAACCATTCTGAATATGGATGAAGATCCTCGGAATGGCTTTTCAATAGAAATCCCAATATCGTTTTCAAACGTGCTTGTTTTTTTAATTCTTTAGCGAACGCCGAGAAATGTCTGATGTTTCGAACACTAAATACATAAGAATGCACATTTAAAAAAGCCTTTACAGTTTTCTGCAAAAATCTCATTAAAAAAGCTCGTTTTTAAAAGCTTTTTTAAAGCTCCTTTAAAAAAAGCTCTCTTTAAAAACTCTTTTTAAAAAAAGCTCTTTAAAAAGCTCCTTTTAAAAAAGCTCTTTAAACTCCTTTTTAAAAAAGCTCTTTAAAAGCTCCTTTTTCAAAAAGTCCAAGCGAAAAGAAAGAAAAGGAAAAGAGCCTCTGCACGGTTCACAGCTGGACAAAGATCCTTGGAATGGCTTTTTCAATAGGGATCCCAATAACATTTCCAAACGTGCTTGTTTTCCAATTCTTCAGCAAACGTCAAAAGCCGTTTCATAAACTTCAACCAATAGTTTAACGTGCTTCATTGGCGAGAAAAAAAGTTTTTAGACCACTGCATTCAGAAATTCGGACAAACGTCCGACACTAAGCACACAAAAATGCACATGAAAAAAGCTCTCAAATATTCATAATATTTTGAGTATAAACCACTTGTGAAGACAACTATTTAAATAGATTGGAAATCAACCACTCTGAATATATATACGTATACACAAAGGAGAGGAGGGTGCGTGGGTATAGTGCAAAAGGGATGATCCAAAAAGGACCTGATAGAGAAAGAATAGGCGAGAGAGAGAGAGAGAGAGAGAGAGAGAGAGAGAGAGAGAGAGAGAGAGATAATAAAATCCCTCGACAAAAAAGTCTTCATACTTCTCTGAGTTCAACTTTTCTCACTCTGATCTTTCTGTGTGCTCTGACCATTCCCCTCTTTTCATACCCTCTTTACTTTATACTTATTTTTTTGTTCCTCTTGTTTCTCCTTTTCCCGTACTACGCGTAACACGTAACACTCTAGTTTAACGCGAGCACAATTCCACACTTCCCTGTGCTCCTTTTCGCGTATACGTGCGCTGCTGTACACTCTCTCACGACGTTGGATTGTAAACGCTCGGAAAATCTTCAAGGTAATAAAAGATCACGGGGCAAAAGGTGTGCTGCTGGTTACCGTTCCTTTTTTCTTCCTTTATTTTTTTTTTCCAACGACCCTTCTTTTTGGACTTTTCTTGTCCTCGACCTTTTTATCGCCTCAATTTTTATAGACTTTGCAGAGGACTCGGACGACGTTTTTATATATGTGTATATATTGTGCGTGTGTAGATTTATCGAAGAGGATAATAAAAGATTGGAGAAAGAAAATAAAAGTGGTAAAGTATCTCGGACCATCAATGTTTTTCTACTCAATCTCCGTTTTATTGGTTTTTTTTTCGAATTTATACTGCAGTTTTGTTTTAGATTTTTTAAGCGATATAATTTTTGAGTATATTAATTTTAAGTATATTGGAAAAAAGTATACGATTGGAGTCTATACCCAATAGAAAAAATGCAACGATTCAATTTACCGCGTACTTTCGTTTCGGAGGTAAATTTTTTTTTTCGTTTCGGAGCCACGCTCGATATTAATACTTGTGAATTTTCAAAAAAATTACCGCGTGTAAAAAACAGTGAAACGCGATAGCAAAAAAAACGACTCACTTTTTTTCCACGCTTTCGCTTCGGAGATCCCCCGACCTTGGAAGATTCTTGACGACTTTCCGCACGTGATCCGTCGTTTCCCTTATTTCTCCAGGTCAATGAGAAAATCGGCGAGCCGGGAAAAAAAATTCCGAGCGCAGACGCGGAAGAGAAATTCTTCCGGCAAGAAGCAACGACGAGTGGTACTGTCTGTGCCGAGCAGTATTTTTTGTTTTTTTTCGATCGCGAGGCTGAATCTCGAGAGCCGAAGGATCTCCGAATCAATAACGGAAGATCGAACGATAAATTCCTGTCGTTACGTTGGTTCATCGTGCGATTGAATATGCGAATTTTTTAATTTATTTTATGGACGAAACGAGAAGTTTTTCTTTTATTTAAAAAAAAGGCCCGTCTGAAAAGTTGGGGATATTACGATATCTGTGGCCCCAAGTTTTGGCCATGCAGTCTTTATATTTGGCCCAAAATAAAACTTTTTTCAAGAATACAAAAAATCGAAATTCGGCTTTTAAGGGGGTGAAACAGAGGGGATATTACGGTATCTGTGGCCCCTAATTCTGACCACGCAGCCATCATATGTGACCCAAAATAAGACTTTTTTGAGGAGTGGTAAAAATCGAAATTCGATCCTTAAGGGGTTGATACAGGGGTTTTAAAGCTTGTATGGGACATCATATTTTTTTTGACAGATTTGCTTGAAACTTGGCGTAAATACTCTACAATACAAATAATTGAACACGTATTTCTGCATTTCCTAAAAGTGGACCCTTAAGAGAGTTAAACGGGAGGGTAAAGGTTTGTATGAGACAACATATTTTTTTGTCAGATTTACTTGAAACTTGGCATAAATACACTAAAATACAAATAATTGAACACGTATTTCAACAATTTATGAAGTTTAGCCTTTAAGGGGGTTAAACGGGAGTGTTAACGTTGATAAGAGAAAACATATTTTTTTACCAGATTTACTTGAAACTTACTAAATTGATTTGATATAGAACACTAGATGTTTTCCTCTGTGTTTGGTGCGTGTAGACAGTCGAGTAGTACTTTTTTAGCCCCTTAACTGTGTTTGTTTCAGTTGGCATAAATATACCAAACAAATACAGGTGTAATTATTTGTATTGGAGTGTATTTATACCGAGTTTCGAGCAAATCTGACCAAAAAATATGTTGTCTCATATAAACTTTGAAACCTCCGTTTCACCCCCTTAAGGGTCGAATTTCGATTTTGACCACTCTTGAAAAAAGTCTTATTTTGGGTCAAATATGAAGACCGCGTGGTCAGAATTAGGGGCCACAGATATCGTAATACTGCCGAAAAGTTTGAAATTTTATTGTTTATAAAGAGGCTCGTGGTCAAAACTTTGATTAAAAAAATATATTTTCTATATTTCCAAGACTCAAGTATCATTTCTCATTTTTATAATTGACATTTTCATTCATAAAAAGGGCGTGCGATATTTTTTCATCGGCTGCAAAAAATGCCACGAATTTAGAAAAACTTTTCGAAGTTACCGGAAGCAGAGACGAACAAATTTTTTCTTTTGCAGCTTTCCCTACTGGAAGAGAGTGTAACCCAGTGCGAATTAAGGGGAGAGATACGTTTAGGCGAAGAAAAAATTTGCTGATTTTTTTTTTAAGGAAAGATTTCTCTACCATTTTTTAGACTAAAGGAATGTTTTGCTACTACTATTGGCTGTACATGGTATTTTTTATTTTTGATTTATCTTTAAAAATGGGGGAGGTATGGTACGATCTTTTAACTGCATTTTCAAAACTGGCGTGACGTATAGCTAAAAAAGGAATCGAGCGATTCTGATGGAATTTGGTATAAATCTTTCTAACCTCATTGTCTACATCATGATCGTTGAAGTTTTTGAAAATTAAATAGACAAGTATTTTTCATTCCAAAATATACGGACTTCTTTTGGATAATTCAATTTTTTCGTGTCAAAACGTACCATTTCATCAATTTCCGACATTTCTTACTTTTTCTTGGTTCATATTCCGCGTATGAGTGTTAATTTTAGAAAAATCGTCGTTGGTTTTTTTTTCAGATCAATCCTGCCGACGCTACGTGTCACGCCGTCTGACAACATCCGCC
>OY723395.1:34721613-34884431 GCA_963210295.1 Ophion ellenae | reverse complement strand
AATCTTTCTCGGCAGATTTGGGTTGCAGGTCTTTAACGAGGGTGTTGAAAAAAGTTTGGCGCAGCTTTTGATCGTTCGCAAGAATGTCGGAACGAGAAATGACTGGTTGGATTCCAACGATGAGAACTTCGCGATCGAAGCTCATAGTGATGTTGAAATGCAACGAGAAATTCTTTTTAATTGTCCAATTTCTTTTGTTGTTTGGGAAAATCGCCGAAATTTTTAACGCACTTTCAGTGGAGATTTACGTGAGTTTGCAAAAAGAAGGCTTGGGATGAGCATGAAAATTGATGAATGAAAAAAAAATCGATGCAAACTTCAACTTCTATTTGAGGCATTGCACGTCACTTCAGCCAGTAAGAAAAAATCCACAAATAATTTTGAAAAATCGAGGTACTTTATTGAAAAATATTGACCGGGTGTCGAAATTTTTCAAAAATTTCTGACGTTTTTTTCTCGTTGATTGTCATTTTTTGATATTTTTCCATTCAATTGGCTGTATCTTTGGCAGGATTTGGCGTATTTACATTCGTAAAAAACGAAAATGTGCGTCTTCTTCTGGCCTTCCAGAAAAAAATTAGTTTAGATTTTATTGAGCAAGTCGAACGTCCGTTTCGGGGCAAAAATGTGCAAAAATATTTTTTTTCTCAAGGAAAGACACTCGTTATTTTATCTTAAAGAATTTCTCCGAATTGTGAATACGAAAAACCGATTTTTGGTATTTTTTATAATATGGGATTCCCAAACACCGTGAAGTAACAGCTATTTCAATGTTTTTTATTTTTTTAAAATTAATATTCGATTGAAGAGTGTGGAGCACTCGCCGTATGTTTACCAGGTTTTTGAAATGCATGTCACATATATGTCATATGTATTGGATCCTTGGAGTGCTCCACAATCTTCAATCGAATATTAATAAAAAAAATTAAAAAAATAAAAATAGCTGTTACTTCACGGCGTTTAGGAGTCCCATGATATAAAAAATACGAAAAATTCGTTTTTCGTATTCACAATTCGGGGAAATTTAAAAAAATAAAATAAAGAGTGTCTTTCCTCGAGAAAAAAAATATTCTCGCATATTTCGCCCTGAAACGGACGCTCGACTTGCTCCGTAAAATCTACATTAATTTCTCTCTGGAAGGCTATAAAAATACGCACATTTTCGTTTTTTACGAATGCAAATACGTCAAATCCCGCCAAAGATACAGCCATTTGAATGGAAAATTGTCAAAAAATGGCAATCAACGAGAAAAAAAACGTCAGACATTTTTCAAAAATCTCGACACTCGGTGAATATTTTTCAATAAATCAACTCGATTTTTCAATCTTATTTGTGGATTTTTTTTTTATGCTGAAGTGACGTGGAATGCCTCTTATATCTGTCGGCGTGTTTGCTTACTTTTTTGGATTAATTGCCGTCGTTCGGTTGATTGGAATATCGGAACAGTCGATTCGAAATGACAATTGCCGGGTAATGGTTTTGCGAAGATATTGCATCGTTGTCGCGAGCCCTGTCCCGTACCAAATCCGGGACGACGAGGTGGGGGGGGGGATGGCCCAGACACGAGATGTCCCGAAAGGCCTCACATGCAACTAGCGACTCGCGCGTGACGTCACTACGTTAGATCCGGCACGTGTTTATCACCCATTCTCTCCCTCGCTCAATTCTACCTCTTTTACTTCATATATATATATAACATTTCTTTCTTTTTTCCCTTCAATTGTGTGATTTTTTGTTCTTTCTCTCTCTCTTTGCATTCACGCTGAATTATCTCGCTCGGTTTAATGCTAAATACGACGTTTTTTACGCTCTACGAGTGTATCAATTAATTTATTTGGCCACTGAACATTTAAAATTTAGTCCTCTATCGTCCGCGTTTGCTCTCTCTCTCTCAATTCTCGCTCTCGCTTCGTCAGCAACATTTTATTACTCTCGTCGACTTTTTCTCTTGATCGTTCTTAAAAATCTTTTATTCGCTGCTATAAATGTTTCTTAGTCCGGGCGAGAGAGCCCCCGTTATTTTCGTCCCTCAAGGGTAGTCACGCCTTTTTCGTTTCTCGAGATATCGTTTTTGTATTTATTTCTTTCGCAATGATCCGCGGAGAGCTTCGAGTGTACGTGTTGCTTTTCCGTGGTTTTTCGTCGGTTTTTTTTTTTTTTCTCCTTCGGCTCGTTCGGGCTACGTGCACTTTCGAGCTCGACGACTCTTGCCTCGGCTTTGTTTATTTTTCTTCCTTAATTTCGGTGAACTCGTGGGTTTGCTTTTAGTTTTTTTTTTTTTTTTTTTTTTTTCTGCGGTCTTTGGACGTGGCCAAAGTCGGATTGGTTCGTTGTCGTAGGTCTGTGTCTGTGATTGGTTGGGTTGCGTGGGTGTGCGACTCGATCGATGGCGACGATGCTGGTCGCGGATATTTCGAACCCCGAGCCCTTCGCCCCAATCTCTTCGTATCCCCCCCCCTCCCCACCTCTCTCTCTCTCACTTTCGTATCTAAAGCCTTAAACTCTCCAATCGACTTTTTCAAAAACAATTATTCCCTAATTCAACGTTTTTTGCTTTACCCCAAGAAATTTGCCTACTAAATCTTTTCTCTTTATTTCATAATCAAATTTTCCGTTCGCGATATACGAAATTTCACGTCGCACGCGCCCCGACCAATTGATGAAAAAAAAGAGGCTCCGAAGTTTTTTTTTTGTTTTTTTTTTTTTTTTTTCATTGAAAAGGAATTTTTTTTTCTCGTCTCACTGTGCCTTTTTTTAGGTTATGGAGCCGTAAGGCGTTCGATCGCCACGAAATTTCCCGTGCGACGTAGATTCGTACGATATCAACGAATTGGCGAAACTTTCAACAAAATTTTTACTAACCCCCAATCATCTTTGCACCGGGACTCGTCGGTCCCGAAGATTCGTGGTGAACTCTATTTCTTTATCTCACTCTTTTACCCTCGTCTCATTTACCTACGCCTTTGGCTCTTATGGACACGAAGAAAAATTGGATTCTCGGTCTCTCTCTCTCTCTCTCTCTCTCTCTCTCTCTCTCCCTCTCTTTCTGTCTTTACTCTGGACTAATACCAAGACGAAGACGCAGATTGCAACGGAATTAATTGGCAGTGATTTTACGTTTTCTTGTGCTTTTTTTCGAATATAAACGCTCGTGAGAAACTTGGACCTGGATAAAATTAAATTCCCTCCAGTCTTTTCCTGATTTCGATGTTTGTGTCAGTTTGAAGGTGTATCTATAGCTCTCTCTCTCCCTCTCCCTCTCTCTCTCTCTCTCTCTCTCTCTCTCTCTCTCTCTCTCTCTCTCTCTCTCTCTCTCTCTCTCTCTCTCTCTCTCTCTCTCTCTCTCTCTCTCTCTCTCTCTCTCTCTCTCTCTCTCTCTCTCTCTCTCCCTCCCTCTCTCTCGAGAAACTTTTCTGTTGACGAATATCTTCAAGATCCATTCATTCATTGTTTTTTTTTTTCATTTTTTTTGGCTTTCACAATTTTTCTCTATTCCTCGAGTACAATCTTCATTTCCGAGAACTTATCACATTCGGTAAGTCGTGCTCCAATTGCGAATATGTCGCTGAGAGAAGCGTGAATCTTTTTTTTCTTTGATCGTTCTTCTCTTTGTATATATATATATATATATATATATATATATATATATATATATATATATATATATATATATATATATATATATATGTATGTATATATATTTATTTATTTATTCGTAATTACGAGAAAAAAAAATGTTTCCGTCGGTTTGACAAAGACGAGTCTGTTTCTGCGCGTCCACGAATTGAGAATTTTTCTTTCCCCCGTTCAAGTTCTCGACGTGTATCAGCCGACCGATCACAGCAGCACGCGGCAGCCCTTTTCGAACAAATCCATTGCCTACTACTCGCGCGTCGCTACACCTTTTACATTTTTCGTTTGTTTGTTGTATTTTTTGTTTGTTTTTATTGTTGTTTTTGGAATTGTGGATTAGACGTGTCTCTTCATGTGAAGGGCGAGATGATCGCTGCGGGAGAAGCATCGGTCGCAGTGCCGGCACTTGAACGGCTTTGCCCCGGTGTGCTTGCGATAATGACGGGTCAGTTCGTCGGAGCGGGCGAATCGCCACTCGCAGCCCTCCCAGCTGCATTTGTACGGTTTCTCGCCTGCAACGAAAATAAAGTGAAAAATAATTTTTTTTTGTCAGTGTTGGCATCATCGAAATTATTTGATTTCCATCGAGGGCTTAGTTGTAGTTGAATTTTTTCGAAAATATCAATTTTTGGTTTTCGATTATAAGGGATATAAGGTTGCAAGAATATCGTGTGAAAAATTGAAGTCGATCCGTTGGAAATTGTGGAGTGGTTCGAGGATTCGAGAGGGAGGAAGGGAGGAAGAGGAAGGGAGGGTAAACGGAGATGCGGAAGTAGCAACAACAACGACCCTTCATAAATAATCGTTTGGCAAACGCGAAAGTCGCAGGAGAGACGAGCAAGTCTGATGGTGATGAGCCACCAATGCCAAGACGCGAGCGAGAAGGGGTGGTTTAGGTTGCGAAGCAAAAGCAGCCGGGAAAACGAGGAAGAAGGGTAGCGAGGAGGGGGTGGGAGGAAGCAGAGAGGAGACAATACGCGGTCACCACCTGTGGCGCGATGTTACCGCTCAAGTCGCTTAACAAGCCAACAGTGAGGGTGGCAGGGGGTTGGAAATGGGGTGGCAACGGTATGTTCGCTTCGACGTCGCTTCGTCGACTCTCTTGCATCGGGAAGGGTGCTTTCGTCGTCGCCGTCGTCGCTCTCTAACCGCAGCCAGATGAAGACCCACGATGAAAGACTTGACGACCAACATCACTTTGGTGCTCGCCTTCGATTTTGCTTAAGGGGTTACCCCCACTTGCGATTTTGAAAAAATCGATTTTTTTTTATTGCATTTTTTTGAAGTACAAGTATCGGAGAATATGTCCTGAAAATTTCAAGTCGATCCGAACAAAATTGACTGAGATGTGAGCGTTGAAAGAGAAGAATCCGCGTTGAAAGAGCGTTGAAAGAGAAACTTTAAACGCGTTTTTTCTCAAAATGGCATTTCTGAAGACGGTGACCAAGATTACTCGAACACTAATGAACCGATCTTCTTGAAATTTTCCAGGCTTATTTAATACATAAAAATGTAGTCTTTAATCGTTCGATTTTTTTTTTTCGAAAAAAAATGGCCGTTTTATAGCCAAAAAATGGCCGTTTTTTTCGTTAAAATCGAACCATTAACTTTGACTGTCCGCCATTTTGTGAAAAATGAATATTTTTTAAAATCCTTCGATTGAAGACTAGTTTATACTTATATTTGACTAAATGCATCCGAATTTTTGTTTCAGATCATCCACTTCGCCGCAATGTTGGTCACCGCAAACCGTGTACATAAAAACATTATTTCATTGACGGCCATTTGCCACTAAACAATGTAATATTTTTCAGTAAAAAAATTACTGAAAGTTCTTCAACATGTGTTCTTTAAGATGGTATATTGATCGATTAAAAAAGTTTTGTAGTTTTCTTTAAAAAAATTCATGAAAAAGGCCTTTTTTCGCGCTACAAGTGGGGGTAACGCCTTAAGCTCGTGTATATGGTAGAACATTTTTAAAAGCTATTGGATAGGTATTCCTTTGACGGCGGAAAAACGGCTGCAGCGATGAAACACGGAAAACATGTTTCTATACACATTCGACGATTTTTTAAAGAAATTGAGGATTTTTGACCAAATAAATGGTCAATTCGTATTCGGGAAGTTAAGGGCCTATACCAGTGTGACACTTTCAAAAAATCGATTTTTTTTTGGCTTTTTGTAAGTTTATACTTTCAAGAATATCATTATCATTTATATCAATATCATTTTATCTTTAAAAAATCGATAGTTAAATGTTTAAACGCGTGTTTCTCGAAATGAGATTTTTCAAATTTGCTGACATTGCAACCCAAAGAGCAATTATCCGATTGACTTGAAATTTGAACTGACAAGGAACATCCCTCAGGTGACAGCCTTCGATTTTGTTGAAATTTGGATATGTTGTGAAGCACCGAAAAGTAAGCGATACGTATGTTTTTCATCGGCGGAGAAACGGTTTAAAGGGGTGAAACCATCCCTTAATATAGGGGTGGTTCAACCCTTAATTTTTTTTTGCAATGTCACTATAGTGGATTTTTCATTGCTTTGGATTAAAAGAATTTTCGTTTCTGTTTCATTAAAATCGGTGGACTCCTCGTGTGTGAAACTGCTATATCACCCGTAGAGATGCCTTTTCTCAAGGGGTGGTTTCACCCCTTAAAACCGTTTTTCCGCCGATAAAAAAAAATACGTATCGCTTACTTTTCGGTGCTTTATAACGTACCCAAATTTCAACAAAATCGAAGGGTGTCACCTGAGGGGTGTTCCTTGTGACTACTCTTGAATATATTTACTCTACAATGACGTAGGATATTTTTGATTGGATGAAAATTGACGATTTGGCATTGAAAAAAAACGACCGTTTTATAGGCAAGAAAACAGAGTTTTTTTTTCATAACTATGCCATTTTGTTAGATTTTAATATTTTTCGAAAATCTTACGTCATTGTACAGGAAATACCTTGCAGTTCAACGACATGTTTTCCTTTTTCGGTTTCAGCTACTCAATCGGCCGGAATCGTGTCAGCGGTGAAGGAACTTTTTTGTGGCGTTTCTGAAGGCAGCGCATAAGTCGCTTGGATCTCAATATTTTTCTATGAAAAAAATTATGTAATATAGGTCAAATATAGCCAAATACTTTCTTAATTTTCCGAAACATTTAATTGAGTACTTTTCTCCCAAAAAATTCCCGAAAATGACCCAAATTTTCAGCGTTCACACTGGTATAGCCCCTTCAAATACTTCTATATAGACTTATCAAAAAAAATATTAAAAATACACATTTTTTCATCAGGGCCGAAAAAAGTTTTTTTTTTCACTGAATCGCTCGCCATTTCGTTGCCTTTGATATTTGAGGATTCTCGTTGTGCTTATTATGTTTGCAATCGATTGCTCTTGAAAATGCCGCTTGAATCGTCGGGCTGCTAGCATTTTTCGATTTTTTACAGAATTTCAAAGTTGGAGCATCGATTTTTGCCATTTTTTCCATAACCCTGTGCCTCGTCTTCGGCCATTATTCAAGTGGACTTTCCGGGAAAACTATGGGAGATATCGGGATAAATCCAACGCCGTTCTCTAAGTCTGTCGAAATTCTTTTTAAAACCTCCCTAATAAATCTCTGTCACTCAAATCTAACAGATGCTACGGCTGTTTGAAATTTTGCGATTTTTGCGATTCCGGAAAAGTTGCTCCAAAAGGTCGAACATTTTTTTATCGGGTTTTCAACTATTTTAAGGATCTATCTAACGGGAATTTTTCTGCCGATTACGAATATAACTGAGTTTTTGCCGGAAGCTAAAAATTAAGCCGGGAAAAGGCGAAAAACAATTTATCGGATATCGTGTTCCACACATAACCTCCACGTTTTTATCTTATATTGAGGGTTCTTGTCACTTCAGACGCTAAAAATAGGCTATTTTTATGCTTTTTTTATTGGTTTATGTTATAAATATTGACATAAAAATTGGTACCCTTAATAGATACACTTTCGAAATACATTTTTAAAAAAATGTATTCAAGTCCCCATTTATAGACGAAAATGGTAGTTAAAAAAATGTCCCAAAAAAATTGTGGGTCTCCGCTGTTGCTGAAATCGCGGAGATTGATCATCCGGAACAAAAAAATCAAACGGTTTTAGATTCAGTATGTTAATGGCTGTAGCGCATATCATACGATTTTCGATATATGCAAAAATTACAAAATGGCGGACATTTTTCGAAAAAACAAGGAAAACGTGTTCTTTCCCTGTTTATGGCAGAAAAAATAGTAAATATCTAAATTTAAAAGAATCCTTGATAGGCGCTATAGCTATAGTTGTAAAGAATATATGATTGAAATTTCACAAGGATCGGTTCAGTAGTTTCGAAGATTTTATCAACAAGCCGTCGAAAAACGTTGTTCCGAGATGAACGCGTTTAAAGTTTGTTTGGGTTACATAAATACATAATAAAATTGTTTTAATGTATTTCGAAAGTGTATTTATCAAGGCCTTAGACCACAGTAACGGGTATCTATTTACGTACACATCTATTTAGTATGAATATCAGGCGGTTAGAAAATGTATATATTTTTTTTCGATGTACAAAATGGCCTACTACTCGAAACTTCTCGAAGCAGCTTTTTTCCAATTGGCGTGACAAATTACTTCAACAATTTTCACTCGATTTACTTCAAATTTAAAAGTAATGTTCCCAATTGCATTTCGCAGAGAAGTACGTGCGGAATTTCTGATTAATCGGAAACTTTTCATTTTATGAGCAGTTTATGGGCAGTTATCACGAAATTTTTCACTGAAAATTCATTTCTCAAGGCGTTACCCCCACTTGTAGCGCAAAAAAGGCCTTTTTCATGAATTTTTTAAAAGAAAACTACAAAACTTTTTTAATCGGTCAATATACCATCTTAAAGAACACATCTTGAAGAACTTTCAGTAATTTTTTTATTGAAAAATATTACATTGTTTAGTGGCTGAATGGCCGTCAATGAAATAATGTTTTCATATACACGGTTTGCGGTGACCAACATTGCGGCGAAGTGGATCATCTGAAGAAAAAAATGCGGATGGATTTAGTCAAATATAAGTATAAACTAGTCTTTAATCGAAGGATTTTAAAAAATATTCATTTTTCACAAAATGGCGGACAGTCAAAGTTAATGGTTCGATTTTAACGAAAAAAAAACGGCCGTTTTTTGGCTACAAAACGGCCATTTTTTTTTCGAAAAAAAAAAAATCGAACGATCAAAGACTACATTTTTATGTATTAAATAAGCCTGCAAAATTTCAAGAAGATCGGTTCATTAGTGTTCGAGTAATCTTGGTCACCGACTTCAGAAATGCCATTTTGAGAAAAACGCGTTCAAAGTTTCTCTTTCGACGCTCTTACAACGCGGATTCTTCTCTTTCAACGCTCATATCTCAGTCAATTTTGTTCGGATCAACGTGAAATTTTCAGGACATATTCTCAGATACTTATACTTCAAAAAAATGCAATAAAAAAAATCGATTTTTTCAAAATCGCAAGTGGGGGTAACCCCTTAAGTTCAAATACCGACACGTTTTGAATAAAACAATATTTTTTTAATTCCGTACGTACTTCTCTAGGTATTCTAACGTAGATTTACGAGAATTTTTGTTTTTTGTTCTAGGTTAAAAATTGTGGATGCTAAATGTCACGCCGCGGAGCGTCTAAAAAAAGATAAAAGAACATATTACTAGTCGGCTATTTTGTACATCGAAAAAAAAAAAAAAAATTCTAACACCTTGATATTCATACTAAATAGATGTGTAATTAATTTTTCGAGTGAATCACTTTTTCATACGAAAAAAATGGTTAAATTAGCACATGATCTTTAAGGCCTTAAACGTAACAACTTTTATATCAATATCTATAATATAAACCTATAAAAAACATTCATGAAAATAGCCTTTTTTCTTCAGTATCTAAATTGAGAAGGCCCCTTAAAATTAAATTATTCCCACTTTCCGAACAAATAACACGTTTTATTGATAAATAAAAATATCAGATGATTTTGAGACACGCGATATTTACGTCGAGTTTACGCTACTGGCGACGCAAGACGAGGATGGTAATAGCGAGTAATGAACGAAAGAAAATTGATGTGGCAGCTTCGCGAGAGTCTCCGCCGAAGTAGAAGAAAGGAGGGAACAAGTATTAAGGGTGTATCGCGTACAAGCGATTCCATATACATCCTCCCACCGTCGTCTTCACTCTTGCTCAGGGTTGACGGGCGAACTCTTTTCTCGTGACGGAATGGCATTTAGACGAGTTTGGGGTGGTGAGGAGGCTCGGAGGAGGGTAGTCGGAGAAGATGCATCCCGGGACGGAGGACGGCTCCGGCGGTCTTAGGGCTGTGGGGGATGGATAGTTCGGGTCGAGAGGAACGTACGGAGGTCGACGGCGACAAATCCAAGCGGGACGTGGAGCGGCATAACCAAATTCCACCTCATTCACTTCCAGTTCGTCCTCGTTGTATATATCACCGCGGTATGGGTCTTTTTCCATGTACTACCCCTTACTCCGAAGAACCCAAAGAAATCGGGGCAAAAAAAAACCGAAAAAAGTAAAAAAGTGTCTCTCGCGCACCCCGGAGACTTTTCCACCCCCAACGCCATTTTGCTGGGAAATTCCTCTCGATTTTCCCACACGATGCATCCACACGTGCCACCGTGCGGGAAAATGTCCCTTCGGTTTGGCCCTACACCCTTTTCGCTAATACCAGACGGTTTTTCAAACGGGACGACGGCGAGGACGGCGAAGGAACACTCGACGACGCCAGTCCTCCATCTTCCCTCTACGCTACTCTCGGGTGTACCTCACGGGGCTGAAAAGAGAGAAATGGCAAGAACTCGCAACAACCCTGGAATCGAGGGTGGAACGTGATCTCTCCTCTCACTTCTCTACTCGTGTGTACGAGTCTGGAGCTTGCTCCTTCCCTGGCTCACCCTCTTTCTACTTATGCCTCGTGCTTGCGCGACGGGGTGGAATTACATCGCGGAAGGACGAGCGCGAGAAGATTTATTTTCCGCCCCCTCATACTGTCTACGTCTAGATGCGTATTTTCTGCGCGACACGTCGCTGAATTTTGTTCGAAGTTGAAGTAGGAGTGTGTACGATCATTTTTTTACTAATTTGAGATTTTAAACGGTGGATGGTAACGAAAATTAAGAGAGACTTTGTCCTTGAAATGCAGCGGGAGATGTTAGCGGCTCAACATGAGCAGCTAGAAGAAGAGGAGGGATGCCTCTATGGACCAGGCATTGCCGATTAGCGGTAATTATAAACACATTTGTGTAAACACATTACAAAACTTTAAACGCGTTTTTCTCGATAACGCGTTTTTAAAAATGGCTGACATTCTCCTGACCGCTGTAATTAACATGTCGACCTGAAATTTGGCGAGCGTACTCAGAAAATATGTCTTCACGGAATGACGGATCGTTTTTTCGATAGATACATTTTTGCATTTATTATTTATCTTTTTATGCGAAAAAAAACGCGAAAATTCGATTTTTTTCAAATTACCGCCATTTTCCGAAATTTGTACTAAACGAAAAACCCATCCGTCATTCCATGACCAAAGGGTCACAGATTGATAATATGCTTTGAATTTGTGTTTCAGATCAACAAAGAGGGGGCAATGATGTCAGCCGTTTACCTCCCGCGATTTGAGGACCTGTTTTCGCGGAGCTGCAACGGACGCCATTTTGGTTTTTTTTTTTAATTTTTTTAACGTTCTGTATATCATGAATAAAAGCAAGAAAAAAACCGCACTCAAAAAGCTTTACTCGTTTCCTTTAAGGGGTTACCCTCACTTGCGATTTTGAAAAAATCGATTTTTTTATTGCATTTTTTTGAAGTATAAGTATCTGAGAATATGTCCTGAAAATTTCAAGTCGATCCCAACAAAATTGACTGAGATATGAGCGTTGAAAGAGAAGAGTCCGCGTTGAAAGAGCGTTGAAAGAGAAACTTTAAACGCGTTTTTCTCAAAATGGCATTTCTGAAGTCTGTGACCAAGATTACTCGAACACTAATGAACCGATCTTCTTGAAATTTTGCAGGCTTATTTAATACATAAAAATGTAGTCTTTAATCGTTCGATTTTTTTTTCGAAAAAAAAAATGGCCGTTTTATAGCCAAAAAACGGCCGTTTTTTTCGTTAAAATCGAACCATTAACTTTGACTGTCCGCCATTTTGTGAAAAATGAATATTTTTTAAAATCCTTCGATTAAAGACTAGTTTATACTTATATTTGACTAAATCCATCCGCATTTTTTTTTCAGATGATCCACTTCGCCGCAATGTTGGTCACCGCAAACCGTGTATCTAAAAACATTATTTCATTGACGGCCATTTGCCACTAAACAATGTAATATTTTTCAATAAAACATTACTGAAAGTTCTTCAAGATGTGTTCTTTAAGATGGTATATTGATCGATTAAAAAAGTTTTGTAGTTTTCTTTAAAAAAATTCATGAAAAAGGCCTTTTCTTTGCGCTACTAGTGGGGGTAACGCCTTAGAAAAAAAAAAAATATAAACACCTGAAATATGGCACTCCAAGGACTAAGTCTCCCTTAATTTTCTTTAAGGGGCCAGTCCACATTGAAAATTTCAAAAAATCGAAAGCAAGCAAGACTTGAAGAAATCGACGATGATGAGCAATCAGAAGGTATGTACGGTGCACGAATTGCTGATTGAGTTTGGGTAAGAGTTTTTCATAGTATAAACTTAAAACGCGTTTTTCTCGAAACAACGTTTTCAAAATCTAGCTTCATCGTATCTCTAAAACTAATAAACCGATTCTCTTGAAATTTGAACCACATTTTGTAAACGTGATTCGCAATAAGATTACCCTCGATGGTTTGAAATTTTTTATTTTTACTCTTTTTTGACGGAAAACTACGAAAAAACGCGTTTTTTTACCTTTTTTGTTTTTCATCTGCCATTTTTTTATTTTTTGATAAAACTTTATATCCGAGGGTCATTTTGTAGCTGGTATACTGAATCTAACGGACTTTGATTTTTTTGTTTCAGACAAGCCGTTGCCGAGTTGCGATGGAGCTACCTACCCTACCTATTTTTCAGGCCTCACGTTAAACTATATTTTGAGTACTTAAAAATAAATAAAAATGAATTAAAACATTTTTTTGAATGTATTTCAAGACTTTATTTATCAAGCCCAACAACTTTTATTTTCATATCTTTTGTAAAATCCTCAAAAAAAAATCGCGAAAATAGCCTTTTTTCGTGGCTCCAAAGTGGACTGGCCTCTTAACCCTTGGACTTCACACTGGGTCATTTTGACGCCATTTTATTTTCAACTTCATGCATCGCGACAGGGCAATATACACTACTAAAAAAATTAAAGGATCGGAAAATTTCTTCGATTTTTTAAGTGTTTTTTTAAACGTTTTTTGAACATCGCATACACTACTAAAAAAAATTAAAGGATCGGAAAATTTCTTCAATTTTTTAAGTGTTGTTTGGAGCGCCGTTTCTATGTGAAAAAAACGGTCGTATCGAGATGAAAAAAAGTATTTTGAAGCTTCAAGTTTCTAGTTTCTGCAGTAGAGAGGTGGAAGTAAAAACATTTTTTTTTCGTGAAATCAAGTGTTTTACTACTACATGTGAGTTACTATAGAAAATGCTCTTAGGTATTTTTTATTTTGCGCTACTATAGTAAATTATGTATTTAGAATGCCGATCATAAAACTAAAAGCAATTTGAGTAAAAAAAATATACGTTTTCAACAATTAATTCGCCGAAGGGGTCGATTTTTCCGTTTTTCATTATCCCAAAAATCCTCAAATTCAAATTTCCGAATAAATTTACTTTTTGGAAAGACAGTCGATCCTTTTTTTTCGTATCTGAAAACCTTCCTCTTTAAAAACTTCGAAGGACTTTTTTTTATATTTTGAAAAAAAAGAATCATGATCTTTTTCGTGTAAGTACGTATTTTTCAACGCATCTCCCACTTTGTACCAATGTTTGGGCACTTAATTTTTGTTTTTCTGAAAAACAAAATGAGAGCCATAAAATAATGACCCAGAGCTTATTGACCTACAAAAACGTCTTTACAAAAAAAAGCATATTTACCGAAATACAACGATCTGAAAAGCGTCTGGGGATCAACCCCGAATGCACCCCATTGGCGGAAGTGTGCAGTCGAAGGGTTAAATCGTTAACTTGTCGTTTGAACTTTATGACAGTTTGAAGCTACGAGTGACTCGGACCTTTTGTTTATGATCTTTTTAAAGTTCTGAACAAAATTTCCAAAAATATTTCGCGCGATAATAAAAATAAAAAGAAACACCGAATTTTCGTTCCAACGCTGCTTCAAGATTACGATTTACACCGTAAAAGCTTCTTCCTCACATTAATGTGAAATCGGCCTGAAGGCAATTAATTTCATAATAATCATATCCTCTCCTGTCCAGTAAAAAAACCGACGTACTTTTTCCTGCGTTCAATCTCTCGACATTATTCGATGAGTCGAAAGGCAGTAAAAAAAGACTCATTAAAAAGACTTTTTCATTCTTAGGTTTTGCGTCTTGAAGGCTTCGTGTTTACGATGACGACGTCGTTGCACAAACTACCCCCCGAAACGAGGATCCTTGGAAGTATTAATACTCGGCCCTCTTCCCTCGCTTCCCTCTCCCCCCCCCCTTTTTTCCTTGTATTAATATTAATTCCGCGTGTAATGAAAGATGATGTCGAAAAAAAATTGAAGGCACGGTATTACGGGGTTCTTGTACGTCTAAGGTTTTCTCGCTCGGTCTTTCTCTCCTCTCTCTAGCCACGTCTTGATGAAAAATTATCGCGCATTATGGCCATGTACCCCAGCGCTTTTTCATACGATATTGCGCAACGATTTTGTGCTACCGTCTCTTTGAGGGAGATGAAAAAGTTGTTACCCCACACACGCACACGTAGCCAACCTGTTGAGGACAGCAATATATTCCCTCCCAGGACGAAATAAATTAACTAAAGCTTGTCAACGTTTTTTTTCGAACTTTGCTTCTCCTCGACGAAAACGCGAGTCAATTTCACCTAAAAAGTCATCGAAAAATCGTTCATGCAAATTCTCCACTGCTTTCGTTCTTGTCGAATTTTTTTTTCCAGCCTTTCGCGATGAAAAAATAAAATGAAAATGGAAAAACTATGGTTTTTTTTTATTTTGCAGGTATGTTGAAAAGAGAGACGAGGGAGGTGATTTTTCGCACGTCTTTCACCGGTGTCCTCAGTTGGCTCGAACATGCCGGGCATCGCTTCTCGCCCACCAGTCGACATCCGGCACGTTCAGGCCGAAGGACACGACGGTAAAGCGAGAAGGGCTGGTATTGCGTCGATACGTCAGTCTGTCGTGGCAACGCACGTGGAATCCTCTCGTCTCTATCTCTATTTATTTCCCTTTATTTTTTTTTCACGCTTTTTCCCCGGACTCGCGCTCACATTTCCGTCTTCTTTGCATTTTATTAAGTTTGCCGTCGCTACGTAGCGAATACGGATATGCCTCATATAGCGGTGCCTTTACGCGGTATCGTCACCGGCTTGACGTATTCGAGAGACGGAAGAAAAATATCGTGGGCTTGCAGCCAGTGAAAAAGCTCATTTCCAAAAAGATCAGTACATTTCAATTTGGTTCACGCTACAACGCGCATGGAAAAATCATGTGTGCAACATTTATGTAAAAAATATTTTTTAAAGACAAGCTTTCATTTAATGTAATAAAAAGTGGAAAATATTTTTTTTTTTACCGAGTGTATACCGAGGACGACCAGTGTGACACTTAAAAAAATCGATTTTTTTGCCTCTTTTGATAGTTTATACTTTCAAGAATATCATTATCATTTATATCATTTTATCTAAAAAAAATCGATAGTTAAATCGTTAAACGCGTTTTTCTCGAAATGAGATTTTTCACATTTGCTGACATTGTAACTCAAAGAGCAATTATCCGATTGACGTGAAATTTGAACTGAGTACTCTTGAATATATTTACTCTACAATGACGTAGGATATTTTCGATTGGATGAAGATTGACGATTTGGCATTGAAAAAAACGACCATTTTACAGGCAAGAAAACAGACTTCTTTTCATAACTACGCCATTTTGTTGGATTTTGATATTTTTCGAAAATCCTACGTCATTGTACAGGAAATACCTTCCAGTTTAACGACATTTTTTCCTTTTTCGGTTTCAGCTACTCAATCGGCCAGAATCATGTCAGCAGTGGAGGAACTTTTTTTTTGGCGCCTCCGAAGGCAGCGCATAAGTCGCTTGGATCTCAATATTTTTCTATGAAAAAATTATGTAATATAGGTCAAACATAGCCGAATATATTCTTAATTTTCCGAAACACTCAATTGAGTACTTTTCCTAAAAAAAATTCCGAAAATCACCCAAATTTGTCGGCGTTCACACTGGTATAGCCCTTTAAAGGTTTAATGAATTTGATGAATTCAGAACCATTAACCGTATTCAATTTGACACAATAGTAATTAGAGAAATTATTATTACAAGTTTATACTCAGTTTCAGGATTTTTATTTAAGGGAGACTTTGTCCTTGAAATGCAGCGGGAGATGTTAGCGGCTCAACATGAGCAGCTAGAAGAAGAGGAGGGATGCCTCTATGGACCAGGCATTGCCGATTAGCGGTAATTATAAACACATTTGTGTAAACACATTACAAAACTTTAAACGCGTTTTTCTCGAAAACACGTTTTTAAAAATGGCTGACATTCTCCTGACCGCTGTAATTAACATATCGACCTGAAATTTGGAGAGCATACTCAGAAAATATGTCTTCACGGAATGACGGATCGTTTTTTCGATAGATACATTTTTGCATTTATTATGTATCTTTTTATGCGAAAAAAAAACGCGAAAATTCGATTTCTTTTTTAAATTGCCGCCATTTTCCGAAATTTGTACTAAACGAAAAACTCATCCGTCATTCCATGACCAAAGGGTCACAGATTGATAATATGCTTTGAATTTGTGTTTCAGATGAACAAAGAGGGGGCAGTGATGTCAGCCGTTTACCTCCCGCGATTTAAGGACCTGTTTTCGCGGAGCTGCAACGGCCGCCATTTTGGTTTTTTTTTTTCAAAAAAAATTTTTTTTAACATTCTGTATATCATGAATAAAAGCAAGAAAAAAACGCACTCAAAAAGCTTTACTCGTTTCCTTTAAAAAAATAAAATGTAAACACCTGAAATATAGCACTCCAAGGACAAAGTCTCCCTTAAGAAATCTAAGGTTGTTTTACCGTAAATTAAATATAGTTGATACGTTAATGGATTAATGTAAATTAAAGATAATATCTCTACATTTTGGGCACCCCAAGCTTTTATTTATAATCACATATAGATTACTTGGTGAAAAAAATATTTTCTTCTCTTTAGAACTTTAAATAAAAGCTTGTTTTTTTAAATATTTTTTTACATATAAATTATTTTCTGCTCTTCAGTCTTTAATTGATTTTTGTATGGGATAGTGAGATTTTATGTGGATTATCAGATATCGCTAATTGTAAATGAAAAGTTGAACATTTTATGAATAATTTTTTTCAAGTTGAATCATGCATTGTCACCTTTTAAATGCATGTTTGCAAAATTTCAGAGTTCTCAATAGCCGGGAAGTGGGTGCAATGTCGATTTTCCGTATTGCATCTCACAGAAAGTCAAGAAAAAAAAGCTTGTAAAAAAATGGTCTTTTTTACGTTTTTTTTTCTAGAAGATGATGTTTGTGTGAAGACAATTTTTTATTGGGATGTTGAATAAGTTCTCGCTGTTTTTCTAGAAGATTAATGCTTTATTTTGAAAACTAAAAACATTCTTAATGAGTTCAAACGTTTCGAAACTGTTCTGTGATCAACTCCCAATGATTCTGCAAGTTCCGCCAGCGTCCGACATGAGTCTTCGTGAAGTAATGACAAGAATTCTGTGTTGTTCATCCGCAGTTAAAAAAAAAATAAAGTTGTGCAGTAAAATTCCGCGCAAATGCTCTTTCTTGGCACGAAATTTGAAATGTTCAACACTATGAAAAAATAATAGTTATTAACACTTCGACGAAATGACATACACTGAATTTCAAGATCGCTAAAAGTACTTTTTGTACTACCATAGTACGTTCTGGTAGCGCCATCTGTTGGAAAAAAGCGAGAACTTATTCAACGTCTCAACATTTTTGGTTTTCATTTCAAGACCAACCCCACCCAGAGTGGGCCCACCTTTTTCAAGCGGACGTTGAAAGCAGACTTTTGCTTCGATCGAAATAGGCAGACGAAGATTTTGCATATATGCGTGATGGAATATTAACTTTACGCAGCTCTTTTTCAAAAATACTTCGCGACCGAGACAGAAAGATTGGACGACGAAAGAATTCACGACATTGCATTTCGGCGAACGTTCTCATGCATGAGGTTATATACTGGGCTGAACCCGAGGCAGGGAAGCTTTCGGACACTGGCGTTGGAATCCGCGAAAACGATTCACGAGAGCAGAGTTTAGCTACTTTGCATGTTCAACATTCCTGGCGGATTTCTACTGGATTTCTGTCGGTGTCTCTTTCTCGCGCCTTCTCTCCTTCTCCTTTTCTCTCGATCTCTCATTCCGCCTTTTCCTCGTTCCTCTGTTTAATGGCCCCTGCAAATCTGGTCTGCTCCCAATATACGGATTGTGGAATCGAAAAGTAGTTTGAGGACGAATTCTACGGGGCACCTGAAATTCCTAGGCAAAAACTACATCTAGAAGAGCATCCTTGCGAAAAAAAAACTGAGGGAGGAAAAGACCTGATGGGCCATGGGTTGGATGAATGGTCATGGGCCAACCAAAGAAAGGCAGGCGTCAGGCTACGAATATGAGATCAAGTCAGACGATCATTTGACCTTGAAATCTTTTTGGAAAGCCCGTTGAGAAGGTGACTCTGGAATACCGCAGAGTCTTCCTTCCGAGTCGTCCAACGCACCGAAGACGAAGATGGCCCCATGCATCCAACCACACAGTTGTTGCGATCATTATCATAATCTTAGTGTGTAGGGGAAGCTGCACTTGACACCCTATGTACTTCGAGTCACTCAACTCTAAAAAGGTTCCCGCCCTTTTACGGGTGTTTGTTTATGGTACAGTGACGTTTTCAGAAGGCAAATCAACGTGAAGTTAGTTGCAGACGGTCACTCGTCATCGTTGGGACGTGAGGCCATTTAAAAATTTTTTTCGCCGAAAAGTAAGGTCTTTTTGCTTTCTCCACAGCTTGTCTTATTACCTACATACTTATTCATAACTTGCTGCTTTAGGGAGGTGCTTTGTTAGCGTTTAAGGAGGTACGGTGATGACCATGCTAGTAAACTTAGAGTCTATTTCACTCCGCAATACCGCCACGTTTTAGATATATGTATATGGCCTATTTTTCGAGAAATATTTTTGGACTATTGAATTTCGAGTTTCCTATTATTTTTATGAGATGGAAACAACCTCAATAATCTACTACTCGACTTCAGTAGTAAGCCATATCGTTGACGTTTAGCATCGTCGCATTTTCGGTGGCTGTCATCGGTTCCACGCGCCCGGCTTATTATTTTTTGTAGCCGGTTAACATGGAGAATGAAAATACTGTGGAAGTTTATCAAAAGAGTAACGGGATTGTACCCGGAGTCCAGTTTAGAGACAAATGTAGATTCTGACGGACAAGAATTGGAAAATGAAAAGATAATATTGCGATTGCAAATAAAAAAACGTCGCGTTGAAGTTAACCTCAATGTCCAATGTCCAATCTGTCCAAAGTCAAAACATATTTCATCGATTGTTATGTTATTTTTCCCTTTCCCAATTTTCACAATATTTGCAGGTATAAAAAGGAACGTTTATTTTATATGACGGTTCTCCCATGCTGAATTTATATATAGATGCGTTGTATAGGTACATGTCGCCAGAAAAATTGAGATGCCTTTGCTGTACGTAAAAGAACTTCAAGTAAATATCGACGAAAGGCCCTTTATAATCCATTAAAAAATGTACGGCTTCGCACAATCATATTTTTAATTCGCGATGAAAATATCCGATAGACGAATGAAATTTGCGCGGGTATCCGGCGTTGCCACACGTCGAGCAAGATGGCTGCTGTTACGTCACGAGAAGTCTCGCTTTATTTCTAAATTTATTGCTTATTTCTGCGGTGAGCTTTCCAATTCAAGGTGCCTTATCGATCCCAAAGATTCAACGAACGCAACCATCAGTTTTTTTCACGTGTTTCTTGGCTCCAAGTAGCACACAAAAATCGATATATGAGAGGATAGGCACATTTTGTCGTCTACGTGTGACTAATTCACCACCTTTAACAATTAATAACTCGGAAAGTGTACGGTAAATCTCGTGGAAACTCCGCATACGCATGGACGAACGTCTCGACAATGCTTGAAAAAAAATCGGGCTTTTATCTTGAACTCGCTCCAATCAACGTACCTCCTTAAGACGTATTAGGTTGATTTTAGCTAAACACAACTTCAGTATTTTTATGTGTGACTAAACATCAACAGATAGGGGTGTTGTGCCTTGATAGTGGTCAAGGTACAGCACATATCTTTAGAGATGATTTTCTGATCGGTGTTGTACAGATATTTGGGATTTCGTGATAATGCTTTAGTGTTTGCACCAAAAGAGGGAAACCGTAACGTATATTGGTATTTTTAGTGCCTTCAAACATGATGGTATCATCTAATTCCTTCTAAAATAAAAAAAAAGCTTAAAAAACAAATTCTAAAAGGGAATTGTATTCCGTTGCTGAAATGGACAAATATTGGGGGCTTACATATTGAGTAAGAAACCTCCAAGAACAATAATTAGTTTAGGAAAACAAGAAAACAGCATAATTTGATTATAAAGTTCCTAATTTAGATTTCAAGAAAAAAAACGTATGTTTGGCGAATATTTTTCTGTTACAATAAAGATATGTCATACATAAGTCGAATAAAGATACCATAAACATCATAAACTTAAAAAAACGTCAATAATATTGAAATTTGTCGAAAAATTGCCTCTCATTTGACTGAATTCCAACTGTGATCAAGGTACATCAGCAATGTTGTACCTTTATCAACATACCACTTTTTTTAAATTGCGTAAAAACGATTAAAATACTTGTCTATGGGTTTGTGTAATTTACATTATGAGCCTTATAAGTTGCCCTTTACGATACACTCCATTTCATCATTATGTGTATCATATTTTCAGTTTTATACATCATTGACCCCAAAATGTATCAAGGTACAGCCGCTTCCCCTACATGCCCCCAAAGATTCCCCACTCTTCCGCTATGAGGATGCACCTCTCCATCTCGTATGGAGACACTCAACCGCGTACGACTCCGCGATCGTTCTCCAACTTCTATTCCTTTCCAACTATGACATTTTAACTGTTTCCAATTTGCTTCGCCCCAAGCTCGTTCCTCATTCCCTGCTGTCATTTTGTTTTTTTCATTCCGTTTCTTGTCTCAGCCACCAACTTCTGGTGCGACTCTTTCCCGGGTCTCTCGAGGAGGACTCAAGACGAATAATCGCAAAGTTGGTCAGAGAACTCCACTGGCCAAGTGGAATTGGAGAGAAAGACCTGAAGTTTGCGCGGGTGGACGAGAAAAGAGGAATGAAAGGAGCTGCTGGCGATGTTGGCGTTCGGCAAAGGCGTAGTCACCTGATGTTCCAACGTAGCGCATGGCAGAGGTGCCCCGTCAGTGGCAGCCCCATGTACCGGACAGGCAGGGCGGAAGCAAAGAGAGAGACACTCAAGGAACCTTCCGCGTGATGCGCTTCTAAACGGATCAAAGTCCCTGCCATCGCAGTAAGCGAGAACAATGGCTCCGGGAATGGAATTCCAGAACGGAAAGTCCCTATAATTGGAAATCTCTTCCGATGCCCGGTCTTTACGTGTGCCTATGTGTGTCTGTGTAGGTCCGTGCGGGCGCGCGAACTCTATCTTCTATCTCTCAATTTCTCTTTCATCTGCCCCTATCTGCGTCTCTTTCAATGGATCTGCCTCGCTTGCCGTGCAGCCGTGGCTTCGTCGTAGAGAAAGAGACATCGCGGTTACCGTGGGCGCAACTTGCCTAGCCGATCGATCCCGTCCCGATTCCGCTCCTTCAGCCTTTGGTGTCCTGGTCCAGGGGTACGACGTCCCCCTCGCGCGCACCAGCATACATACACACACACACAAAGACACAAGAGGACACCCAGAGGAATAGCCATTGTTCGTGACCCGTCGGGAACGTCTCTTTACTCGCCTTCCTCCTTTCAGACTTATCTTTTGCCAAAACTGATGGCCCCAACCTCGACAATCACATCCCCCCCTGGCCGCATTCGTAATTTGCACTTGGTAATTGAAAACTTCGACGGGGTGCTCGAAAAATAATGGAGGCGTGCAGGTTGGTACGAAGTCCCGGAGACAATTGAAGCCTCGTCTTCCGTAGTGATGTCACTTGGTGATCGGAGGAACAGTTCATGATCTGCTGTAGATGGTATTGGGCCTGGGGTTTCCATTTTGTGAAGGTCTGTTTTGGAATAACGAAATGGATTTGGAACTTTATTGACCAATGTTGTTCTCGAAATGGGTCATTCTGACTAAGTGCTGCAGAGCCGTTTGTACGATTCAAATGACAGGATCTGCTCAAGTACAAACGTACAGCAGATTTGTTAGCGATTTGAGCCTGCAGCTCGATTGTTGTTCGGTAGGTCGCGCACAAACGCGGTACCATTTGATCGGATTGTAGAACCTTGCTATGGATGATGAGAGCACGAGACATTCGGCTCAGGCTGCCTGTATTCAAAGGCTTTTTTCAATGGAGCTTACTTCAAAGTCTAATTCCCGGTATGTTATTATCCCTAGTTCCGGTAGAATTCTCGTGAATAATATCCTCCAGTTGCAGCGATAAATCCCCGGCCAATAACCTGACAGTTGGCCTACGGCTCATTTGTACTCGCGAAGTTCCCAACTGTTATTAGCCGAAAACGGTTTATCCTCTACCCGATCCACCAGTCCCTAGAAGGTTGTATCAGCGGCAAACTATCGATCCAGCCATTTTCGTAAAGCCTAATTGAAGGCATGATAATTGTTTCAGATCTCTTGGAACGTTTTCGCTCGTTGAAAAAGGCACAAGATTTAAACGACCCAACTGTTCACTTTGAAGATGCTGTAAAGGGGCGTACAGATTAACATCAGGTCCAACAAATGGCTTATATCAGACTCAAAGCCCTCGAGGAATTTGTAAGCTTTCTCGGGGTTTTGGGAAACTCTTGCCATATGGATATGCCGTGGCGAGATCGGAAACTGGCCAATTGATCCTCCAAGGTGTTGCTTAATACCGATGTATAGTCAAGTATCGGACGATATAGCCATAGGTATAGCCAATATCTGGAGGAGACCGACTGGTGGCTGCGGTCAGTTTGAGTACGAAGCATGGGAATTGGTGTGGAAGGGTGACAAGATTTCTGTATCGAAGTAGCGCCGTCGGTGTGGAATTCATAACAGAGTAATAATCGTTGGGACGAGCTCCGTATGCATAATCCTCCGTAGTTAGCAGTTCTGCTTAACGATCCGGTCGTCATTTCCGCTCTCTCTCTTCCTGCCTTTCTCTTCGGTTCTCTGGCTCCCTTTACCTCGTTCACGGAAAGACCGCCATCCTGCTTCCTTCGAGCTTGGCTTTCTGCCTCTTGGAAGCCTTTCCAGCCAGGGACACACCACGGTAAAACGTCACGGTAAGGCTAACCCAACCCTGCCTGGTATGTAAGCCATCCCCTCGCGGAACACCCCAGCCTCGGAAACACTTGTCGACGGAACGAAAAAGAGCCCCAGACGGAGAGACAAAGAGAAGGCAAGGTATGAGAGGAAAGACGGAATGAAGCTAGACGGGAGGAGAATAAAATTTGGCAGCTTCCTTAACTGCGTTGCACTTATGAAAATGTCATCGCTACGTTTGAAAGCACTTCTTTCTTCAGCACCGTAAAAAAGGTCTACCCAACATCCAGCAGTTTCACGAAGGAAATTGAGTTTCGCGTCAAGTTGCGAGCAAACGAGAGCAGCCCAGTCGGGATTTTCCCTCATAATCCACTGGCGAAATGTTCACCTCCGTGCAAAATCCTACAGGACATGTGGCCGGAAGAAAAGCCTTGCTGTGGTAGAAGAGCCAGGAACGCGAGGGCGCGGAAAAAGGCTTCGGCGCAAAGACCGGAAGAACTTTTGATGGGGGACAAGACGTGGCTCCGTTAATTACAGTCCCGACATTGGACGCGCTCTACCAGGAGCGTTGGCCGCCATAGCTAGACCAGCTCCAACGGAACCTTGACCCTGCGGACGTTGAGCGTGCGAGGTCGGAGCTGACGAATGAAGAAGAAGCAAAACCTCCGCACAACTCTCGTTCCAACGGTGGTATCGAGTTTCCGTACTTTCAACGTCCGCAGTTCACTGTAATCGTAATCTCGCCCGTTCTACCGTCCGACAAGCCCGTGTTCTCACGTTACCTGCAAATTATCCTCGGATCTCTCCATTTGCAACTTTGTGGTCTTGGTTCTCATCGAGGCCTGGGGGCTCGATACACGATTTGTGTTCAAACCAACTCCTTTGGACGATTCGTATATTCCAATATGGCTATAGATCGAATATGATACGAAAGTATCAAGTTCCAGCAAGATTTGTTTGTCCTAATTGTAGGCTGAGCTTCAAGCGGTAGGGCTGACATCGGGACCCATTGGCTGACAACAATCTCCAGGGCTCATTCAATTCAAGAATAGCCGAAATAGTAATGTTAACAATCACGTTGGAAATTGATATGGAAGTAAACGCCACCCCTGCTAAATGGACAACGCAACTGGGGACTTCTTCGCGATCTGTTTGTGTTCATACATCCTAGTCGGGAGATTTGATTCCAACCAAAAGCGGAATACGTGCACCGTCATCTGACAGTATTCACATGGCACTCTGCAAATGTTTATACGTCCAATTCAAGTTTAGCCTAATGATATTAAAAATCCCGTTGACACTTGCCACGCAAATAAACATCGCCCTGCCAAATTAACAGCGTAACTGGAGGCATCATTGCTAAATGGACAGTGCAACTGGGGGCTTCTTCGCGATCTATTGATGTTCATACACCCTAGTCGGGAGATTTGATTCCAATCAAAAGCAGAATACGTGCACCGTCATCTGACAGTATTCACATGGCACTCTGCAAATGTTTATACGTCCAATTCAAGTTTACCCTAATGATGTTCAAAATCCCGTTGAAACTTGCCACGCAAATAAACATCGCCCTGCCAAATTAACAGCGTAACTTCGCATCATACGCTCCAATAGGGAATTTTGATTCCAATTAAAAGCAGCAGACCTGCCCCGTCATCTGACAGTATCCACATGGCACTCTGCAAATCTTTACACTTGGATGTTTCAGGACCCCGATTCTCCCGAACTGGCTGTTTCCGCCTATAAGTCATGTCTGGACTGTGACGGAATGACAGCCCACCTTAGGGACATCCGGGGCTGTTATTCGGCCCTACCACAAACTTCAGGCGCTAGGTGGAGAGTCCGTGCAAAGGACAAGTAAAAAATGTACAATCTCATAGATTAAACAAACTGTTGCGATGGGTACGAACTCATTACGGCGCGTATGGATCCGAGATAGGCCTTGATTCTCCACAATTTCCCACTCGCCCGACCCGAGTACACTCGCTCCAGAATCCTCAATTCCCCCGGAGAGACAACCCCGTGGCAACTTGGCGGGGATTAATTATGCATTGTTATTGCCCGCAATAAGGGTGTTACCACCGGCAAGTCCTGAGGAACACTTGTCCTCGTTGCTCCCCGAGTTATATCGAACTTCCCCCTGACACGGGAAGCTTCATCCCCGCCGCCATTCTATCGCGGCCGACTCGCGGCCCCCCCTGGGCTCATCCCCACTGTACCTAGCGAACCTCCATCTTCAAATCCAGTATCTATGTGTGTGTGTGTGTGTGTGTTTTGAGCTCGTATCTCCCGTGTGTATCGGCCCCCTTGGCTCTGCTCGCCCTCTTCCACGTTGTTAACCCACCAGACTCTCGGAATCAGACTCGACAGACGGACAGTCGCGGGCCTAAAGATAATGCAGGAGGGAGACAGCCAGATGGATAGAGACAGGAAGAGAGAGAGAAACGATGCCGTGGCACATCGAGGCAAGAGCCCGGGTATGTAGAGGGTGCCGCGAACAGACGTTAGGGATTCGTGTTCTATATCTTCTTTCTCCATCTCCCTCTCTCTAGCCATCTCGTCCTGCGACCCAATTATCCGCATAATCGTTGCTGGTGCTCGGGGGCGCGCGGGAGTATTTGTACGTTTGTCGCAACCAAAATCGCGTATTTCCTACCTACCGTTCCGCCAACCCTTCATCCTGGATTCTAGTTCTCCGGGGGTTGTTAATCTGCGAATTACTCGATGGGCGAGACAGAATACACGGGGCAAACGTAAGCCAGAGCCCCCTGAGCTCCACGACCGCTCGTCAGTCCTGGCCCTTGATGCGGCTGTACGAACTATGGTAGCCTCAAAACCCGTCCTCGCTACACGTGTACACTAATGGAGGCAATGATCACCGAGGTCCATGAAAAATTGGATCTCCCATGGCACTTTGGTGATTTATGCGCGACAACCAACTAGTTCCCACATCTGTTTGATTTCGTATTGGGATGTTCAATAAGTTCTAGCTGTTTTTACGCGAAAACCCTAGTCGAAATTTTCAGCCTATTTTGCCCCCCAGATCCTCCAAGTGGTAGGAGATAAAGGCAGTAGAGTAGCTTCGCATTCAATATAAAATGAGCTCCTACTTAACGCCTAGAACGGGAACAAATTTCCCTTTTCTCCAATTGCAGGCGCTAAGGAGGACGTCGAATGGCACACGTATACACGAACACACACACGTGCCTCAGCATACACCAACACACCTATACTAGTACCTATACGTATGGATGCGTGCCTGCTATAGGAATCCACGTATACATCCATACATGAGGGCAATGCCTATCAAAAATATTGTAACTGTTTGCCCAAGATCCATTTCTTCCACTTTGGAGAGTTGCTGGAGCTGCAGGGGCAAGTTTGAAGCGAATGCGGAAGGTTCGCTGGGTGGAGATAATGGAAAGGCCATTGGAAGAGTAGGCCTCTACGGCGAACGCGCGGTCCAACCTAGTCCAACGCGTGACGGTTACTGAAAACTAGCAGACCCGCTCTTTCGAATGCGACCATCCCCACCCTCGTTTCGTCGAAACAGCCAAATGCACGATAGGTCCAAGCGCAATCAAAAGAGGATCTGCAACGACTTCAGCTAGGTTAGGTAGGAGTATAAGGGCCTATGCAGGAGGTAAGCAGCAAAGGAACAGCATGTGGCAGTTCATAGTAGGACTTCTAGCAGTACACAGACTCAAGTGAGGCTGACATAGGATCAAAGGCCTTTAAAATAGGCTGAACATTTCGACTCGGGAATTGATGCTTTGTTTGAGAAAAATAATTCCTGATGCTTCCAAACGTTTCGAAACTGTGTGATCCACTCCTAACGATTCTGCAAGTTCAGCTGGCGTCTGACATGAGTCTTCATGAAGCCTCCAATTCAACACATGAAAATCATTATTTTCCAAGCGTCTGAACCAATCTCTGCATGTTGTTTTCGACAAAGCATGGCCGCCGTAAGTCTCGACAAGATCTATGTGTGCTTCAGCTGCAGATTTTTTTGAATAAAGTAGTGCAGTAAAATTCCCCGCAAATGCTCTTTTTGCCACGAACATTGACACGTTTAACACGGTGAGAAAAATTGTTCATACTTGGGCGAAATAACATGCGCTGAATTGCAAGCTTGCTTATAGTAGTTCTTTATAGCGTTCATACGCGGGAACTTATTCAACGTCCTGATATTATCTTCGTCACCACTTACCCGTGTGCGTTCTCTGATGGGCCTTCAGATGGGAACTCTTCGTGTAGACTTTTTTGCAGCCTGGAAACTGACACTTGTGTATTCTGCGCTTCGTGTCCTGCGGACTGTGCTCGTGACTCCTTGCGTGATGCCTGCTCGCCATCGTCGACGCCGCCGTCGTCGTCGGCGTGCCCGCGCGACTGTGTTGCGTGCCCGTTACCGTCGGGAAACCGTTCGCCGTCACGGAGATCAGTCTGAAAATCCAACGATTCGTCGTCGTAATCAATTACCAATCTGACGAGACGCGGATTTCTCTTGGGCTTCCAATGAGGAGTTGCATTGTCAGCGATTGGACCAAAAGTGGGAATCTACAATTTTACACTGATAGAATGGACCGATTTCGGGCATTTTTAGATCATTGGAAGCATCTCTTTTCCAGATGGACATACGCTATTGGGCAAATTTCTATTGCACGAGAAAGACAGTAACTGATGTCTAAATATGAAATAAAAAGTGCAATGGTAAACACGAGCGAATGCACTGAGAAAAAAAACCAAATGCGCAGCAATTCGCGCTACGCTTACGAGAAACGAGCGCGCGTGCGGCTTCTAGCGGTTTCTCCGAGAACTACGGGTTTCCTCACAGCGATAATTTCCACCAAAATTTTTTCCACCAAATGTGCAAGAAACAAATTTTACTTTCGCATTATTTTTCAACCAATTCAGACATTTGCTTGATATTTTTCAATCAAAATAAAATATTAATATTTTAACGAATAATATACTTAAAAATCAATATCGGATATGGTGAAAACAATAATTTTATCGGAATCAAACGAGCGAAATTCAATTTTTCTTGTGTATTCGAATCAACAATATTCATGTTAAGAATTGAAACGCTTTTTTCGTTCGTGGCAGAAATTGCATTCAAAACTATATCATTTGTTTGGGTTTCAATTTTTTTTCAATTTTCAATTCAACTTGTTTCAATTTTATCATGTTATTGAAGTCAATAGCGTTTTGTTTGGATTAAAAAATCCGATTATGTACACCAACAATTTTCCAATTGAATCAACGAAATTCCATTCAACAACACCAATGATATTGGATCAATGCTTTTTTTTCTCAGTGTGGAGGACAACAACAATGGATTCGGCTTTGATCCTTACCTGGCGACACCTTGACCGTTACTGGCCGTGACCCTGACGATCGCGCTTCTTCCCCCCGTCCCGTGGAGATTCAGATTGTGAACGTCTAACATCGAGCTCCCGCTCGACGAGTGACTCGAGTTGGAATGACCCTGTCCCGACTCGGGACTCGATGGTGGCGTTAGGATTTGGCCTTCGCCCTCGCAGCCGCTGTCGTCCTCCTCCTCGATCTCCTTAAAAATCATCATGCTAATTAACCCAGAGCTGGAGGGAAACCCGATGTGTCTTTTTTCAATTTCTCCGTGTGAAAAATGACGACAACCCTTCTCTCGTATGTTCCTCATAAGTCGAGGAACGAAAGAGTTAGCATGGAGTTTTATTAACCTCGTGTTCCTCGTCTTCTTCGAGGTCTTCGCTCGGCTCCTTCTTCAGGATGAGAGCTCTGCAGGAAAGGGTTGGTGAACTGTCCCAGGAAAGGGCGGAACAGGCCGAACTCGCTGAGGACATTGACAATGAATCGAGATGACGATCCAACAGATCCCTGTCCCGTCCGTTGTGATTGTGCTCGCCTGGACTGAATTTCATGTCGTCCAGGCAGAGGGGATCTCTGTCGTCCGGCGACGATGTGACCTGAACGGATCGACACATTCGAAAATCCTATCTCTTTAACTCATTCCTCATTCGACTAGGCGCATCTTCCCAACTCAAACAACTACTCAACAAAATGCTACGGAATTCCCGACGATGTTCAACTTTTCTATCCTATCTGGATCAACAAAAGCTCGCATTTCCATTGGAAACTAGTATTATGTGTGTGCTAACCTCCATTTTGATTTGGGGTTCATACTGTGTGGTTGTTGTGCAGGTCGTTGCCGTCCAGGATATTGGTGGCGCCCGGAAGAGGTTCCATGGCGCGGTGTCCAGTTCCGTGGGCAATTTTTTGTACGATTGCAGCTTCGGCTCGTCCTTCAGGTACCTCTCCATTTCGTAGCATGTCTGCAACCAGACGAAACAAGTGTCATTAACACCCCATCACAACAGTCTTCTCCGTTGATTACAAGCTCAAAGAAGGACTCGGTGATACAAACAAGGAACCCTGGCCACGGAGGGTCTGTCAAAAATATCAAGAACCCACAAAGGGGGGGGGGCGTAAAAGAACGAGAGGTGAAGACCTAGGGATATGGAGGTCTCCGTAGATCAACCCAATGTCCAGGATCTTTGCCAGTCCGTTTTCGTCGGGAATAATGTGGTCTTGGGCATGGTAATGGGGGGGATTGCCTGGGCGTTGCTCTTTCCATTATTCACGGTTAATAGTTCTCACCTGCGGCTACACACGAGCCAAAATATTCGTGGCTGCGTGCACACGTACCTGGGGAAAAAAAGAGGATTGGGAAGGAATGGAACGAGCAGCAGCATCGTGGTGTGGCTGGGGCTTGGGGGGGTATGCCGAAAGTCCAAGAGACCAACAGCGTTATTATAACTTTAAGCTATTTTATCGTCCACCCATGGAGGGCTCTCTCCATCCACTCCTACCGCTCCCTTTTGCTTTTAGTCGCTACTAAATACAAGCAGGGCCAGGCCGCTTGTGGCTTACAAACCGGAATTTCTAATCGCAAATTATGGGCTCGGTGTAACCAAGAATTTTCGAGCATCCTGTGATAGTTCAGCCGAGGATGGCTCTTGGTAACCACGGCACGAAACGTTCCCAACAAATTCTAATAAATCACCGTCCCGATAACTTGTCCCGCAAAATTCTTCCCTTCGATAATAGCCGGGCTGGAAGTCCCAAAAACGCCATTCACGTTGAATAGGAACCTCAGGCATCCGCAAGACAAAAAAATCTCCGTCAACCTCCAAGGCTCGACTTTTATTCTTCTCCGGTGTCCGCACGTGTTGATGTATCTTCTTTAGGTACGAGTGCTAGAAATCCTTGAGATTTCTCTCACTCGAGGACAAAAAAAGTGCCCTCGAAGAATCTTCCCTCGTGTGTAGCTTTATAAATTGCTTTATCGTTATTCTGGTTGTTGGGCGAAGGGCGGGAGAGCAGGACGAGAGGGATATTCACCTCCGGGGAGAACGGAGAGAGAAAGCTCTCCTGTGAAAGTTCCTTCGACGCTACGCAAATGTGCTAGTGGTAGAGACGACAATGGTCGTATGTGCATCAAAACACACCCATACACACGCGATGTGAGTATCCTTGTAGTGTCAGTGGTCTCGGTCGACGTTCCTTCTTCGTCCTCCATCCACTCAGACCTCTCCTCGACCCCCAAAATCGCGTTATTCACCGCCGCCACTTTCCCCAAAGGACCTCGTCGCAATAGCACTCCGCAGGAAGTATATCCGTATGAGAATACGAGCGAAAAGAAGAGAACGAGACTCTCGCGAAATAACAGTAAGGGAGAAGGGGGAGAAAAGCTCGAGCGTGTATACCGCACCCCCCGTCAGTTCTGGGTCGCCGAAAAAAAATGTGACGGCGGAAAAAAGTAAACAAAAGACAGGAAAATAAACAAAGAGGAGGAAGAACAATGCGAAGGGTCTGGCGATAAGAGGGAGATAAAACATTCTTTATAGGAGGAGAGAGTGTGACAGACCGGAGAGGAGAGAGAGGGAGGAAGAGAAAAAAGAGATCAAACGATCTCTCTCTCTCTCTCTCTCTCTCTGCATGTCGCTCGTTCGTCACACTATGGCGGGAAAGAAGCTTGCAGTCGGTAGAGAACGAGAAGTGGGCAATGGAAAATTGTGAGTTAGCTTCATCGTGGGTGGTCGTGAAGTCTCTCTCTTCTCTCTCTCTCTCTTCCTTCTCTTCTCTCCTCCAACCCCCATCCGTACTTGCCCGTTTCGTTTGCTTTTCTTCATTTTCACTCGGGGACTCTTAAGGAGAAGGTAAGAGCGAAAGAAAGAAGTAAAAAAGAGAACGTAAACCACTTGGGTGAAGAGATAATCTTCCTCTCCTTCTGTATGTACCTTGTACATGTGTATATACATGTACGTGTGTGCGCGCAGGCTTAAGCTCTTCTTACACACCGTCCACGATGCATACGGGCTTTTCTTACACAGACCGAGACGATTTTCGGCCAATTTTCTTTGTCTTCTCGGATAAAGTAGAAAACGTCCCAACACGAAAATGTTGCAGTCCCCTTGCCCAAACAATGGACTGGCTGGGAAAATAACAATAGAAGAGTCGTGGGATTTTTTTTGTCGTAATTTAACCAACGAATTTTTGGAACTACACAAAGCGTACTGCGAGCAATGGGATTGAAGTTTGCTTCGTTGGAGTGGAATTAAAATTAATTTCTTCCAGCAGATGGCTACCAAAGCCCCTCGATCATTTTTTAAGATGCTTATTGGGGAAATTCGTAATTGAATTTTTTTTTATTAAAATGAGGAAATGAAAATATGAATATGAATTTTGGCAGGGTTGTTACCCTGCCAAATCTTTTTTTGCAAATTTCAATTACGAATTAATTTAATTTTTATTAAAATAAGGGAATAAAATTATGAATATGAATTTTGGCAGGGTTATTACCCTGCGAAATCTTTTTTTGCAAATTTCAATTAAGAATTAATTTAATTTTTATTAAAATAAGGAAATAAAAATATGAATATGAATTTTGGAAGGGTTGTTACCCTCTCAAATCTTTATCGCAAATTTCAATTACGAATTAATTCAATTTTTATTAAAATAAGGAAATAAAAATATGAAGATGAATTTTGGCGCGGTTATTACCCTGCCAAATCTTTATCGCAAATTTCAATTACGAATTAATTTAATTTTCATTAAAATAAGGAAATAAAAATATGAATTTTCGTTGCGTTCCACCGTTGCAAGCTTTTAATACCATCGTAAGCACACAATTCACGTTATTGGAGAAAAAAACGTGTGAATAAATAAAATAATGAATGTTTTCGACATTTTTTTCCGAAGAAACGTGAAAATGTGCGGAATTGTTGCACTTTGAGATAAAACGGCCCATATTTTTTTTGTAATATTACCATCGAATTTTTGGAACTAAACAAAACGTACCGTGAGCAATGAGATTGAAGTTTGCATCGTTGGAGTGGACTGAAAATTAATTCGTTCCAGCTTCTCAAATTTCTTCCAGCAGATTTTAGCTACCAAAGCCCCTCGATCATTTTTTAAGAAGCTTACTGGGAAGATTCGTAATTGAAATTTGCAAAAAAAAGACCTAGGAGGGCAATAAAAATAAGGAAACAAAAATGTGAATTTTCTTTGCGTTCCACCGACGCAAGCCTTCAATACCATCGTAAGCACACAATTCAGTATTTGAGAAAAAAAACGTCCGAATGAATAAAATGATAAGTGCTCTGGACATTTTTTTTCGCAGAAACGTGGAATTGTTGCACTTTGAGGTAAGTTGGCCCATATGGAAATTTCGATGTTCACACGTACACATACGCACCCACGCACTTGTGTGCCTGTAGGTGTGCACGTGTGGGAACACACAGACGTAAATGGAGACTGGGAAATTCCCTTTGGAACGAATGAGAAGTTCTACCGTAATTTCAGCCGACTGTCATTAACAGTTGAGCCTCCTTTACGTTTTCTTCGTTCTCCTTCCCACGCCACTTCTCCGCTTCTGGCTCGTTCGGGCGGGGGGGGGGGGGGGGGGGCTTTCTAAATCGCACAACGCGAGCTCGCTCGAGAGAAAATGAATGATAACCGCCTGTGCGCGGTCTTTCTATCTTGTTTTCTTTGTTTTTTTTTTTCATCCTTTCTTTTCTCTACCTCGCTCTGTCTCTTCCTGTTCTCGCTTTATGCCTCCTGTGGTTCATCCCTTTCAAAGTCGCGTGGAAACGCTCGGGAAAGGGGTTAGAGATCGTACAGGTCAGACGGAGACAGGCGCACACCGGTGGCATCCTGCCAGACCGTTAAAGAGATTCCCGCAACTTTAAGGGTGCCGTAAAGCCACGAATTTATCTCGCTCTTCGCACAAGGAAACCTGGAAGAGAGTTGAAGAGAACGAGACCGAGCTAAAGAGCGCCCGAGAGAGAGGGAGACGGGGAATGGGAATTATTTCTACGTGCCAGCGAGGAATTTCCTACCGGCAGATGACCCGAAAGAGCTACTTCTCTCGATTCTCTCTTTCATTCTATTCCTTTCTTTTATTATTACTGCCTTATCTCGCACTTTTTTTTTGTCTTCATCCCTATCCCTCTGGCCCAGTCTACGAATATTATCGTTTTGCGGAAAATTAAATGAAAAAAAAATGAAAACGTATATAAAGATTTGAAATGGGAGCACGATCTTTTGTGAAATTTCCATTTCCGTGCAAATTTCACTTGCATAGCAAATAAATATTGCTGTATACGAAAATCAATGTCAATTGCAATTAACGTCCATCAATTGGAATGAGATTGAGTGTTTTCAAGCCAGCTCGGCTTAGGGAACAAAGGGACACTCCATCATGACTATTGGGGATATTGTTATTGTCGTTCTTATTGTTTGATATTTTATACATTATTGTTATTATTACACATTATATTATTTACTTATATTATTGTTATGATTATATTAATGATATTATCATGATAAATTGACTTTTATTTTAACGATTGATCGATTTGTATTATAATTTATATTATGATTCATTTATATCACAAAAAAATGGGGAAAAAAAGGATTATTCTTATTATTATTATTATTATATCGATGTATTATTGTCACTATCAGTGTACAATTTTAAAAATTATATAAATACTATTAAAGGAATAGAGTGTTCATTAATAAAAATTCATTCAAGCACTTGAATTCGATCAATTAAATTAATTACCATGATAAAAATTAAATAAAACTTTACAAAAATTAATAAAAATCAATTGTTATTAAGGGGTTACCCCCACTTGCGATTTTGAAAAAATCGATTTTTTTTATTGCATTTTTTTGAAGTATAAGTATCTGAGAATATGTCCTGAAAATTTCAAGTCGATCCGAACAAAATTGACTGAGATATGAGCGTTGAAAGAGAAGAATCCGCGTTGAAAGAGCGTTGAAAGAGAAACTTCAAACGCGTTTTTCTCAAAATGGCATTTCTGAAGTCGGTGACCAAGATTACTCGAACACTAATGAACCGATCTTCTTGAAATTTTGCAGGCTTATTCAATACACAAAAATGTAGTCTTTAATCGTTCGATTTTTTTTTTCGAAAAAAATGGCCGTTTTATAGCCAAAAAACGGCCGTTTTTTTTCGTTAAAATCGAACCATTAACTTTGACTGTCCGCCATTTTGTGAAAAATGAATATTTTTTAAAATCCTTCGATTAAAGACTAGTTTATACATATATTTGACTAAATCCATCCGCATTTTTTTCTTCAGATGATCCACTTCGCCGCAATGTTGGTCACCGCAAACCGTGTATATAAAAACATCATTTCATTGACGGCCATTTGCCACTAAACAATGTAATATTTTTCAATAAAAAAATTACCGAAAGTTCTTCAAGATGTGTTCTTTAAGATGGTATATTGATCGATTAAAAAAGTTTTGTAGTTTTCTTTAAAAAAATTCATGAAAAAGGCCTTTATGCGCTACAAGTGAAGGCAACGCCTTAAATTTACTTAAATACTATTATTATATTGCCATTATTAAAGCAGTGTACACGAATAGTTGCAAAATGAGAAACCCGTGCACGTTTTTCGCAAACGGTCGCGCTTGAAATTGACCGGCTGGCTCCGCGAGCGGTTCGTTATTAAAAACAACAGTGCGGTTAATTACACAGGTCGTAATTATTATTATTCCGTCGGGGGTTTACTTCTCTCGTTCTTATTCTGCAGGAACATCTTGAATTCTCAGCATTATTTTTATACGCTCATCTTTTCCTTCTCCCGTGAACTCAAACGTCGACTCGAATCGTTCTACGGACGACGACGTTGCCATGTACCGGGGTCAGGGTTAACGACGCTAACAAGCCCACCGGTCTGAGTGACTTACGACTAATTCGAGTTCGCTTCACCCCCCTCTCTCTCTCTCTCTCTCTCTCTCTTCCATTCTCTTCATATATATTTCATGCTATATTCTCGCGTGCTTGCGATCATTCGGGAACACGAGAGATGAACAGCAAAATGCGAACGGACTCTCTCTCTCTCTCTCTCTTCGTCTCTTTGGTATTTGACGTTATCGCGTGCATGCATTTACCGAGAGAATTTCGAGTCATCCACGTCGTGGCTACGATGCGCATTCCATTTACCACGTATTGCTTCCAATCCACCTTTGATTCTTCTCAAACCAAAAATATATTTTTTTATCGCGTTAGCAAAAATTTGGCCCTTTTTTTAACTTTCTCTCTCCCTCTTTTTGTTCGCGCCGTCAATTTTTTTTCGTTGTTTAGAGCGCACGCAGCCCTCCCGATATATTCACTTTAGTGGCAAAAGCGTTTCAGCCAGAGAGACAGGCGCATTTTTTCTACTGTGCACACACCGCGACCAATATATATATATATATATATATATATATATATATATATATATATATATATATATACACATCATACATATATATATATATATATATATATATATATATATATATATATATTGGTCGCTGTGTACACACACACACACACATAGCTTCTATCCACTCTGTTGGTTTTCGCTACCGTGATGAAAAGAGAAGAAAAAAATGGGAAAATAAAAAACGACCATATATTGCGCGGAAAAAAGACTGACGGATTGATTCGATCCTCGGTCAAAAGAGAGATAGAGAGAGAGAGAGAGAGAGAGAGAGAGAGGGGGGGGGGTGCGGTGTAGATTGACACACCGGCAGAGTGTGTGAACACTCCAGGAAATAAAAAATCACGGCCACTGGCTGTGGGTATCGAAAGCTTGAGGGCTTTCGTGAAAAAAATTATATATACGTGCCTGCAAAAAAAAAAAGAAAAACATTTTTCCGCCCCATTTCCTGATGACCAAACAAACTGCGTGTGTGCACGCCGGGACGTACCGCAAATTAATAATATTGAAAATGCCAGAAGCGTTTGAATATAATTTTTTTTCTCTCCCGTGCACACTTTCTCTCGACAATCGAACCAAAATCCCGGCCGCAGCGCAGTCGAGTCGCAAATATTCGATCAAATAAAATCTTGAAAAATCAGTAAAAAAGTATTTCGACGATGAATTGTTTTTTTTTTTAATGAAGCAATCGCGTAGGAGCATTGCGAATTTTCACGGAAATGCAACTGGAGGTGCGTGGGAAAAGGAAAAAAATCAAAAGTCCACGAGACGTTAAGAAAGACGGAAGGGAAAATTATAACTTTCCTTTTTCTTGCCTTTTTTGTTGCACTCCTGAATATTCCACTACCGAGATCGCCCATGCTCGTGATTCAACGGCCTTGTGTGCTCGTCATTCTATGTTCGCGTTCTCCGCAAGCGTCGCGCAAATCCGCTATAAATGACGTGAAAAACAACGAGAGAAAAAACAGCCAGAGAACGTGACTCGGCCCAAGCGGGGGTTCGCGGGAGCTCGAGAAATCGAACGACAAGGGTGGCAGGTTGATTTGGAGGCTTCGACGGGAGGGGAGATCCCGTGAAGGGTGGCGCAGTCGAGAGTCAGAGCGAGAGAGGTTGTATATATTAATTTCGTAGCGACAATACACATTCAAGATGGAATTCATACGCTGTCAGTGGCAGTGCTCGCTCGAGTGAATAGATAGACATTATGGATGTCACATGGGCGAGTAGCATAGAACGACGTCATGTTCTGTACGTACGCACCTACATTTATCCACATATTCCCATATATATGTATATATATGGGACATTCCACGCCATTTCACCTAGCCTGTGACCCCGACCATTTTTTATTTTCCTGATATTTTTTTGTAAAATTGTACCTCATGAAAGGAATATTCACACCAATTTTTAGATTTTTATCTCTTCTCTTTCGGGAGTTATAATTTTTCAAAAAATGTCCATTTAGGAAGTTTCGGAAACATTCAAACGCTGATAACTCCGAAACTAATTGAGATATCGACAAATGTCCATATATAACTCTTTTTCATTTTAAAGCATACTTTCGTTAAAAAAAAAAAGAAAAATTATCCAACATCAGTGTCAACGTTTTTTTTTGCTTCTAAAGTGAAAACTATTTTTTTTGAATGATTGCCACTTTTTATTTTTTTCAAAAAATTCTCCAAAATAGAGTGACCCATTGTATTATTTTTAAGACTAGTCTCATCGTGGGCCCATATTTCTTTCTATTTTTTTTCGAGTTAATCAAATTTTTTTGCGAAGATTTTTATCGTTTTAATCTCCAATAACGCTATTAATGATTGTGTGATTTCCAATTCGGCTTCGACAGGCCTGAAAAGATTTATTTTTTATTTATGCTGAATTTACCAAAAAAACATTATTTTTTGTACATACAGGGTGTATCTTAGCTACTAGTTTCCCGTTGGTGAGCATATAGGGTGTCTCTTTGCAAGCAAAACGCTCTTTTTTTAAATGTCGTGCGACAAAAATCTCGAGATATCCACGAGTTAAGTCCATCGGTGAGTAAACCACAGCACAGTAGTTTCGACGTCCAAGCGAAAGTAGGTGCGGGTTCGAACCCTCGTTTGCAGAAGTGAATTCAAATCCATTGATTTTTGGTCCATTGAAATTGAAATTGAAAGTTCGAACTTTCCATTTCAAATGTTGAAATTTGAATTTTGAACCTTATCGGGTCGCCCAAATAGAGTATTCAATAATAAATAAAAAGTGTTAGACAGTATTGTCCATTATTTACTCGAAAGATCGTTAGATCTTTTCATCATAATACATAAAACAAGTCTAGAACGTGTTTTTTTTGAGAATTTTAAAAGCCCACTTCTGGAAGTGGACTTCCAGATTTTTCGCAGTAAGGACAGGTAGAAGGAAAGGAGGTGAGAGGAAAATTTTTAAATAGATTATTTTTTTACACCGTAAGTGGGGTTTTTCCTTATGGAAATCTGTAATTACCGACGGTGAGGGAAATAGTTGTCTGAGGTGAGGTGGAGTACCCCATATATATATATATATATATATATATATATATATATATATATATATATATATATATATATATATATATAATAACACATGTATATGTGCGAAAATAAATATATATGTGTGTGTGCACATGGGTCCTACAAAAGCAAAAAAAGGACCTACATCATATGAATATATGAATTAACACACATACGTCTATATACAGGGTGAGGCACATAAAGTGTCACAGAGCAATAGCACTCAAACTATTGATCATATACAAAAATATTTCAGATAAAAGTTTCAGTGTTCGAGAACACGATCATACTGGACCACCCTATTTTTGAATCGATATAGGCGCTGAAGCTACGTCAAGGTCAAGTCCCCTTTTTTAAATGAAACGGTACATTTTTTCTTCGACCATCTTGTGGAGCACTTCAAGCCTCATAAAAAACATTAGGGGGTCAAAGTCGTTCAAGGTCATTCAAGGTCACTATCGATGATACAAATCTGAATATCTCGGATCACTACCAAACATTTGGCAGTGATCCGAGATATTTAGTTTTGTATTTCATTTTAATGGGTGACCTTGAATGACCTTGAACGACTTTGACCCCCTGATGTTTTTTATGCGGCTTGAGGTGCTCCACGAGATGGTCGAAGAAAAAATGTACCATTCCGTTTAAAAAAGTGGAGTTGACCTTGACGTTGACCTTGAAGACTTCAGCACCTCTGCCGATAAAAAAATTGGGTGGTCCAGTATGACGGCCTTCTCGAACACTGAAACTTTTGTCTGAAACATTTTTGGATATGATCAATAGTTTGAGTGCTATTGCTCTGTAACACTTTATGTGCTTCGCCCTGTATATATATATATATATATATATATATATATATATATATATATATATATATATATATATATATATATATATATATATATATATATATATACACACACACACACACATATATGTACAGTGCGTAAAAAAAGTATTTGTACATCTCACACGAAGCTGTTGTTAATTTGGCTTCATTTTGTTGTTCGTGTTTTCCCAAGAGTTTTGTAAACAGCCACCATGTATATTTAGGATTAGATATCAAACACATAAACTTTATAACGCATTTCGTTTTTTTTTTTCGAAGGATGATTTGGAAAAGACGACATGTACAAATACTTGTTTTCACCCACTGTATATATATATATATATATATATATATATATATATACTCGTATCGATAATTATCCCAATTACCCCCATGTATGTTCTACGATATTTTTTACTTGTCAAGAAAAAAGCAGTCTTTTATTTTTCTATTTTGTGTGCGTACTTTCCTCGTGATGTTTTAACTTGTTATCGTAACGAACTGCACCGTTAAGGCGAAATAGAAGCTGTTGTTTAACAGCGATTTTTCAAAGATTAATAATATTTAAGACACAAGAGAATCCGTCGAGCCCTGCATCAGTGAATCCTACAAAACCTGGTGCTGTTGTTTTCATAGAAAACTTAAGGTGTTGAAGTTTGCATTGTTGGAATGCACCGAAAATTCCCCTTGATTATTTTTTCGAATTTCTTCGATCCTGTTATTATCTAAAAAAATTGTTGCAGATTTAGATTACACATCCCTAATATAAGAAAAAACGTTTCGGTGACTTCATAACCCAATAGTGACAAAAAATTGGTCATTGGGAGAAAAAAAACCTTTTCATTGTCAATGAGAAAACTGGATTTTCAAATGTATGAGGTTATGTTGATCTTCCACACCCCCTTGAGCAATAAAATAAAATACAAACCTCACACTAATCCAAACGCTTTAGATTTTGATCCAATGTTTGACAAATTGATTTGAAAGGATCAGTCACTTCAATTTATTTAAAACAAAATACTCAAACCCGTCAAAATGGCGCCCAATTGCTTAATAAAACTCCTAAGACGTACTTACACAAAAAATAAAATGAAACAAAAACCCATGCTGCAGGAAAATTCGTAAAAAAATTGTTTAATATTTCCTCAAAAAAAAAAAAAAAAAAGATCGAACATCAATGGAGGTGGTTCGTATAGGTCTTGATACGAGGCACTAGATCTTTTTGGACGTCACTTCTCGCGCGACCCTGTATATAGACGTGCTTTCGGAATATATACGTTCACATACGACACGAGGACGGGAAGTGGGAGTTGTGTAATACGCTAGGCCGATCCTGAGAGTAAGTTAAAGACTTTGGGTGAGGGAGCGTAAAGCATAGGTACGTAGAGTGTATATATATATATATATATATATATATATATATATATATATATATATATATATATATATATATATATACACACACACACATACATACTATATATACACATATACAGGGTGTCCCCTTATAAATGAATAATCCTGCAACTATCGGTAAGTCAGATCATGTCCTACTATGTGCTGGAATTTCAGTTTCGTAAAAGTTCCACAGTTTTCAAGATAAAAATCATCTGCCTTTAGTTTTTTGCATGTCATTTCTACAAACAAAAACTTTTTTGACCCGGTTTAAAAAAAATACTCTTGGTTATTTGTTTTGTCCAAAAAAGTCTGCTTTTTAACCTTAAATGTTAAGGAAACTATATGAAAAAGCTCTTGTGCAGAATTTTCATACAGACCAATTCGAACATCTGACTTTGATAGCCTGCGGTGTAAAAAAAAAGTACTACGAATATCGTGCCAATTACTTAAAAAAGTTGCTTAGTTTGTGTCGATTCATATCATTCGTAGAAATGGCATGCGGAAGACCAAAAGCAGATGATTTTTTTTTCAAATAAATAATATAAAGTCCAAAATCTTGAAAACCATGGAACTTTTACTAAACTGAAATTTCAGTATATAGTAGGACATGATCTGACCTATCGGCAGTTGCAGGATTATCCATTCATAACAGGACACCCTGTATGTACACATATGTTATATATGTATGTGTGTGTGTGTGTGTGTGTGTGTGTGTGTGTGTGTGTGTGTGTGTGTGTGTGTGTAGATATATATATACATATATATATACACACACACACACACACACATATATATATATATATATATATATATATATATATATATATATATATATATATATATATATATATATATATATATATATATATATATATATATATATATATATATATATATATATATATATGTATGTATGTATATATATAAATGTACGTATATAAAAGTTTCGCTGAGCACGGTTACCGAGGACACTCGACTGAGACACGTCCACGTAACGTGACATCCTATCTCGTCTCTTGCACACCGGCTGCACATATAACGAAGAATATTTCGAATAATACGCTACACAAACGTACAATCGATTGGAACGTATGTCGAAATAAATAATTCTCTCGCGATTTATTCTATCCACAAGAGGAGCATTATGTCGGCGATATATTTGCCGGGCTTATAATTGAGCCAGGGAGGCGAGAGAGTGAGCCAATGGGTAAGATTCCGACCCCCCCCCCCCCCCCCCCCCCAAGAACTGAAATTTTGCACAAACATTCCTTTGAATATTTTACGACAACCCTTTAAGGGATTTTTGGGGAGGCGCAATAGTTTTTGAGTTTTGGTTTATTTATTTAGGTTCGTTTGGATATTTTTGATTGGACGAAACGGAGAGTGCGATAACGTATATAGGTATGAACGGAGACGAAGCAGATATAGATATAGTCGGCGCGGGTTAAAATAAAACTCAACCATTCAATATCTCGAAAACTATTGCGAGTCGCCAAAAATTCCGTCGGGGGTTGTCTTAAGGGGTTACCCCCACTTGCGATTTTGAAAAAATCGATTTTTTTTATTGCATTTTTTAGAAGTATTAGTATCTGAGAATATGTCCTGAAAATTTCAAGTCGATCCGAACAAAATTGACTGAGATATGAGCGTTGAAAGAGAAGAATCCGCGTTGAAAGAGCGTTGAAAGAGAAACTTTAAACGCGTTTTTCTCAAAATGGCATTTCTGAAGTCGGTGACCAAGATTACTCGAACACTAATGAACCGATCTTCTTGAAATTGTGCAGGCTTATTTAATACATAAAAATGTAGTCTTTAATCGTTCGATTTTGTTTTTCGAAAAAAAATGGCCGTTTTATAGCCAAAAAACGGCCGTTTTTTTTTCGTTAAAATCGAACCATTAACTTTGACTGTCCGCCATTTTGTGAAAAATGAATATTTTTTAAAATCCTTCGATTAAAGACTAGTTTATACTTATATTTGACTAAATCCATCCGCATTTTTTTCTTCAGATGATCCACTTCGCCGCAATGTTGGTCACCGCAAACCGTGTATATAAAAACATTATTTCATTGACGGCCATTTGCCACTAAACAATGTAATATTTTTCAATAAAAAAATTACTGAATGTTCTTCAAGATGTGTTCTGTAAGATGGTATATTGATCGATTAAAAAAGTTTCGTAGTTTTCTTTTTAAAAAATCATGAAAAAGGCTTTTTTTGCGCTATAAGTGGGGGTGACGCCTTAACGCACCACACCAGGGTAAAAAAAAATGTTATTTTTTTTTTCATTTTCTGAAAGATACATTTGTTAAGAATGCTCTCACCAATTTTTGAAGAGAAATTTATAAAATTGGCGGCGATACAGCATTTTATGTGAAACTGTTTGAAGCGCACGACCGCGCCGAGCGGCAGATTTAACCGCGTTTTTCTCGAAACTACGTTTTTCAACCTGGTTGACAACATATTAAAAAAAAATGTTCATCCGATTTGCATGCGCCAAGTCTTAAGGAGGTACGGTGATTGGAGCAAGTTCAAGATAAAAGCCCGATTTATTTTTATAGCATTGCCGAGACCTTCGTCCATGCGTATGCGGAGTTTCCACGAGATTTACCGTACACTTTCCGAGTTATTAATTGTTAAAGTTGGTGAATTAGTCACGCGTAGACGACAAAATGTGCCTGTCCTCTCATATATCGATTCTTTGTGCTACGTAGAGCCAAGAAACACGTGAAAAAAACTGATGGCTGCGTTCGTAGAATCTTTATGATCGATAAGGCACCTTGAATTGGAAAGCTCACCGCAGAAATAAGCAATAAATTTAGAAATAAAGTCGCAAAAACCGAAGTTTTCGGAGAGCGAGACTTCTCGTGACGTAACAGCAGCCATCTTGCTCGACGTGTGGCAACGCCGGATACCCGCGCAAATTTGATTCGTCTATCGGATATTTTCAACGCGAATTAAAAATATGTTTGTGCGAAGCCGTACATTTTTTAATAGATTATAAAGGGCCTTTTGTCGATATTTACTTGAAGTTCTTTTACGTACAGCAAAGGCATCTCAATTTTTCTGGCGACATGTACCTATACAACGCATCTATATATAAATCCAGCATGGGAGAACCGTCATATAAAATAAACGTTCCTTTTTATACCTGCAAATATTGTGAAAATTGGGAAAGGGAAAAATAACATAACAATCGATGAAATATGTTTTGACTTTGGACAGATTGGACATTGGACATTGAGGTTAACTTCAACGCGACGTTTTTTTATTTGCAATCGCAATATTATCTTTTCATTTTCTAATTCTCGTCCCTCAGAATCTACATTTGTCTCTAAACTGGACTTCAGGTACAATCCCGTTACTCTTTTGATAAACTTCCACAGTATTTTCATTCTCCATGTTAACCGGCTACAAAAAATAATAAGCCGGGCGCGTGGAACCGATGACAGCCACCGAAAATGCGACGATGCTAAACGTCAACGATATGGCGTACTACTGAAGTCGAGTGGTAGATTATCAAGGTTGTTTCCATATTATAAAAATAATAGGAAACTCGAAATTCAATACTCAAAAAATATTTCTCGAAAAATAGGCCATATACATATATCTAAAACGTGGCGGTATTGCGGCGTGAGATAGACTGTAAGTTTACTAGCATGGTCATCACCGTACCTCCTTAAACTGTTCGAAAATCTAGCCTCTATGGTACCCCGTAGGGATTTGTTTAATAAAAGGCCCCCTTCTAATTTTCTTTTATGAACGATGGAAATTTTCCATAAAAATCGGAAATAAAATTCACTGGTCCGCCATTTTTTTTTTAGATACCGAAATTCCCCTACGTGATGCTGTGAATCTATATGTCTAGTTTCTCAACATATTTTTATTTTATTTTCCATTTAAACCGTATGGCTAAATCGCTGTCAACCGCCGAGCAGCAATTTCGTCGGAGTGTCCTCTTGGAAGCGGCGTACACCACAAACTATACTTTAGATTCGAGTACAAAAATTTGTATACATTCTCCTATATGTATATATTGTCATGAGTATTAATAAAAAAAAGATCCATTAATCGTTTGCTTGAAAATAATTACGAAAAATACCCCCTCGTACCGCTCACGAACCGTAGCGTGGTGCCTTAAAATATTAAAAGTAAGGTTTGTGCAAAATTTCAGCTTGTTCGGGGGGGGGGGGGGGGGGTCGGAACCTTAACCTTAAAAAAAAACTTAAAAATTCAATATCTCAAAAACTATTGCGGGTCGCCGAAAATACCTTTAGGGGTTGTCTTAAAATGTTAAAAGGGAGGTTTGTGCAAAATTTTATCCGAGACAATTTTTGTCGCGTTGTCTCAATGGTGATCGTCGTTGCGACGCAATTTTTTGAGACTCGATCGACATACATTGGAAGCTCGCGAAGCGCGAAACTATTCGCGGTGCAAGCGAGCCGGAAATGGTTCGGTACAGGGCTATGGAAAATTTGTCGGGGATCGAGGGCCCGGAATATTTATTCGACTTGCTACTATAAGAGTCTTCGGCGTTTCTCCGGCTGGGAACTTGATGGATGCGAGGCTCGTGCAGCCGAGCGGGAATTTCGTAATATGTAGAAATGTCATATGGATATGTACACGGGTATGGGGAAAGAAAGAAGATTTTGAAGTCTTCGAGGACCGTCTTCATAGTAGCCTAATGTCCCTAAAGTCAATATTTCATAAAACCCATTTTCGTCAAATCGTTTTTAGATAAATGCGGGCAAATTTATATAAAGTTTCAAAAACCATCGAGACCCCAAAGTCGACGATTTGATAGGAAGAAATTTAGTTATTAAAAATGTATTATGAGGGCTGTCCTCGGAGTAGCCTAATGTCCCTAGTGTCCCTAATGTCCCATAGTAGCCTAATGTCCCTATACTCAACATTATACAAAACCCAATTGTTTCAAAACCCTTCTCGGCCAGGATCAGCCAGGCCCTAATGGCAACGATTTGATGGGAGAAAATTTTATCATTTAAAACTATTAAAAAAGTTTTATAGTATAAAAACTATAAACATTTATTAAAAATTATGAAAAAGGGCCGTCCTTGGAGTAGCCTAATGTCCCTGATGTCCCATGGAAGCATATTGTCCCTATACTCAATATTATATAAAACTCAATTTTTTTTTCAAAATCCTCTTTAGATAAATGTCGGCAAGTTTGTGTAAAGTTTCCAGGCTCCAAAGTCAACGATGCGATTGGAGAAAACATTTTATTATTAAAAACTTACTATGAAGGCGGTCTGCGGAGTATCATAATGTCCCGTAGTAGCATAATGTCCCTACAATCAACATTACACGAAACCCAATTCCTCACAAATCCTCCTTTTAAAAAATGCAGGCGCATTATGACGTCGAACTTTGCATCGTTACAATTTTTATTTCCCAAATTTCCCTTGGCAGATTCGAGCTACGTAAATAATGCAAACACTCTTTAGCATTCTTATTTATTTCAACAATATTAAATAGAATATTAAGCGTCCGTTAAAAAAGTAACCGAAATCAAAATCCTAAAATGTTAAATATATAATACCAAAAAAATATCCTAAAATTCCAAAATCATACTTTTTTAATTCAAGTTGCAGATCGTGCAACTTATATTTGCATATATACGCGACATACAAGATGTCGTGTATCGCTGATCGAGCCAAAAGCGTGTAGGACAAACTGAAATAGGAATCATGGGGAGAACATCCGACTACCTCGTGCATGTAAAAGCTCTCGTCGCTCTTATTCGGAGCTTCTTCCCTCCCCTCTCTCTCTCTCTCTCTCTATACTTCTCGCTTGATGCGCCGTGTCGTTGCTCCACGTGTACCACCAAACGCGCAATAGTTGAGGCTCGCGTTTTGCGGAAATACGATGAGGGCGAAAACGAAGCGATGTACGAGCAAGGGCGAGAGGGAGTACCGTCGTCGTCGTCGTCGACGTCGTCCTCCGGCAGGCCAGCACATAAATCTCGATTCCGACTGGAGCGAAAACGGTTCCTCCTCGCGTAGTTCGAAGCTACGGCCATAATTCCAAAGTCGCTCGAGTTCTCCTGGACCGAGAACGTACAACGTTGGCATGTCTCTCTCTCTCTCTCTCTCTCTCTCTCTCTCTCTCTCTCTCTCTCTCTCTCCCCCCCCCCCTCTCTCTCTCTCTCTCTCTCTCTCTCTCTCTCTCTCTCTCTCTCCCTCTCTCTCCCTCTCTCCCCCCCCCCCTCCCTCAGCCCAACTGATCGATCGTTTTCTGGTAGCCAAAAGGGCTCATCTCACGATATCCGCAATGTACAACCGTCTAGGACCAAGTCCGTTCGATTTCCAGAAACCCATAAGTTGCGAGGCGAAAAGCAGAATACGTAGTTCGGACCATAATGGAACAGCGAGAATTGTATTGCCCATATATCCCAATGTAAAACCCGATTTGACAAAGTAAAGCACCCATATAACCGCCTTGGTGCTCGCGTTGAAGTGCAACATAAGACCTCCTTTGGCTTTGAGGTAACGACCACCATTCAGCTGCCTCCAATGACAAGACAAATGGACTACTTTGTAACCGTTCCCATTTTTTGACAATCCCCATCGTTCGACCATTTCCTGGGCCAACGTAAAACCAGACCCAAAATGGGCTCCCTCGTGCAAGCTGGACAAATGGTGGCATCGTCTTTTCCAAAATGCCTCGGGAAAGCACTTAAAACGCAGCTCCTGGCAGATACACACCCACGGTCAGTTTTGATTGTGACGGCAAAAAGGTAGGTAAGTAAAATAAAAAAAAAAAAAAGGCGCTTTATCAAGAGCGGCGATTATTCGTGACGGAAGTTGGGAGGGAAAGCAAAAAAGGTGGTACTCAGCGATTAACGGACGGTCATATTAATTACAAGGCACGCGGAGATGGAAAGCACGCGACGAATTCGTGCGCGGGTGTGTCGCGGGAGGTAAAAAAAGGACGTGGCCTACTATCCCCCATTAGTGGCCTACGTACATACACGGCTATTTTTATACACCCCCCCCCCCCCGCACGCTCCTTTCTAAACCACACGACCATTCTCTCTCTCTCTCTCTCCCTCTCTCTTCTCTCTCTCTCTCCCCCGTAATTTATTTAGCGCAGTCACAGAAAAAAAGAGGACGAAAAACAACGCGTGCAGGGCGCAGGCGATAAATTCAACTGTGAACTTTGCACTGTCCGACGGAGGTTCTGCCCTCCTAGCCCTTTTCTCTCCCTTTCACTGTCATTCGCTCTCCTCTCTCTCTCTCCTTCTCTCCCCCCCTCTCTCTCTCACTCTCGCCCCTCTCTATCTCTCTCTGCGTCTAGTTTCCTCGTTCTGCTCGACCCTCCTGTCTCTGTGGCATGCATTATTCAACCCTCTCCGTTTGTCCTCCACGGTCCACTCTGTATGCGTCACAAAAGGTGAAACGTGAACGAAACCAGTGGCTCACTTTATAACCGGCACATATTTGTTTTTCTTCTATACAACGGGCAATGTGTGCGGACTCGCGAATTTACGATAAATCCCAAATGTATATTGGCGGAGTGGAGGGAGAGAGAGAGAGGGACGATTGAAATGAGAAGAAAAAAAGAATCGATTATCGAGCCTGCGATCGTTTGTCAGGAAAATAATGCCCAGTCGATTGCAGGAGAACCAGAGAAATGGAAGTAAAAGTAGAGGACAACGGAATAGCAAAGGACGGAAAACATAACGTGTGTCTGACTACCAATGGCTTTGTTTCCTTTTTACTCCTTATTTTTTCCTCTTTCTCTCTCTACTTTATGCTCTCTTTCTTTTTTACCTTCATTTTCCGCACAGTATTGCCAAAAGGATTCCATTTCGCGGAAGTGAATTTTGTGACACTTTAAGACCCTGCGGAAAAAGAGTGTTAACGTTACGAGTATATATATATTGGTTTTTTTCATACCTATACTTATATTTTACTCGCTTTTCCTATTATTTTTTTTCATATAGTCAAAGCGCACCGCGGCCTCTTTCGTTTCCTCACGCTCTTCATTTCTGTCTCTCTCGCACTTTTTCCTTTGCCCGCGCACTTGTGCATCTATACGTATATTTATTTTTCTTACCCTTGGGACAACGGTAGACAAAAATTCAATCTCCCTCACGTCGCCCTAAACAGGCTTTTCTGACATTTTTATAATGCATATTTTTCGGGATTTTTTTCTCCTTCTTTGCATCAATCGGGCCGAGAAATTGTTCGGCTCGACGTTGCAAGAAACGATAGAAAGAAAGGAAATGAAAGAAACGACGGGGAGAGAGGCAAGGGGTAAAAAGATCGAGGGAACGAAATGGAAAAGTGCAGGTGTATAAGCCGATTACAAGGCTTCGCCAACAGGGAATGTCACAAAACAGCAACACCGGAAACTCTCGTTGTAGGTGCTCTCTCAAACGATTTCACCTCTTTGTACATGTTTCGTTGCTTTTTCTCGCCTATTCGACAGGACCTGCCACCTAGGCGGACGCCCTCGAAGTCCTTTTACTACCCTCGACGCCCTTGTGCCTTGCTACGTGCGGATGGAAAAATAGAGAAGTGAGGGAAAAAAATCGAAAAAGCAGTAATGTACAGAAAGAAAGCAATGAGACAAAGAGCAAATGGGGAGAAAGTGCAGGCGCGGAGTAAGAAGTCTACTACCTTGAGAGATAAGGAGCTAGTCAAGCCGTCCGTGTGTGTTTAACTTTACTCGTAAACTGCGCAGACCGGCAGCTACCCTACAGTAGAACTCTTCATGAATTCCTTCGCGATCTCCTACGTGTGATTCTCCTTTCCTAGTTTCCTTTTCTTATTTTTCTTCTTGTAACATTGTGTCTCTTTGGGGCACCATCCTTTTTACTTTGATCCTAGATTTATGCCTTCGCCAATGTCACTTTCTCATAAAGATCTCCCAAAGTGTTGTCCATTGTCGTTTCCCAATACCCTGGACCGCAATTGCACGAGGGCACAGGGAAACGAGGGCACATGGAAACTGTAGAGACACAGTGCTGATAAAATTGCCCCATCTGTGGTATTTGCTTGTCACAGAAGACTGCCGAAGCCGCCTACCGACCGCTCGCCCGCTTCAGGCTCCTTTCCTAGTTTCTTAGTTGTCTTTCTCACCAGGTCGATTCTCTTCTCGAAGCAGTAGGTTCCATGATCTCAGAAAAGCTTTTTCACTTCCGGTTGAACTGAACAGACACGTCCGAGGTTTTTATAGAAACGCCAACAAAAAAAATAGAACCCCATCGGAGTTCCTTGCTAGCGGGAGACTTGACTGTACGTCTGGAAGGCTTGTCGAATGGGCCAATAGACTGCGGAAATGTAGTTGCGTAGGGCGTTTGGCCTGGGTAAGGAAAGCCGGAGTGCTATCACGAGACGTAAGAATGAGCGAGAGAGACACCAGAGGGATGAGGAAGAGGAAGACATGGGATAGGAGCAGGTACGGTACAAGCGCGACAGAGTTGGGAAAACTGACTTTGTTGCTGGAAGGTTTACACGGCCAATCTCGCTTTGATGTCTCCGAGGCTGAACGTACGGGCTCCCCTTTCGCACCCCTTTCTCCCTGCCGTTATTCGTCCCCTTGCAGAACTGCAAGCTCGCACGGAACACCACCGACAGTGGAGTTGGAGAAGATACAACGTCGACGATGTAGACCAACCATTGCCAACGGGAACTCCCTTACGACGTCCAACACGCTCCTCGTACTAAAGCCTTACCTCCACACAATGTGTAACACACATACACCCTCGCACACACACCCACAAACATACACCCTCGCACACACCCACGAACATACACCCTCGCACACACACCCACGAACATACACCCTCACCCACACACACACACCCACAAACATACACCCTCGCACACATACACCCACAAACATACACCCTCACACACACACACACACCCACAAATATACACCCTCACACACCCACAAATGTACACCTTCACACACACCCACAAATGTACACCCTTAGACATACACCCTGACACAGACCCACAAACATACACCCCTACAAACATACATCCATACACAGACCAAAGGTCCTTTATGTGCGCGAGAGTGCATGGTGCACCCACATGTCGGCTTCCAAACTTGGGATACGTTTGGGCCTGCCTGCTACACACCCCCGTGTCCTTTTCGACGCGGATATATGTACCTCGAAACTGCATTGGACGTGCTCGGATAATACCGCAGGACGCAGTGACATCCTAGAGGACACTGTATTCCCCGAACATTTCGCAATATTTCGATTAGTACCACTACCGTTGTCAAAAATACCAACATTGTCCAAAGTTACCGAATGGTCACCTGTCCAAAAGTACTTGAAGCCATACTGGCGGTTCGTTTTTTGTTGGTGTTGTAAATACCACAGTAGAGTCGAAAAGAAGATATTGAAGCGTCAATTAAAAATCAGTTCATCCGTAAACCGAAGAATTTTTACCATCCCGGCAGTTAATCCCTCATGAAAGATTCCAGGAAATTCGTTGACGCTGCTGAATCCAACCAGGGTATAAAAAGTTGAGCATCAGGGGTGGAGAAGCGAGTTTTGCGGGATGGATGTTCTAAGGCGGGATGAAGATAACGCATAGCGAAGAAACGTAGACGTAACTTGATAGAGAGGGAAGGTGTAAGGGGGGGGGTCGTAAAGCTCGAATTCGCGGTACGACGTTAAAAACGTTTTGCTGGCGCGAGAAGACGTGCGGAAACGAGAGAAAAGAATGGAAGCTTGGCAAGATACGTGGGTGAATGGAGAAAGACACGAGTCCGAACCGCCATGAGAAATTAACGTCTAATTATTCGATTTAATTATCCAAGGCTGTTAAAGACTTGGCGATAAATGTCGGCGCAACTGTTGCTCTATTGCGTCTTACTCTAGTCTCCATTCTCACCACAAGACTAAAGAGTAAGAGAAACGCGAGAGGAAAAGTGAGTCTTTTAGGGGTTGAATTAGCGGTTGGTTTAACGGGTCTTAGACATGATCAATTTGGTAGCCGCGAATTCAGTCTCGTTTTCCCGATAAAGACGATATCTGGGAAGATATCAACCGGGCGATTTCCTATCCTTATCCACCGTATTCGGTCTATCATTTTGATCGGAACCTCTGACAATCTGCGGAGAAATTCTCCTCGATTTGATACCGAGGCTTCCACCCTACCCCTAGCCACCACGAAAGTACACGTTGCTACATTGCTACCTTAGGTGAAATGACCGAATCGATATTCCAAAAGCTTCCACCAGCTTTAGTTTCTCTCTTGTGAATCGTTTCGCTCCCACATCTCCGCCCGCCACGTTCTCCGCTCCGCATCTCACTCAGATCGCGTACCAACGCCCCCCTTGGAGGTGGCGGGATACGAATATGCAAAGTCGTCAGCGACGACGATGATTGTGAGAACTGCCGGCAGACCTTGGAGAACAGTCCTACGGAAATGGCCCAAGGGGGAATCGGGGTAGACGAGATTGGTGATGGAAGGGAATAACTGGTATGAGAGACGCCGCACACCGGACTGGGTGTTCACGACCAAGAGAGTCCGGGAGCTTTCGCATTAAAATCGGCATAAAACGTTATTATCCTCCGATGTAGTTCAGAACCCCCATTGGCTCACCGATAGTTCAACGGCCACGTTTTTACATCGCACCTCTTCGTCCTGTGGAACACTTTTGGGAGCACTGTCTTCGTCCGTCTTGGAGCAAAGAATCCCAATAGGGTAAACTGAAGCAAATGGCAGAGTAAAAGGGAACTTCTAGGAACAAGCGCCAATGACGTGAAGGTTTTTTCTGCAGTGGGGAATGATAATGCGATCCTGCAATCGTCTCCATTTATTCCACAGATTTTGTGCTGAATTGTTAAGTGCCTCGGAACATTCGCATATAAATTCGCCCGCAAATCTGTGGAGAAGAGATTGGAAACTCATGCTTGGCGGATAAATTTTGTTCATTTTGTACACTTTCCCGAAGCTTGGGAGATTGGAACAAAGATATTTCCCATGGAGGAGCCATCGAAGTCTCGAAAACCCAGACAATCCTGCCATGAGAGGCTCTGAGTCACACTTTGATGATACCTTTTACGATTGCCATCATTGCCATCCGCGAAATTCAAACGAATAATGGGTACAGCTCCCCTGATGGTCGGTGAGCAACGCGAAAATACTTGGGTTTTCTTCATGCATGTATTCATCAAGCACCTCAAGACTGCTTTATCAATGTTCCGGTTCTTCGGTCATATAGAAATTACCAAGCTGCTGGCGTTCCCAACGATTGCAATCTTTTCCCAATTCAAAGTATACCTCAACCCTCACCGTCTGCATAAAAAATAGACGGTCCTCATACGTGGTTGACAGCATTTATACTGATCACAGTTTCTTCATTGATCATCTCAATTAGGTTTGGATCATCTGCATTCAGAACTCCGTTGGGCCCTTGTTGTAGTTGATATGGAATGCCGACCAGTTGCCTTCGAGACAAGATTGTCATGTAGAATATTCTGCATACGACGTGTACTCAAGACTCGCCTGGATGGCTTCGTCCCAAAGGTTTAGACTACTTGCCCATTCTATCCCTTGGATTCCAAACGAGATTTTTCACTTCCGTTTATCGTACACGCTGCACCAACTGGTGAAATTAATCGAAGTCTCAGAAGTCGGCAGTAAATCTTCGGTAGAAACCTGGCGCAGGCAATCCAGCCTCGCCTCAAGTCTATCTCCCACCCTCTTGGTTCTTGCTGCTTCAAGGTGGCTTGGCGTCACCCATACCCTGCTTTCGCCATATTCCCAAGCATATACACACCCAAAAGACCCAAGCTCGTCTTGATCTAAGGCCTCGTTGTCGTTGTACGACCGTAAAGAGTTAACTCTCCTACAGCTGGCGAACTCGTAAACTCTCTTCCGGAACACAAAATGCTACCATCCTCGTACGACCGAGATTGCCACTATCCTTGATGCCTCTTGCTCACCTCCACCCAACATCTCTCCCTCTCCCTGCCCATGATTTTCCGCACTCTCGGAGCTTCCTTTCGTCACGATGCGCGACGTAATGCTCGTAAAGTCAGCCCGTCTTGATATGCATCTGTCTTTGTCACGAAACTTCGAGTACTTGAGTTTTGCAGGAACCTCGTCACCATCAACCGCGAAAGCTCGTGCGCCTGGAACATTTTCATAATCCACACGTTCCTGTACTCTTCGCGATGCGGATCAGGGCCGATACTTCAAACGCGTTGAAACGAGTCCAAGAGCTATCCATCGGTAGATTGATCAGTAGGAGGCCCTCTTCTGCGGCGAAAGGGATACCCTATATTTTAGGATCTCGGAACACGGACCAGGTCTTCCCGAGTCGAAATTTTCAGCCTGTTTTGCTTCCCTCCAAATCCTCACAGTGGTAGGAGATAAAAGCAGTAAAGTAGCTTCGTATTCAATATAAAATGAGCTTCCTACTTAACGCCTAGAACAGGAACAAATTTCCCTTTTCTCCACTTGCAGGCGCTAAGGAGGACGTCGAATGGCACACGTATACACGTACACGCAAACACTCTATTACGCATGTAGAGATACATATGCCCGAATACGCGCCTGCGTAGCCACACGTAGATACCCACACACATACATGCCTAAGCGTACACCAACACACGTATACTAGTACCTATACGTATGCATGCGTGCCTGCTATAGAGATCCGCGTGTACATGCATACTTGAGGGCAATTCCTATCAAAAATATTGTAACTGTTTGCCCAAGATCCATTTCTTCCACTTTGGAGAGTTGCTGGAGCTGCAGGGGCAAGTTTGAAGCGAATGCGAAAGGTTCGCTGGGTGGAGATAATGGAAAGGCCATTGGAAAAGTAGGGCTCTACGGCGAACGCGCGGTCCTACCTAGTCCAACGCATGACGGTTACTGGAAACTATCAGACCCGCTCTTTCAAATGCGACCATCACGACTCTCGTTTTGTCGAAACAGCCAAATGCGCGATAGGTCCAAACGCAATCAAAAGAGGAGCTGCAACGACTTCAGCCAGGTTAGGTAGGAGTACAAGGGCCTATGCAGGAGGTAAGCAGCAAAGGAACAGCATGTGGCAGTCCATAGTAGGACTTCTAGCAGTAAACAGACTCAAGTGAGGCTGGCATAGGATGAATGGCCTTCAAAGTAGGCTGAATATTTCGACTCGGGCTTGACCTAGGTAAGTAGGTCTTCTTGATGTTACAAAAACTTGAGCAACGTGGTATCCGATTCTCTTTATCGTTGTACACAAATATGCACTTCGGTGACAATTGGATTTGAAAAATTTGCAGTAAGTTCGCCTCTGATGTATACGTTACCGCAATGCAGCGATAAACTCTAAGTGGCCAACTTCAAGATGGAATATCTCACCTGTAACAGAAAATCGAAAAGAACATTATTAGCGAATGCCAGTAGGGTTCAACCAAAAAGGCAATCAACATACCAATTTAGGATCACGTAAATGATCCTATGACCAGGGAAAAGACTCAATGAGCACGCGGCTTTTCGAAAAGCAATTAATAAACCCTCCGTGGTTGTTCGACCTATCAAATTTTCGTGTTCACTCAAGCTCACCCTTCCATCGTGTTCTTCATTTAACGACCTATACGGGCGTGTTCGTCATACACACATACACATATATATGACTACCGAAGCATGTAATCTTACCGTCTCGCTTCCACGACGCATTAGCAAATATCTACAGGTTGTCGACGTTACCCTTCGTACCCCGGACAAGCCTTGCCTTTACCTCCGGCTCTCGCGTGCTTACAGAGAATTCCTCCCCGCCATTTTCCAAGGGTTAGCCGAGCTCAACCCACACACTTGCTCTCTTTTCAAGCTCTATTTGTACATGCATACTTCATCGACCGCGCGCAGACTTTACCTGGCAGGTAATTCGTTTCTCGTCTACGGATTCTATGAAGCCGGGAAAGGAGGCACGAAGAGAGACAGAGAGAGAGAGAGAAAGAGAGAGGCAAGGGGAAACCTTTTATCAACACGAAACTGCGGTTGAGGTGAGTAGACAGGCGAAACTATGCACTCAAACATTGGTTGTAACTCTCAATTGCTCGATGAATCCGGACCGCGTGTAAACTCGAATCCTGTGATCACACAATCGCGTATCCTATTTATCAACGGGCCCATTGAGTTGCATTTAATAATCTCGAACTTCTACGGGTTCAATTATAATGGACCAGTCTCATTGTCGTTGACTTGCCCAACGAGGCAACTTTTCCATACGGCGCGTGTATTTTCTCCATGCTCCTTTATCCCTTATTTCGTTTTCTTAGTTCACTTTCCTGTATACTTGCCTCGTGTCAACTTCGAATTTCCGCTCTTCCTCGTACACCCCCTGCTCTAAATTGTATCGCTTGCAGTCGCGCGCTCCACTTCCTTCCTTCTTACTTCCTTCTTCGTTCTTGTACTACCCTTCCTACCTTTTCCAATCCTGCGAGCGAAATTTCCTCAAGTTCGGTTTCATCTCACTCTCTCCCGCTCTCTCACCTTCTCTTTCCGTCTTCGTCGCCGAACTTCTACCTCTCATGACTAACCAACCCCTCCGTGAGCGCGTTTATTTCGACTCCTATTCCACCCTGTGACTCAATCCACTTCTTCAGCCTCCATCCCTCGTCTACAAGACATCCCAACAAACATCTTGATTATACCCGTGAAAGACGCTTCGACGATGGACTAGGAGAGAGAGAGAGAGAGAGAGAGAGAGAGAGAGAGAGAGAGAGAGAGAGAGAGAGCGAGAGAGAGAGAGAGAGAGAGAGAGAAATTCAAAGTCTTCTGGAAAGCTCTTAGGCCTCTCTAATTTAGGCTGCTGCCTCTCTCTCTCTCTCTCTCTCACTCACTCTCTGGCATACCATTCAACCCCGAGTTATTCGATTCTCGTTCTCCGTGAACTCCTTCACTTTGAGGACTGCTATCTCAACGTCACGACGGGATTAACACGAGCTGGAAAAATATTTTCCAATCTTGTGGAAACTTCGCATCAGCGAAATGAAGATCGTGCAATTTTCTCAAATTTTACGTTCAATGGGTCAAAAGAGGTGTTCTTTGTTTTTATACGGTTCTTTCATGGATCAATGAATGTGAATAATCAAAGACCTTATATACCTCCGAAAAAAAATATTTAATTAGCTCGAATGATGTATAAACATCCCGAAAATGATATGATCCGAACAAAAATAGTTTTTAAATTTTAAGCGCTTTTTCAAGTAACCATGTTGTCCAAATCAGACGGACTCGTAACTCCTACATCTTTCCGCCGACTGATTTCAAATTTCAATTGTAGCTCCTTAGCTAGATTTTCTAGCGACGTCCACACGATTCTTACCATCGATTGATAATTGCGGTTTTTGTAAACAAATTAAGGCGGTTTTTTAGTCGAAAATGCAAAAATCAATATTTTCGTAATAATCGTGTGTACTTGGGTAGGAAAAATTATGTAGATTAGGGAAAAAAAATTATTTTTAGTTCTAGGTGCTTATGTAATTCTCCAATGAGTCCGTCCATGGAGCGCCACTGAGCCGCCATTTTGTATTTTTTTGAAAAATAAAAAATTGATTTCAGTACCAACAGATATGTAAAGTATACCCTCCAAACTTCATTTTGATTGTTTTATTAGTATTTATTTTTTAACCCCAAAAAGCCTCGTTTTCCGACCGTCCAAAAGTATATAGGGCCTTGAGAAATGATCGCACTTTAAATGAGAATAATATTTCTACATAGTAAAATGAATAAGAAATGAATGTTGCATATGGAAAAGTTTGGTACACCTTACTTGGGAAATGTACAAAATATAATTTAGAACGAAATTGCATGGAGGGAAGGTGCAACAATTTGGTTTCTTGCGTAAAATGTTCACTCCGGATAAACGAGATGTAATTAACATGCTGAAAGGGACGAAAAATACCGTTGGAGCTGGGACGGTTGAGAAAATTCGTTCGGTTCGTTCCAAGGTGTTTTCTTTTCGGATCTTTCTTTGCTCTGCTCTCCCTCGTTTATTTTCTCGTTTCCAGCGCGGAGCTCACCAGTCAAAGTGTCTTTCCGGATAGAAGAATGAGGTATGGATGATGGAGAAAAGCGTGTTCGCTATCCGCCTCGTTTTCCAAAGCCTCTCACCCAAACTAACCACAACTCTTCGAGTTCTCGTCCGTCTCAACCGCTGCAGCAAGCACCGAATATTTGCATCCGAAATTAATGCCTTTCTATTTCGCCTGAATTAAATGCAAGTTTGCATAAAGAAACGACGATTTATTCGTTGATTCTCTCTCCCTCTGTATTTCTCCCTTGTCCTCGGGGTTTTGAAAACTCTCGCTGTCTCCGCGGAGAGCCCGCCCACGAGCAACGACGAGGAAACCGAATCCCCCCCCCCCCCCCGTTCCGTCGTTTTATTCCTCTTAGTGCTCTTCACGCTTCTCAACCACCACAAACAGCTCCGCTACGAACGTTCAACCCCGTTCGCGCGTCTACCAGAAACGACCCTTTTTTCCATCTCCATTTCTCTTTATCTTTCGCCTTGTTTGCCTTTTTCTCCCTTTCGTACCTTTTTTCCTCCCATCGCCGCGGAATATCTAGGAAAGAGTTGCCGAGTATCGAAACGGACCTCCCAAAACTACGACCCCCCCCTTCAGCGGCCTAGACTTCATTGGCGATTCTTTACATTCAGCCTACACTGAGAAAAAAAAACCAATTGGATCAAAAAAATATATTGGTTGATCCAAATAAATGTGCTGCTGCGGAGTGCCACCGATATATGAGATTGTTACAATACTATAAAATATTGGAAAATGTGATTGATTTAAATAACGTATTATTTTATTTGAGCTCTTCTGTTCTCTGAATATCCTACATTATCCTTCAAATAAAATGATATTCTATTGAAATAATTCTATATAGAAATCGTAGATGTATGGATGAAATAATTAAGCGGTTGCTACGACATTTTTTATTTCGCACAAAAATATAATCAATAGAATTAATTATTTCTTTATTGCACCGAAACGAATATGCCATGGGACGTAAGTTTTTCAATTTGTTTTAAGGGGTTACCCCCACTTGCGATTTTGAAAAAATCGATTTTTTTATTGCATTTTTTTGAAGTATAAGTATCTGAGAATATGTCCTGAAAATTTCAAGTCGATCCGAACAAAATTTACTGAGATATGAGCGTTGAAAGAGAAGAATCCGCGTTGAAAGAGCGTTGAAAGAGAAACTTTAAACGCGTTTTTTTCTCAAAATGGCATTTCTGAAGTCGGTGACCAAGATTACTCGAACACTAATGAACCGATCTTCTTGAAATTTTGCAGGCTTATTTAATACATAAAAATGTAGTCTTCAATCGTTCGATTTTTTTTTTCGAAAAAAAAATGGCCGTTTTATAGCCAAAAAACGGCCGCTTTTTTCGTTAAAATCGAACCATTAACTTTGACTGTCCGTCATTTTGTGAAGAATGAATATTTTTTTAAAATCCTTCGATTAAAGACTAGTTTATACTTATATTTGACTAAATCCATCCGTATTTTTTTTTCAGATGATCGGCTTTGCCGCAATGTTGGTCACCGCAAACCGTGTATATAAAAACATTATTTCATTGACGGCCATTTGCCACAAAACAATGTAATATTTTCCAATAAAAAAATTACTGGAAGTTCTTCAAGATGTGTTCTTTAAGATGGTATATTGATCGATTAAAAAAGTTTTGTAGTTTTCTTTAAAAAAATTCATGAAAAAGGCCTTTTTTGCGCTACAAGTGGGGGTAACGCCTTAAATCTTAAATAAAAAGTGAGCATTAGAATGATCTTCCACGATAATAGTGGAGAGAATATCAGATATCCAATGGAATATCCATGGAGAGAATATCAGATATTCAACTCATAAGAACAAATTCTACATTTTGATCTTTGCCACAGGCCAAGAAGCGATTCTCTTTAGAGTTTCTCCGGCGTTTAAGCAGATTTTCGGTTCGCGCTACGCTTACGAGAAACGAGCGCGCGTGCGGCTTCTAGTGGTGACTCCGAGAACTACGGGTTTCCTGACACCTATAATTTCAGTGGCGCTCGGCCATGATTTGGTTGAATTTTTTTCAACCAAATGCGCAAGAAACTAATTTTATGTTCGCATAATTTTTTAACCAATTCAGACATTTGCTTAATATTTGTCAATCAAAATAAAATATTAATGTTTTAACGAATAATGTACTCGGAAATCAATATTGGATATGGTGAAAAAAAAATAAAATAACATATTTACCCAATAGAAATTTTATCTGAATCAAACGAGCGGAATTCAATTTTTCTTGTGTACTCGAATCAACAATATTCATGTTATGAATTGAAACGCTTTTTTTGTTCGTTGCAGAAAATGCATTCGAAACTATATAATTTGTTCGCGATATTTTTTAGATAGTTTCAATAATATATTGTTCTCGGCTAACAATATACATGTTTTGAATGAAAAAAAAAACTTTTAATTTTATCATGTTATCAAAGTCAACAGCGTTTTGTTTGGACTAATAAATCCGATTATTTACACCAACAATTTCACAATTGAATCAACGAAATTTCATTCAATGCCACCATTGGATCGATGATTTTTTTTCTCAGTGTATCAAGATATAATAAATTGAAAAAAGCGAACATCCCCATGTACACTTGGGTACGAAGGTCCATCTCCTAGTTCACCAATTGTAAGCAAGGAATATTCGCCCTTTTTCGTCCCACTCCCCATCCCTTTAATGTCTTCACGTCAAAAAGACCCTCCATGGCGCCCAGGGGTGTCTTACGGTCCGGTTCCCAACGAACGAAGAGTTGGCGATTTTGAATGGAATCCATCGAATTAATCGTCGAAGGGTTACGATCTCGGGCAGACGGGGATGGAAGCTCAAAGCTGCGGAGCAAGCGGGGGCGAGGTGAATAGGATGAGAGAGTAGCCGTGTAAGTGACGGGCCAAATCGCTGGTCTCGGCAGCTCTAGAAAGTGCGGCATTAATGAACACAATGATGCGAGTTCTTTTCCCTCTTTTTTGCTCACTCGTGTACACTTGTGCGCGAGCAACAAGCGAAGCAAACGCACACAGTCCGGGGAATGAATGAGTTCGTTAAAAAGCAACGGGAGCGATCTGAATGACCAATCAGGCGTTCCTGACTGGGTGGAATCAACAGCGATCGTATACACGTGGAAAGGGAGACAGAGATCGAGGAGAGCGAGAAACGTATGGCGAAAGAACAGAGTTAGGTGACAAGAGGGACAAAAAAATCATCTCCGATTTCTCTTTTCATACCAAGTTCTCCCAGTCTCCAAAATCCATTGGCTCCCCGCGACTCATCGATGCTCGAAACATCACTTTGGTGTCCATTATTGATTTCTTTAAAACGCACCGGGTAGAGTATCAATCAGCAGATGAAACAGATGAAGGCTCGGTTGAATGCATCATTCAATTTGGAGACCAGGCGTTTTTTGCATACCGGGAAGGTTGTCCAAATTGTTGATGGCATTGTGATAAAGCCATCAAGGTATTTGGGATGCCTGACATTCGCCTGGAGACCTGGCGATGAGGGCGGACAGAAGGCGAAAGGGATGAGGATCCAATAACGTGCGTTCCCGTTTCCCTATTCTCGTACAGCTCGCCTCCAGTTGCATCGATCATCGAGACTATGAGAAAGCCGCAAACGCCTTCGACCGTGCCTTCGCCGAGACGTCATGAAACTTCCCATCTGGCGAACAGGGACGCTGGACAACGAGGGTAACCTGCTGTCCAAGCGGAATGCTACCGCTATTGGGCCATCGGTTTCTCAATTCCAGAATTCCTCTCGAATTTCCCTCCATCCCCAGCCCCTCTATCTTCATCTAGGGTGTCTTATGAATCGACGAATCGTTCAGCCATCCCTCTAGGCCTTGTCCCGTGCTGCTGCGGCAATATAATCCATTCTCCGAGAATCGAATTGGAACTTGAGGGCATTGGGGGGAGTCGAAGAGTCCGGTGAAATTTTTCCTCGGAATCGCGATCGAATCGCAAACACGTCCAGAATTCGCCATTATCTCATATGAGGAGAATGGAACGGAACTCCAACCCATCAAGAGGCTGGAACATCACGTTGGCAAAGGTCGCTCTGTCTTTTAGCCCCGTACTTTTGAAAGTGAAACAATATTCAAGTACTTCTTTTTTTCTAACGGCGTTGCGAAGATTCCCTGATGATTCTGGGCGAACAGGAGCCAACAAGGGCGAATAAAGTACCGCAAGGTTGGCCGTAACGTTGAGGTCGTACTTAACGAGCGGGCAGGTAGCTCTCTCGGTGTACAAAACTTTTCCTCTGGCACGAGAACATGGGGAGGACGTTGTTCTGGACATATGCACGTATCGCATATATGCAGATATTCATGGTCCTGATACAAGGGCCAACCTGTAACTCGACTTTCGTGCCTAAAGCAAGTTTGAGGGCGATGGGAGGGAGAAAGGCTTGTTAAAGTTAGATTATAAAATAGTGCCTCAGGTCCACTGGCGCATGTTATCTCATGACTTTTGCCAGATGGCTACATGCATGTTCACCCCCTGCCCCCCCTCGCGGATCTTCACTGCGTCATTTTATTTGCAGGCAATGAATATGTCGCATATGTCCTTTTCATCAAATAAATCGGTCTTCAAAGAGTCCTCATAAGTAAAATAATTTCGTCCAACCCAATGCGTGTTTTTGGAGAGGTAAATAATTGGGCATTGATTTTTGATTTCTCAATATTCTTGCAGCTGATTTTAGGCACCGAAATCCCACAACCATTTTTCAATACGCTTTTCGCGAGACCTGCAATTGAAATTTGCAGAAAATATTTGATATAATAAAATGGAGGAAATGAAAATATGAATATGAATTATTGTCGCGTTCCAACGATGCAAACTTGATTAACATTAAATAATTACGTCTGCGAAAATACGCATTGAACTTGACGGAATAGTGGTATGTTTTTGAGACACCATTGTCATCTGAAATATACTTTTCATTGGGTGTTAACTTCGAAGAGATAATTTATCAATTGATGTTTTAGTAGAGTATTTATTCATCTGCTGAGTGATTCATCGGGTGACTGTCGTGCAGTGATCGTATTGTGAATAACCTCCACGAGCCAGCTACGCCATTGAGTCCTCGTTGGACCTAATACTCGCGTAATTTATCATTTCCGATAAACATTCACTTGGTTAATTTCCTCGGAAAGATCCAAGGGTTCAATACATCGAGAAATACGTGAGAAAATAATAATTCCTCGATAAAATGATCACAAGGATCAGTAAGTTGCCAAAGATAATGAAAAAGGATGTCACCATAAAATACATTTTATGGTGACATCGTTCGAGGTTTTGTGTAAAACTCCTTTTTTTGACGGAATCAAAGAATGCTAAACGATTTCGTTGCGGTGAATAAATGAGGCTATTCAACTCAGTAAAACATGGCTGCCTTTATCGGCAGAGGTTTTCCACAGTTTCCCTGTGCCCTCGTGTGCGATCAAGTATTGCATTGGGAAACGTGTAGTTGTGGGCAACTGAGCAAATAGAAACGTTAAGATGACAGCTGTCAGATGAAAAGTAAAAGGGATCGAAAAAGCTATTGGTAAAAAAATACCCTCAGGTTATTAGAATTCCATTGGATTTTGATTAAATGCGAATGGCTTTTCGATCTCTTTCGTTTGACGTCTGTATCAGCCCTGGTTGCATTTTTCTCCGGCCGTTTTCCTTTTCATTTGGGCGAACGGTGATCCGATCGATTAATCCGCTAACGTCCGATTTTCGTTTGCGCACACCACGCTCGCCTCCCCCCGTTATTTTGTTCACCTCTGTACACCTGACTACTCGCCCGACCGCTGAGTTCCAATCGACCCTGGGCAAACGTTAGCTAAACGCCAGAGCTTTTCGGGAAATCCGTTTTTCCCCCATCCTGTGTGTGCTCGGGTTAATTACAGCCCCGCGCAGCCTTTGGCGAGGCTTTTCCATGCCCGGGTGCTCTCTCTCGAGACTCCCCGAAATTTCGAAGAAGCGAACAATGTACAGGTTTTTAAAAGTACCCTTTACGGCCATGTTTTTGTGCAATATATTTCACCGTCGCGGGTAATCATTCGTGATTTTTTTCTCTCACGATCACAGAAATTGTGAAACTCTGTGAAACCAAGATGGCGTAAATTGCATCGGTGGAATGCAACGATATTTTTTTAAATATATTTATTTATTTTCATCAGTATCAAAAGCGTTTTTATTGCAAATCGAGCTCGTAAATTTCGAATAAAAATACGTAGAAACGAGCAAATTTCTTTAAATCCACCAAAAAAGTTTGAGTAATTGAAGAGAATTAATTTTTATTGCATTTCAACGATGCTAACTTCAACATCGTAAACCGAGGCGGTAAATGTGACGACGGAATATCGGCGAAGTGAAATGAGGAAGAGAAAGCGCGAGGGAGAGAAAAAATTACGGAATATTAGGTGAAAATAAATAAGAAAAAAATGCAAGCTCTGAGCTCGAATCTTTTTTCCTATTCATTTTTATGTAATTTTTCGTAATTTTACCGGATGCACTGATATTTTTTTCATACTTTATTTCTTCATTTTCATCACTATCCGAAGCGTTTTTTTTGCAAATTGAAATCGCGAATTGCTAATAAAAATACATATAAACGTTTGAGCAATTTCCACACCCCAAATCGGCCAAAAAAATTTGAGTAATCGGAAAGAATTGATTTTCATTGCATTTCAACGATGCTAACTTCAACATCGTAAACCGAGGCGGTAAATGTGACGACGGAATATCGGCGAAGTGGAATGAGGAAGAGAAAGCGCGAGGGAGAGAAAAAAATTACGGAATATTCGATAAAAATAAAAATGCAAGCTCTGAGCTTGAATCTTTTTTCCTATTTATTTTTATGTGATTTTTCGTAATTTTATCGGATGCAATGATATTTTTTCATACTTTATTTCTTCATTTTTACTACTATCCGAAGCCTTTTTTGCAAATTGAGATCGCGAATTTCTAATAAAAATACATATAAACATTTGAGCAATTTCCACACCCTAAATCGGCAAAAAAAAAATTGAGTAGTTGGAAAGAATTACTTTTCATTGCATTTCAACGATGCAAGCTTCAGCATCATGACGGAATATCGGCAAAGTGAAATAAGCAAGAGAAAGCGCAAGGGCGATAAAAAATCACGGAAAAATGGATAAAAACAAACAAGAAAAAAGATGCAAGCTCCGAGCTTGAATCTTCCTTTTTTCCTATACATTTTTATCCAATTTTCCGTATTTTTTTTTCTCTTCCTCGGGCCTTCTTTTGCCTATTTCACTTTGCCGATATTCCGTCGTCATGCCTAAATTCAATCAGCGGCGTTCTTTCTTTGATTGGCTCTCAAGAAAGATAAGAATTACCCAGGGCATATAACCCTTCGTGACAGATATTCGTAGCGGAAACTTGCGAAAGAGAGGGGGGAGAGAGAAAAAGAGAGAGCCTCGTAAAACTTTTGCCCGACGGTTCAACGAGAGTTCCTTGACGAATTTCTTTTATACGTCTACGTATAGTTATACCAACCTATCCATTTTCCATTCGTTCAATTTTCCCTTCGCCCTGCTATCGGTGGTTCTTCGATTCTCTGTAATTTCTCTTCTTCATCTTTCTTCGACAAATTAATGAGATTGCTATGCGTCTCGCAGCCTCGTTCCCCCCGCGCATCCTTCTCGTCGCTCCACCCTGGTTCCTATCTCCGAGTTCGATCCTTTACTCGCATTCCAACGTCTTTGAGCTCCGTTTCCCTTTGGGGGAAACATTCCCCGCCTAGGCAAAGACTTGCAGCTCCGAAGAACCATCCTCCTCGTTCTCTATTTTTCGCCTCTCCGCCGTCAGTGCCAGATCGAAGAAAAACATTCGTATTCCGTCCGCGTATTCGCGAGGACGCGCGGAAATATTCGGTTAATTCGCGCGAGATCTCCCTCTCCCGTGATATTTGCAATTTTATTCGTCAATACCATCGCTCCCCAGCCCACACTCCGCCCGGAAGTGACTAAGCTCCTTTCTGGATAAATAATTAGAGTGATGGGATTCGGCGGAATTTAATTAATTACTTATGGCGACATGAAACCCTCTGGGTTCGTCACCCGAAGAATTTCTCTAAAGCCGGTGAATTTATGAAAAATGTTTTGGAAGAAAGATTCGTTTTTTTTCGTTATTTTTCCCATTGTTTTACTATTTTGTCCGCTGTAATATTTATGACGTTGAAGCTCCCATCGTTGAAATGCAACGAAAATTCTTTTCAATTTTTTTTCGGCCACCTTAGGCTGTGAAAATCGATTAAACATTTTTACGTATTTTGTTGGAGATGTACGTCCTCAATTTGCAAAATAAAACAGACTTTGGGTGATGATGGAGATAATGAAATAAAAAATGAAGAAAAAAAATATCATTGCATTCCAGTGATGCAAACTTCAAAGTCGTATTTATTTTGGGTGCTGATACCTTGCCACACCAAGAGAGACGGTTTGCCCGAACAAAACGAAATGTTGTTCAGATCTCGGATTACCGCACTTGCATTTCGTGGGCAATTAAATTATACACTTATTTTTTTCAACGGGTTATGTCAGTTGTAACCGTCGAGAACAGCTGATTTATGGGATTTTTTTTTTTTGGAAACCGTGATGATAAATTTCGAAAACAATTAATTATTTGAAAAGTATCATCTAACGAAGGCTGTGTAATTTTTTTGTGTAAAAATATTTAATTATAGTCAATTCACAACCGATGTTCGGGAAGCACCTCTCAAAAATGATTTTTGCCCTGAGCAATGCCCTTCGGAACCAGGTAATCTTATATAAAAAAAAATCAAGCAGATTTCGTTAGTATATCAGGTTATCGTATGATTAATCGAAGCATTTTCGGAAATATCAATTTATTAAAAAATGGCGCGTGTTCAGTCTTGATTTTTGCAAAAAAATAGGCATTTTTCGTTCATCAAATCGAAAGTATACATCGGAAAAAATCCTTCATCAAATACCGTATTTTTACATCTAGAAAAAGCCCTGAAAATTTCAGAAAAATCGATGCAGTCGTTTTTAAGACATTTCTCTCACCGACTTTCAAAATGTACTTCCAATTTAAAAAAAGTCTTCAAATTTTCGAACGACGCTCCGAGCCTCCGACGAGCGTCTACATACCAGCCTATAAATCTGTCAATTTTGATGCGATCACCTTGAAATTTTCAGGGAATATTTATAAGATATACGGTCAAAATGTGTTGGTTTTCAAAAAAAATTATCTTTTGACTTTTACAACTAGACCCCACAAACGTTTCACTCCATTACAATTGACTCCAAGAAAAGTCGTACATTGGGCTCCATTAAAAATTTGTCCAAATTGAATAGCCTTCGTCCTCACTGCAATAAAAGTACACTTTCAACACAAGCTTCCATTTTATTTAACTTGAAAAATCATAGAGCTTGTAATAATAAAATAGTACATTTTTAACTTCACTAGTATTTCATTCAAGTCTGATGACGTTTCTGCTCAACTCACCGAATATTTCCACTCGTAGTATTAGTACACAAATTGTCAGATCCAAAACGACAACCAAAAATCGAAATTAATAAGTGAATTTTTACAAAAAGAAAGTTTAAAAATCCATTCCTCTCAACCAAACCATTCGGTAAAAAAATAAATACGCTGTTAAAATCGCGTTGCGACTTCGAAATAAAAGAAAAACCCTTTCCAAAAAAAACAGTTCAGCAGCACAAGGGAAAGCCTGGCACGTCCTCGTCCGTTATCCTCCAGACGCCGGCGGCAAAGCGAACAAAAAGGATAAACCGAAGAAAAGCGCGAGTTCGAAATGGAAAAGAATGGTGAGCAATGGCGACCAATGGCGACCAAGGGGGCTTGATTCGTTCGGGAATAAGGGTTGAAGCGCATATAAATTCCGCATCGAAACGAGTTTAAAATCGTCGAGTAATCCGGCGGAGTGTCCTCCGGGCATCTCCGCAGGCCTGTCAAAGTTTTCGGGATATGAATGGCGGAAAAGTAAGGGTCGTAGGGCAGGGTGGGTAGGAAAGTTGGCCAGCGCTCGCGCAGCCACGTTCGTGTGGACTTTACGATATCGGTCCTATAAGGTACACGAAGGGACGTACACGTCTGCGAGGAATAGCTGGACGGAGAATGCCGCTTCAACGAATGGATGAGGGATTCTAGATTTTGCTTTTCCTTGCGAATCACTTTTGCCGACAATTTCAAGGACCGTTCTCACGGTAAACCTCAATGTCCTCAAAACAGCCATTGGCTCGATATTTGCATACTCATGTAAAGGTGATTTCAAGGACCGTCCTTGAAACAGCCAAGGGTGCGGATATTCAACGTTAAATAAATGTAACGAGTTCAACGTATATAGCGGTAGAGTCTTCGTACTTTCGCATCTTGTCGTCTGTTCGACCATACGTACACTCTATATACAGCCAACCGCGAGAGTAAAGTTACGTGCCATCCGGAATATTTTCCTGACAGGAAGAAAGGAATCTCATTAATTTGCTCCGGCGGGTTCTTCTGGTTACTAATTCTCTCTCTCTCTCTCTCTCTCTCTCTCTCTCTCTCTCTCTCCTCTCTCTCTCTCTCTCTCTCTCTCTCTCTCTCTCTCTCTCTCTCTCTCTCTCTCTCTCTCTCTCTCTCTCTCTCTCTCTCCCCTCCCTCCTTCGCTTCCCCACGTCATGTCAAAACTTTTTACCAACGTAGCAACGTACCGCTGATATCATCCCCTGAGACCTCCCCCGACCCGCCTACACAAATCTTCCTCGCTATATACCCATCCACCGGGAGCGTAAAACTGCAAAGTGCCACGCGGACGGGCGAATCAAACACAGCGGGCATACACGCGTCCAAAGCCTCGGAATGTCTCGGAGCGTCTCCATTGGAATTCCACTCTTACTTTTGGCCTCCTCTTAGCGGCGAGTTTACCATGCAAGGGGGACGATGAAACTTGTGATGTCTCGCCTGTTCGATGTAATTGCAAGAATATTCCCTCGGGACACGAGCGTTATACGAGAGAGTTCGATAATTAACCGTGGTGTTGGATCCAATGAACTCGGGCTCGCAATCGAACGGGGGAATTTCGTAGCACGAGTCATATTGATGCTGAGGGAATTCGATAGGAAGAATGTTAAGTTCGTCCAAGCTGCGATTTTGCACGGAAATCTGCTGAATTACTTCGTTTGAAGTTGGATTTTTTGGGTCGAAATTCGAACCTTTTTTTCTACAGCTATTTTCGTAATTTTCAAAATTTCAAAAAAGCATTTGGTTGTACGAAAGCTTTATTCTCATACCAGTGCATTTTTTGTTTCTCATTTCAGATGAGACTAGTCGCCAGGACTGCCTCCACCGATTGTCCATGCAGCAACGGAGGCACTTCGTTTGAATAATAATAACTCTATTGTTTGTCAAGATTTTTGAATTAAAAAAACACTGAAACTTGACAAGACTACGTATTAATTGTGTGTAAAATTTCGACCTCGCAGTTTCAATACACTCATCATAAAAAAAGATTGTACATCTACCTGTTTTTTGGGCCTACGCAGACCCGTTGAAGACATTCGGGCCAACATACCATTGAGTGAAGAGCTATTCCATTATTTTGCCGCAGTTCCAGAAGTCGGATGCCTACGTAATTCCCTTTTCACACAAATTTTCCCAATACATTTAATTCGATTCAAACGAAAAACTTCACATATATGCGTGCCTACGATCAAGTACGAGAAAGAAGCCAAGTACTCAAACGCCGAGTGCAGAGTGGTGGATCCGTTGACGAAGGTCCAAACGATGCTGTTGAGGTTTGCATCATCGGAATGCAACAGGAATTCGTTTTCATTTCTGTTTTCTCCATTTTCATTGTCATCCAAAATATTTTTCGACAGTGTTAGGTTGCAGAACTCCAATGAGGATTTAAAAAAAAGGTTATCGCAGCTTTGTCGTGAGAAAAAAAAAATATTAAGTAGAAAAAAATTAATTCGTTGCCTTCCAACGCAAGCTTCAATATCATAGTATTGGCATCCCTCGGTTAAACGTTCGGCGCTCACTGCACACCGCGAGAACTCTTTTCCACCCGAGCCCTTCTCCTCTCCCGTCACCGCCTCGACTGTCGATTGTCCGGAGGCTCGATATCGTCGTATCGACTTCCGCTTTCGCCGACGGCATTATTACCTCGCCGTGTCTTCTTTAGTTTTTATTTTTCGTTCTTTTTTTAAAATCGTTTTCCCATTTTTTCTCATTCTACTCGTCTCGCTCTCCATGAATTCAGGGTACATTGAGCATGGACCGCAACAGCGAGGTACAGAAGGTTCTGCTCGCACGGGGAAGAAAACGCGAAGCTGAGGAGGAGGAGGAGTGGAGAGAGATAGATAGATAGATAGAAAGAGAGAGAGAGAGAGAGAGAGAGAGAGAGAGAGAGAGAGAGAGAGACCACGATCTCCGCTTGCTAAGCTTACTCGACCGGAAACTCGATTCCCTGTCGGAACAAGGTCTTACGGTTATGCCCCTGTGGAGGCTGCCACATCGCGAGTAGAGAGAGATAAAGAGAGGCCAGAGAGAGAGAGAGAGAGAAATGAGAAAGACCCTCGAGTGACAGAGACCGGATCGACACGCAACCGACTCCGCTGGTTCGAGACTTAAAAGCTCGGATGCGGGTACTTGACGCTGGAAAAAGTATCGCAGATCGATGAGAGACGAGAAATGTGCGCGGAGATGTGGGTTTGCCTGTCCAATCGACCAGAAGCCAATATATTGGGATGTTGAATAAGTTCTCGATGTTCGTGGAAAAAAATAATGCTTCGTTTAAAAAAATCATTTTTAATGCTTTTAAACATTTCGAAACTGTTGTGTGATCAACTCCTAATGATTCTGCAAGTTCACCTCGCGTCTGACATCAAAAACGTGATTTTTAAAGCGCCTAAACCAATATCTGCATGTTGTTTCCGACAAAGCATGGTGGCCGTAAGTTTCAAGAAGAATTTTGTTCGTTTCCGCTATAGTTTTTTTTATTTTTTATTAAAGTACCGTAAAATGGAGTTACTCCAAACAGGCTTGGAAGTCTTTGTAGGTAATCATTTTGTAACATCATAAATTCAAGCTTTTTTTGCTCCAATAGAACAATGTGTCCTTTGGCTATCGAATGTATGAGAAAGTCAAGCCCCACAACCACCCCACATTTTTTCTTCTCCAGGTGTCAAGGTAACCTCAAGTGTGGGCTTTCTTTGACATGGCATTGAAATGCAACTTGTGTCAAAGATTAAGGGTTACTGTGACATTATTTTGATAAAAAAATTAATATTTAATGCATTGGACATGGAATTAAATGACAAACAACGATCTTTTTCAATCAAATTGTCATCTTTATTAAGGAAACATTTTACGTAAAAATATCAAGTACCTAGCGTCGTGTTATAGGCAGTCAATCAGTCTTATAATTATCATTGAGATCAAAATCAACTTGAGCAACATTACAATCAAGTTTTCCAACGTTATAATTAACTTGAACAACAAATTTGAGCAACAATAGAAAAAAAGTTGAAAATCTGTGTGAATCTCTGTTAAAGTAGCCCCAAAAACTGCCACGGTTACCCTTAATGTCAATTTAAGCCCGTTTTACGGCACTGCAGTGAAAATCCCCGCAAATACTCTTTTTTGGCACGAAATTTGACATGTTTAACACTACGAAAAAAGAGAGGAGGACTGCATCGTCAAGCACCACGAACACTTTGAAAGATTTTCTTCTGAAAAAATTACATTGTAACCACAAAAATGTGTACAACATGCTAGAAAAGAAATTAATTTATTCCAACCAATGTGTTAGTAGAAAAAATTCATCATTCTGACTCTTCAAATTGGGCTTCCAAAGAGGGATACCCCGTTGAGGCGGTCCTCTAGTTTCTCGGGTCGAAAAAATCGATTTTTTTTCTTCATAAATCACATCTACAACATGTGTAGAAAATATGTGCCCAAGGATTTTTCGATATTCGAAGTGGTTCACAAGTCACGGCCCTGGAACGGAGCAGGTATACGGAGCAGGTATACTTACAAACGCGTTTTTCTCGAAACACCATTTTTCGAAACGGTGACCACGATATTTCAGAAACTACTGCACCGATCTTGTTCAAATTTGTACAGCATCTTTAATATGTTATAAGCCAGCGATTGAACTAGGATTATCATGATTGCTTCGATGGTTTTTTTTGTACGAGCGAAAAACTTAAGAAAAAATGAGTAAAAAATAGAATGTAATTTTCAAAAGTGTATAAAAAAGTCAATTTTCGTAATTTAGAATTCACTCTAGTTCAATCGCTAGTCTTAAATATGAAGATTAAAATGCCGTTTGGTTTTTTGATTTCAGATAAGCAGAACAGCCGCAATCTTGGTCACCGTCAAGCACCTCCTTTACTTGATGTCTTCCTGTCGGCCACTATAACTTTTATTCTATTATATAGTTTGACTTCAAAAAATTTGTAAAGCTTATTTAAATGTTAATAAAGATTATGCAAAAACAATGAGATTGATTATTTCGATGCTTTGCCCGTAAAAAATTATTGAAAAAGCCGTAAAAAAAACAGCCGAGAAACTAGAGGACCGCGTTAAACCGCACGCACGCAGTTCCGGTAACGCCATCTGTTGGAAAACAGCGAGAACTTGTTCAACGTCCTAATATTTCGAGAAATGAAAGATTTTTTGCGAAAAAAAAATCTTATTCATTTCGGCAAAAATAAAAATTCAAGTTCCGTGGAAACAAAAAGTCTCGAATCTCTTGTTCAATCAACAAATACGCATCGGATGGATTTTTTGAAAGATTGAATAATGCGGAAGAGCGCTGAAGGGACAGGGGCCACGATCTGTATGCTGCCAAATGCGATTACCTGCAGCGTCTGATAAAAAAGAAATACGGAAGGAAAGTTGGGAGCCAAGACGTTGCAGATGCGCTCGCGGACGTTGACGAGGGTCACGCTCTCTGTGGCAACGAAGTAGAAGAGGCAAGTAGGAAGAAGACGTTGGTGTTATCTTGAGCCTCGATCGAACCTTCCACCAACCTCGTGAGGAATCTTAATGGATCCCAGGGATTGCCGGAGGGGCATTCACGCTTTTCCCCCATCCCTCTAAACGCCTCCCTGCCTTCGCTCTCCTTCTTTTTCAGACCGGCAAATATAAAGGTAATTGCACGTCTTATCTTCCCGATGAGCCCGGTCCTGCATCGCATCAAACGTAAAGTAGAACTGAAAACAAGACGCGATCTTCCAGTAATTTCTCATCTTTGATCAGGAAAATAAATTGATGTATCTCCTATGCGATGGTCTGCTGTCGATGGTATCGAAGTTTGCATGGTCAGAATGCAACGAAATTATTTCTTTTCCTATTGCCCAATTTTTTTTTGGAAACGTTGAGTTTAGATTGTAATACAAATAATCAAATGAAAAAAATTAAAAAATAATTGTTTTGTTGCGTTCCAATGATGAAAACTTCAACATCATTACTTGTGCGTAATTAAAGTCTTGTATACCTTTGAAAAACCTACAATTTATCGTTTTTTTATGGCTTAAATTATGTAGAAACATCGTAAAAATAATATGGTCCGAAGATTAATAAAACTTTAAGCGCGTTTTTCTTGAAACCATGTTTTTTTTTAAATCGAGCGGATTCGTAGCTCTTACCACTCTCAACCGATTGACTTCAAATTTCACCTGTAATAGATTTTCTAGCGAAGTTCACACGATTTTTAAGACCGATTAATAATTACGGTTTTTATAAACAAATTAAAGCCATTTTTACTCGAAAATGTAACTTTTTTTTCGCAATGGTGCCAAATCTGCAATAATCAATATTTTGAAAAAAAAAAAATTTGTTATAGGTGCTCATGTGCGTCTGCAACGAGTCCGCCCATGGAGAGCCTAAAAAAAAGAGGCGTCCTCTTTGTACCGGCCACTGAACCGCCATTTTGTATTTCTTGAAAAATAAAAAATTGATTTGAGTACCTACAGATATGTAAAATAAATCATCATACAATAATCATCGTACAACAAATATGTAAAATAAATCATCATACAAAGCAATCAAAACTTCATTTTGATTGCTTTGTATCTTTTTTAAACTAAAAAAAAACCTTATTTTCGGGCCATCCAAAGATAGGCATATAAGGCCTTGATTACACGACTGCCTGAAGTGTTGAGAAAATAGTCCTGTAGAAAAAAAGTCTTCCTTAGAAATGTATACCCTCCCAAAATTCCATTAAAAAATCCAATTCAACTGAAACCTCCATAAAAAAATTCACGATAAATGACGATCGAGGAAAAATCTTTCTTCAAAAATTCAAATTCCCTCAACAAAGCTGCCACCGAGTCTCCCAAAACCAAGCGACGACGTTTCTCCCATCCTAAATTCACGGCGATGCAAAAAATCATTGCCACATTTTCCAATTAATACAATTCTCAAAATTCACACGCCGAACAAATATTTTGGAAATCAAAATCCCTTGAATCCGACCACACTCCAACACATTTTCGCATTTTAAAGTTTTCCGCTCCTCCATTGAGAACTCTGGAACGAAAAGTGCACGACCCCAAGCTTCCCTCGCTAGAAAGCAAAAACGACAACAACGACCTAATAACAAGCAAATAAAGGAGAGCGTAAAAAAAATGGTGGAAGTAATAAGCAAACGTTATTACCACCGTCGTATAGCCATGATTTAATCGATGGAGTATAAAATTATTATCGGCAATGTGTGCGCGCCAGGTGGTTAATGGAGTCGGGGAAACAAGTGAGGCACGAAGAGCGCGCAGGAGATAGCACATCGATATACGTATGCACGATGCATCCTTGCCTCAGTGTCATAAGGGCTCATGTCCGTGTGACTCGATGGTCGAGTTTTTCAAGCTTAGGGCCCTACGTTGCTCAATCGGGCTCGTCATAAATATCCGTATGAGTGTGCGGGCGTGTGTGTGTGTTGGGTGTACGTAAATAGAAGAGAGCAGGTCGACGACGTCGACGATTCGAGCCGTGAGAGCGAGTAGCACCTGCCGGAACGTGCGCAGGAATGCATCGTGCAGCTTCGTTTCGTGTGGATCCTCTCTGATATTCCCATTCACTAGTTCTCTCTCTCTCTCTCTCTCTCTCTCTCTCTCTCTCTCTCTCTCTCTCTCTCTCAGCCCTCCATTCCGTTGCTGCACTCAGAACGATCGAGCTGCACCGTTACATCACACAGTCAATATCGCATAGTACGCGACCCGGTATAGCCCGCTATAAAACGCTATATACAATCTGCTCTTCCAGCATTGATCGACCTTGTGGCCGTGCCACACCGAGGATCGTGTGCAAGGATACACTTCGCCTTCGAGTTTGGCATCAGCGAACAATCATTCGTTCGAATCAACTCATTACGTGTATCAGTACCACTTGACGTATTGCATGAAGCGTCTTTATGAAAATAACATCGTCAAGTCCGATGCGTCAACCCTTTGTAAGTACAGATGGTCGGACGTGGACCTTTTTTTTAAACTAACATATCTCAAGAGTCCAGTCCTAAAATTTTATGAGAAATGTAAATTACGAGAGTTATGATTTCTGTAGTAAAGGGCGTTTTCAACGCATTCACCCCTTGCCTAAATCCTTATATAGTCAAAAATATCACGTAGAAGCAATTGACTGATGATCATTTACGTTGACGAAAAACATATGCCAAAAAGTGATCGGGACATTTGGCTGCCAAATCCGTAATTGACAAGAGCCTTTAAACCCTATTTTATGGACGCTACGTCAGGCAAGGATCCGTCGACCTGGTAAAGCGCCGAAGAGTTGAAGGCTCACAAGCATGCATTGTTCAAAAAACTAATATCTTAACGTAATGATTAATATAAAAGATTAAACGCTTGATTGAATATACATTGCGTGCTGCAACACGCAACAGTGACGACGTTCAAGGTTTTGTATGCAACGCCTTTTTTTGACGGAATCGAATAGTGCTAGATGATTTCGTTATGGTGAATAAACGAGGCTATACAACTCAGTACAATATGACCAACTTTATTGGCACAGGTTTACCACAGTTTCCCTGTGCCATGGTGGGCGATAAAGTGGTGCATTAGGAAACGAGTTGTTGTGGGCAGCTTAGCGAATGGAAACAGTAAGATGACAGCTGTCAGATGGAAACTAAAAGGGACCCTCCATGAAATTTACTACAGTGCGTGGAGTTCATCAAGAGGATGCCTGAGAAATACGTACATACATACATACATGTGTGTACATATATATAGTGTGAGAGAGAGGGAAGTAAAAGGGAGCTACCAGAAAGTAAAGTCTGTGGACCCTCTCGTCGTCGTTGATATTAGACGACTCTATGAAATTCATCATGAGCAATTTTCGACGGATTTATCGTCGTCGTCGTCGTCGTCATCGCGAATAAGGATTTCACCCTCGCTCTTTAAGTCTTTCATTCTTCCCCGCTTATACATCCTCGCATCTTCTTCTTTTTTCTACCGCGTCTACTATACATCCCGCACGATATCTCGTCTTTTGAGCAAACACGTTGGTACGTGTAGTAATAACCGTGGGGAGCCACAGTAGAACTTTTGCCTCTTTGTGCACTTTCGGACGCCATCTTTGTCCCTTACTTCTTCATCCCTTTCCTAACTTTTTCGAGCACTCATTTTATTTCATTCTCCGGCTTCTTCCCGAGTGTACATTTCTTTTCTCTCATCTCTTCATCCGCAAAATTACCGTCCATTCGGGGAGGGGTTCGAACGAGCGGCGAGAGTATCGCGCAGTATCGTACACGCGGAAGGGGGCAGAGAAAACGTTTGGGTTAGGTAAACTCTTGATCGCGGGACCCTCGTCGCCCCTCCAGGGTTTTATACGGTCTGCACCTAATTGGAAAGAAATTGCATTTCTCCCTCGAGTGTTTCCGCGATTGAAAATCCCTCGGGCAGCAGCCAAGCCGCGACCCAAGACGCCCACGAGCCTACTTAAGCTCCAAATGAATAATAATAATGACGGATATCACAGTGGAAATTTAAACTTTCGTGCTCGGACAAAATGAGAAAATTTGTTACGTGGTTTTTTTACGTGAATTTTTACGTGGCTGTATCAACGATATTGTCAATTGAAGTGCTATCTTGATAATGATTCGAATCACATGAAAGTTGGGGCACATCGTGGTACTACGTTTGAGGGCTTACGTCTAGTTGAGGTAAAAAAAAAGATTTTTGGTTTTCGACAAATTCTAAAATATAATATTTGGGAAATATTCCCTGAAGAATTCAAATCGATTCATTCGAAATTGCGGGAGTTATGGGCGGTTATAGGTAGGTTCCGCGAACAGGAGAACTTTAAGGCCTTAGGCCACTCTAGAGGCGGAAAAAATATGCTTTTCGGGGATTTTTTTTCAGGAAAACTACAAAATAAATCGAGATTACAAAAAAGGCTGCTCATCATACATATCAGTGACTGTATACAATAATTTTTTTGAAACGATTAACTTCAATATGGCGGCTGTGCAGCGTTTATCTCACGATTTTTAGGCGAATTGTTGGAAAGTGAAAAATTTGCCTAAAAAATCGTCAGATAATTGTTAATAACAAATGAACTATGCATTATAAAAATAAAATCCCACGTACTTCCATAGACAATGTATTTTTCAAGATATATTCAACATTTCAAATGAATCGATTGAAAATTGTCCAAGTTATGTTTCCGGCCAACTTAAAAAATGCAATTTTGAGATAAACGCTGCACAGCCGCCATTTTTAAATTAATCGCTTCAAAAAAATTATTGTTTACAGTCACTGATATTTATAATAAACAACCTTTTTTGTAATCTCGATTTATTTTGTAGTTTTTCTGAAAAAAAAATCACCAAACAGCATATTTTTTCCGCCTCTACAGTGGCCTAACCCCTTAAACGCGTTTTTCTCAAAATGTCTTTTTTAAGATTGATGACCACGATATCTCAAAAATCACTGCACCAATCAACTTTACATTTAACAAGCTCCTTTTACATATTAAAAAAAACAATGCTTGAACGACAGATTTTTTTTCCATGCGTAGTGTTTTTTTATCAACAAAAATATAGCGTTTTTTTTCGCCGATGATCGGTACATTAACATTGGACCACGGCCATTTTTTCAAAAATCAATATTTTATTAAATCGTTTGTCCAAGCACTAGACAATTTAATGCAAACACTAAATGCGTTCGCTTTTTTTAGTTCGGATGATTTGTTTCCCAGCAGCGGTGCCCACCGCGCAGGACGTTTTTTAAGCAGCGGTCTGCTGTTTAAATGTATCTACCGCATTTATAAACATTTTTCGGTACAAAAATCGTAAGGAATAGTTAAAACCATACTCTTTTATGTAAAAAATTGAAAACCTGCACACGTTTTTTCCAGAAAAAAATGACGAAAATGCCGCTATTTTGGTGTCTTTAATAGTTTTAGTCTTTCAATGGAAACACAACCGAGTGTAAATACCCCATTTCCGAGCGCAGATTTTCCAGTTTCCCTGTGCCCTCCTGGAAACGCAATGCCCAGATCCCTCAGAAGCCAACATCCACGTACGAATCAGCAAAACTCTCGACTCGTACCGAAAACTTATCCCAATTATAAAGCTGTATAATGCAGGCCTTCTCATTTAATTTTTGTTGTTCAAGGAATAGGAACCCCCCTCGAGCATGTCCCAGGGTCTTACACACACGTTCTCCATTTTTCGGAGCCGCCCTTTTCATGCCTTTCCTTCGCAGCCCTTTCATCGTCCTTTTCATGCGGAATAACGAAGTACGGAGAGAGGCGGGATGAGTACAGGGAGAGGAAGAGGGAAAATGGAGGTTCGTAAGGGATTGAAGCAAACGGGAAAAAAAGTCTCGAGTCTCCGAGCAACGAAAAAGCTCCCGTATCCGTTTTTTTTTTCATGTATGTGCCCATCTAGGTGTGCCCTCTGACTTTTGCTGTGTGCACAGGCGTCACTCTGTGAATGACTTACGGCAGTGCGCTCGAATGAGGATCAGATTTTTGCCCGCTCGTTCTATATATGCATGCACGTTGCCTTTCCCGTGGCAGCGGCGAAAGCACTGGCGCGGCATAGTGACTGCAGAGAGAAAGAGAAAGAACACACCAGAAGGCAAGAGAACGAAGCATCGGAACATATAGGCCGTGTCCTCGACGTTGCTGCTATAACCGCGATCAAAGGCTTCAAAGGGGCTGTGTGTTTTCTCGAATTAGGCCGTGAATACCCTCGCGCCGTTCGCTCCGCAGAAGCCCCCTGTCCGAGCAGCCTACTCTGATTAAGACGCCAAGAAAGAGATGCTTGTTGCCTATATCGCGAACTATCCGTCCTTATATATATATATATATATATATATATATATATATATATATATATATATATATATATATATATATATATATATATATATATATATATATACACACACACACACACACACACACACACACACACACACACACACACACACACACACACACACACACACACACACACACACACACACACACACACACACACACACACACACACACACACACACACACACACACACACACACACACACACACACACACACACACACACACACACACACACACACACACATATATGTATGTGTGTGTGTGTATATTTGCTGTCTACTTATATACTTTCGATAGATTCACGACATCCTCTCACCGTAGCTCGTATCATACTGCGACGATAGTTTTTGGATCGGAAAGAGAGACGATGAAAAAGAGGGAATGCAGGGATCCGTGCAAGCTTTAAATTTTGAGGAGACGATTTTTTTGTTGCGCAAGTTTATAGCCCCGGGTCTTGATTTTAATCTGCAACAAGGATTTCGTAGAAAATCGCGAAACTCATCGAGTTATGAATATTTTTGTGAAGGAGTGCGCTACAGCGAATAGTCCCGCTACGATTAACCCTTTTTTCTTTCGCGAATCTCGAAATTACAACATGCAATCGCCCGATTAACTGCGAATTCGGACAGAGCATTGTTTATGACATTTTCTATCGTATGGCCGGATGACTTTTTCGTACGTTTATCCCTGTTTGTTGATAAGAAATGATTAAAGTTGATTTTTGGTCGGAAATCGGACCTTTTTTCTACAGCTTATGGTTTTTGTGATTTTCGAAAATTCGCCAGGTGTAAAGAGGAGCTCGCTTTTCAAAATGGTGAGGCAGTCCCGCGGGTGATGGGGATCAGAGGGGAACGGTGGTTACACCACGTGTGTAAAGTTAGCATCTCATAGATAAACTCTAGATGAAGTGGTATCCCGTATAGTTCTACAGTTCTTGATAAGTTTTAATAATAGTTCCGTCGATTTTAGTATCGACATCGCATTGTGAAAAAAAGTAGATGCTAACTTGGAAAAATGTATCGTAGCTTCTCATCGAATTCCGCAAATTTGACCATGCCAGAGTGGACATTCAGAGGGTTGTACATCCTAAACCTATTTTGTATATAGTTATATCGGTCGAATCTAATTCGAAGCGCTAACAATTGTTATAAACAAAACATCCGTAGAGATGCTGTAGATGCTGTAGATTACTGCGAGTTCCGGGTCGTACGAAGGTCTTAAATGATAACTAGAGGTCTCTCACACAAGCTCCGGAAAAGTTCTGGTCTTTTAAACATCCACTATAGTTATGGCTCATTGGTATAAATAGAATATCCATACAGGAGTGAGATGCTGTGTTACAACTGCGAGTGCTGGGTCGAATGAAGCTTTTAAACGATAACTGGAGGTCCTTCACACAAGGTCCAAAGCAGTTCTGGTCTTACAACCATCCTCAATAATTATAAATCATTGTTATAAACAAAATATTCGTACGGGAGTGAGATGCTGTTGTATAACTGCGAGTTCTGGGTCATATGAAGCTTTTAAGGGGTTAGGCCACTCTAGAAGCCGAAAAATAGGCTTTTTGGAGATTTTTTAGGTAAATGTTGGAAAGTGAAAAATTTCGTCAGACAATTGTTAATAACAAATGAACTATGCAATATAACAAAAAAATCCTACGTACTTCCATAGACAATGTATTTTTCAAGATTTATTCACCATTTCAAGTGAAGCGGTAGAAAATTGTCTGAGTTATGTTACCGGCCATCTTAAAAAATGCAGTTTTGAGATAAACGCTGCACAGCCGCCATGTTGAAATTAATCGCTTCAAAAAAATTATTGTATACAGTTACTGATATGTATGATAAACACCCTTTTTTATAATCTCGATTTATTTTGTAGTTTTTCGGAAAGAAAAATCCCCCAAAAGCTCATTTTTCGGCCTCTAGCGTGGCCTAAGGACTTAAACGGTGACTAGAGGTCCCACACATAAGCTCCGGAAGAGTCTTTGGAGTGATCTTTTAAATATCCCCAATAATGATGGCTCATTGGTATAAATAAAATATCCATACAGGAGTGAGATGCTGTGGTACAACTGTGAGTTCTCGGTCGTATAAAGCTCCTAAACGATAACTACAGGTCCCTCACACAAAGTCCAAAGAGTTCTGGTATATGGTTACACCATAGTGGTCCCCTTTTTATTTCTCATTTTACATATACTTCCAGGTTTATTTACAAATATACATTATATCGCTTGCGATTATACGTTTCAATTGATGATTTATGAGATTATCGGTGACGATTGTTCCAGTGTGTGTAGAGAGCTGGCTGAGGGACTGGAAGCTGATAATGTACGGTCTCACTTTCGAGTGTCTAATTTTTAGTAACACAGCGAACCTTTTTCCACAGCTTGCGGTTTTTGCGATGTTCGAAAATTCCCACGGTACAAAGTGGACATCACTTTTCAAAATGGTATGGTGCCCATGGTGGGGCAGTCCCTGGGGTTATGGGGATGAGAGAGGAACCGTGGTTACACCATAGTGGTCCCCTTTTATTTTAAATTTTACATATACTGCCAGGTTTATTTACAAATATACATTATATCGCTTGCGATCATACGTTTCAGTTGATGATTTATGAGATTATCGGTAACGATTGTTCTAGCGTGTGTAGAGAGCTCGTTGAAGGCACTGGAAGCTGATAATGTACGGTGGAGAGTCTTCCGAATTTTGGTATGCTTCTTTCGAATCCGTTGCCCTAAAAGATCGGAAAATAGAGCGGAATTTGCTTGGATTCCAATATGGACTCCCTATCGAAATCCGTATAAGGATGTAGTAGGATCTGGAAGGTCCCCAACGAATTTCAACTCGGGTCGGACAACATTTATTTTATACGGTTTCCGAATGACTGCCTTTGGCAGTCTCATTTTCGAGTGTCTAATTTTTAGTAACTCAGCCTTGTAATATATATATATATATATATATATATAAATATATATAGTAGTTCCACCGCGTCTACCTACTTGAAGATAGCAGACCGTATCGTTTGGACGGTGCTGCTGCTAGTTTTATCAAGGGTCGAGAAGGGGAGGATGCTCGAGAAGGTAAGGCGTCCGATTGACCCGAATCGCTTGCACGCCCCTAGACAATCTCTGTAAAGGGTCCGCCTGAAATTACCAGCAACACTATAGTGTCATTCTCATCCGTGTATACCTGTCGGTCCTATCTCTCCGCTCCCGAACGAGGCAACTTCGTTATGGTTACTCGGCGCAAAGTTACCTTATCTCGGAATTTTCGTTCCGCTCCTAACGGAACGGCACTTACGTGCGTATGGGAGATTTCGTGGGCAAAAAGATCACGAAAAAAAACACACACACACACACACACAGCACAGATTTTTACTCAATCGCAGCGGTGGATAAAAATGTTTCAACATCGGTATTCTCTCGCGGTCTCTCATTTTCTCGTGGCCTATTTTTTCCCGCACTTTCAACCAGCCACTTCAGATTCTATCGAGTATTTTTAGGCGCTCGATCCGGCAAATTTTTCTCGTGAATTTCGAGTGGCTTTTCTTATCCGTGACTTTTGGAGCGTGTGCGATCTTACGCCCGTTTGACGCAGCAGCATTGCCATTTCGCGCGGTTACTCGAGCAAATGAGGACGTAAGAAAAACGTACAGGAGGCCGGTTTCTTTTTTCGTCTCCAGCCCTCGTTCTCTTTTCATCCCCCAACTCGTTCAGCGACTTACATTTTCTCTCGTACGAGGACCATGGGATCCGAGCTAGCCTAAAAAAGAGAAAAGGGTCGTCCTGTCTTTTTCCTCCCCCCCCCCCCCCTTATCTCTCTCTCTCTCTTGCTACTCTCCCTTCGAATGCGATCACGCGCTTTCTTTACTCATCTTTCCTTCTCCTCAGAGCACAGACTCGAGGAAGCTGCGACTCCTCGAAGAGGGAGGAGATCGAATGGCCGGTCGATAACACGATGTAAAAGCGGAGGAAAGATAGGCCGACGAAGAGAGACCAGGAGAGAGAGAAAGAGAGAGAATGAAAGAGATGCCTGGCGCCCTGCGGCAGATTTACGTCGGCCTCGATAAACCTTCGAGATTAAGAATAAAAAAGATAGATAGATAGATAAAGAGCAAGAGAGAGACGACAAAGGCACCATATCGAAGATACGCAGCCCCATTCAGCAACTCTTAATCCACCAGGCTCACTTTATTTCAGCGGGAAAACGATACCACCCAAAATCGCCGGCTAGAATATTTTAGCGATACGTGATGAAATCCGCTGTCCGGAGTCGCCAGTACGACCAATAAGAAGCGCGTTACGAGCACAGCGCCGTTGAGCAGCGGAGGCGTGTCCAAAACTTTCGTATCCTTCCGTGTCTTCCAACTTTCTTTTTCGCCAACAAGAATACCGAGTAATAAAGAGAAGCAAAAAAAATATCGAGCTATACACGACTATCCATAACGTTTCTGTTCCTTAATCCCCCGAGCTTTAGGAAGGGGTCGAGGGGCTCGACCTCATTTTTTTTTCTTCCTCGGGTATCCTCCCTCGTGCAATGTCTTACCCATTTCTGGATCTCAGTAGCAACGAAAGCTTTCTTTCCCTGGGTCCTCGACGGCAACTCGGCTTGCTCGTGAGCAGAGAGAGAGAGAGAGAGAGGGGGGGAGGAAGGAAGAAAAAAATAAAAGCTGAAAGTACAGAGTATAGAAAAAAGGACAGTAGACTGCTAGATGGGCTCTGGCTGGCGCGTATAACGTCTCTCGGCCGCCAGCGTAACGTAGTGTACGTCGTATAACGACGTCGTTACCCGAGATATACAGACGTCTTGGCCCCGACGTTCACCTAACGCTCTCTCTCCCTCTCTCCCTCTCTCTCTCTCTCTGGCGCTCATCATCCCTTATACCTCCGGCCCTGCCCTCTCCTTTCGTTATACTAGCAGCCTCGTGTTCGCGACACGCCCGCGCTCCCGATTATAGACCATACCAACCCTCAGGCATAACCGAGACACTGGTGGTGGCTTCATAAGCCAACCCTCTTGCATACATCAAGCTCACTCGCTCCAACTCCAAGTTGGAAGCAAGTTAGCTTGACTTCATTCTCCACCTATCGTCTCCCTCTCTTATTTTCTATCCCTGGTGTACATGCTGTTATCTGTCCATCCAATTGCTGTCATTCTAGTTCCGAAAGAAGCTGAGCTATCGGATTGCCGAGGAGAATCGCTGGAACGGCAGCAACCGCTGACCCAAATTCCGCTGCCTCTGTTGATGGGAAACATTCACGGGCGATCGTCCGCGTTGCGGCTGCCTGAGCTGACAGTTGATCATCCAGCCACTGGTCTGCTGACCACCAAACGTAAGGCTGTTTTACCGTGAAGCTCCAATGGTAATTGAAAACTCGCGTCAAACTCCGGGCGTACTCGCTTGTCCATCAGTCCAGGTCCTCCATGGTTTCACGAATCCCAAAGAGAAAGGAAAAAATCACAGGTCGAGGGTGTTCATCACTCCCGGGAGAGGCGAAAAATTCAACTATATCGCGCGAGATCCCGCTAGGGAGCGTGGAAAATGATTGGGCATAATCGCACTAGGCATAGGCTCAGCGCGTTACACAGCGCGGACTTTTCCCGAGGCCGCTTGAACTCGCTCTAAAGAATCGCCCCATTAACGCGATTTATGGCCTGCTTTCACTGCCCACCGAAAATAAAGTATGTATATCGCGTGTGAAAGGGGGATAGCGCGGGTTGAAGGGCCGAAGGGCGACAGGAAGGACGAAGGACGTAGCAACTATACAGCCCCCCCGTACGCGTAGAACTCGAGAGCCCTCTCGAGGCTCCATCTGATACCGGTATTCCGTTATCTATATTTTGTGCGTGCACCAAAGAGGGTGGCGGAATCGTTGCCAACGGGGTTACTCTCCTCGGAGATCGTAAAAATGTTACGTTAAGGCCGCCACCATTTTTTTCCCCCATCTCGTCGAAAGGGGAAGGCAAAGGAGGAATACGTTGTACGAAAAATTCTATTTTGCTCCCCTTATCGCGAACATTCCATTTGAGAGTGGGCCGCCATTTTCCGCTCTTTGTTTTTCACTATTCGTTATTTCCAGGACGCTTTCCAAAGAAGCCAGGTCTCCAATGCGTTCTGGACTGTTCTGCAACACTCGTATACAGAAACTACCGCCCACCTTCGGTAGGTATAGCTAGGTGGTACGAAGGCATAAGTAATGTACCGAAGGTACACACGGGAATGCCATGAAAACCGCATACTCGCGGACCAACCCCTGCTCAAGTTAGCGCCCACCGCAGATAATGGACACGTTTCAGAGACGGCACAGAGGGGCGTGAGAGACAGACAGAGAGAGCGAGTTCACTAACATCGTACACATATGTCTGAAACTGTGCTAGGTTATGTCGGTGTATACGTGAACGAAAGTGCGCTCAGCCCGTGTAATTGAAAGCTGTCAGGGGTGGTTGCTGATAGTGGTCGTGGGATGGTCAGTATCACACACCCACGCAGGCGTTTATGGACAAGGATGTTTTCGAAGACATTCGACTCTGAGGTTCGTCTTCATAGTAGCGTATTGTTCCCATACTCAGGACTACGTAAACCCCGATACTGTCAAAATCACCGTCAGATAAATACGAAAGCTTTTCAATGAAGGTCATTTTGAAGACCTCCCTTTTCTGGAAATCAAAGAGTCTATATTTTCAGAACCGTCCCCGAAAAAGCTGATGTTACGTAGACATGGAAAGTTCAAAATATTCTTCCGTTGATGTGCACATGCATTCTTGAGCTGTTCCCACCACGGTAGGCCCTCTAATTTTAAGTTTCAAGCGCTCATAGGAATACGAGGTCTTTCACCCTTTGCCTGATCTGTACATATATATTTCTATATACATGAAGGATACAGTACAAAAAGCACACCCTTGTCCAGGGTCAAAATCCAGAATGGTAGAATTTTTCCATTGCACTCACTGCCAATTCTACACTAGGAAAATTTTCCACCCGAACCAAGGTCCTGTGAGGAAGTAATGATGACGTTGACATTTCCCTCTTGGAATGCAACGAGTCTTTTTGTCGTTTCTTTATTTATATTGTTAGAGAAAGCTTTTTTTCAAATTGTGATCCCAAATCTCTAATGAGTATACGTTCCAGTGGTTTTCATAGGCTAAATTACCAAAACTGTTTATGAAATAAAAATAATTAATTTTCGTTGCGTTCCAACGATCCAAATTTTAAGTAATGATAACTGATGCTACTTGAAGAAGCTTCTAAAAGTCGTCAAACTGACCCACCACTGAGAAAAAAAACCAATTGAAGAAAAAAAATATATTGGTTGATCCAAATAAATGTGCTGCTGCAGAGTGCCACCGATATACGTTATGAGACTGTTACAATACCATAAAATATTGGAAAATGTGATTGATTTTAATAATATATTATTTTATTGGAAAAAGCTCTTCTGTTCTCTGAATATCTACCTATTCTGAATATCTACCTATATCTATTATCCTTAAAATAAAATTATATTCTATTGAAATCATTCTATATACAATCCGTAGATGCATGGATGAAATAATTAAGCGGTTGCTACAACATTTTTTATTTCTTACAAAAATATAAGCAATTCAACTAACTATTTCTTTACTGCATCGAAACGAATATGCCATGGGACGTAAGTTTTTCAATTTGTTTTAAATCTTAAATAAAAAGTGAGCATTAAAATGATCATCGACGATAATAGCGGATGAGAATATCAAATTCCAATGGAATATCCATGGAGAGAATATCAGATATTCAACTGATAAGAACAGATACTACACTTTTATCTTAGCCACAGGCCAAGAAGCGATACTCTTTAGAGTTTCTCCCGCGTTTAAGTAGATTTTCGGTTCGCGCTACGCTTGCGAGAAACGAGCGCACGTGCGGCTTCTGGCGGTTGCTCCGAGAACTACAAGTTTCCTCACACCTATAATTTCGGTGGCGCTCGGCCATGATTTGGTTGAATTTTTTCAACCAAATGCGCAAGAAACAAATTTTATTTTCGCATAATTTTTTAACCAAGTCAGACATTCGCTTGATATTTTTCAATCAAAATAAAATATTAATATTTTAACGAATAATGTACTTGGAAATCAATATCAGATATGGTGAAAACATAAAATAACATATTTACTCATAGAAATTTTATCTGAATCAACCGACCGAATTTCAATTTATCTTGTGTACTCGAATCAACAATATTCATGTTATGAATTGAAACCCTTTCATTGTTCGTTGCAGAAAATGCATTCGAAACTATATAATTTGTTCGCGATAATTATTTATATAGTGTCAATAATACATTGTTCTCGGCTAACAATATACAATTTGAATGAAAAAGTTATTTTGCAGGTAACTGATTTTGCAATTTGCAGGTAACTAATTGTTTTTTAAATAAATTTTTCGCTTTTTCGGACCCCAAGGCTGTCAAATGACTCTTGATATGAACATGATGACCCAAAGGTGGGGTTGACGACATTGATGATCACATACCGGGCATAGGAGGCCCATTGTTCTTTGTTAACCCAAACACCCACAAACAAACTGGCTATATGGAAGTTTATCGAAATCGAAATTAAAAAAATCGCCATACCGCTTGTATACGCACATACATTTGTGTTCACATCCACACAGGAGGGACTGTATCTTCCACTCCGTTTTTCCGTCTCTCCTGTGAATTGCGCTCGGAACCACTAAATGCAATTTCATCGACTGCATCGTCGTCGTGGAGCGAGCGAGACCACGACTCTACTGGACCAGAGTATAATCGGGAGAGAGCGGGAAAATGGAGAGCAAGAGAGAGCCCTCGCGATATAATAGAAAGCGATAGAGTTCCGGACAGTAGCAAGAGCCTTTTGGGATAGAGCGCGAGAGCGCGAGCACGCCCAACAATGCCTTTAATCAACAATAATTCTGGCGGAGCGTATACGAGCGGCTGGCCGCTGTACCACAGTTCCACCATTTCTCCCCGAGTGTGGGGGTGTGCACGTATGCACGTATAACACCAATCCCCATATATATATTTCTATTTCCTACATAGTATTTTGCTACCCTTTCATGCTCGAGAAACACACAGTTTGGAAAGGCCAGGCACACAATATGCGCGGAGACCCCTCCCCCGCGCGATGCTTTCGTCTCTCTTTTGCCTTTCCGCGTGTCGTTTCTCCATTCACCCACCTTGCCCCGTCCCTCCATTATCCGTGGATTCGTAGCTTCGCGCTGACTCGCCATTCCGGCAGAAGAGCGCTGAGGACGAGAGAGAAAGCTCGTGGAGAAAAGTGAGCCGAGAGGGAGAGAAGATGCTAATGCCGCGAGGGGAAACGGGGAACGCAGGGTGAGTCGGGAAAGCCACCCCTGTGAGTTTCCGGCATGGGATCGCTCACTGGAAAATTAACACTGTCCGGATTTTCGTCCGATAGGACGTCGAGAGCTTCATGATGACGTTATATAGCTTTTTACTCTCTCCCTCCCCATGTCTCTCCTTCTCTCTCCAGCTTCCGCCACCCTTTCAATCCCCTGTCTCCATTGTGTCACTTCACTCTCCAGCACGTAGTGACACTAACAATAACACGAAGTACGACGAGCCACGACGTTTTTCCAATTGGGAATGAAGAAGTCCAGAAGTAGGAAGGCCCTAGGATTTTTCATCGCGCTGAAGTTTGCATCGTTGGGATGCAACGAAAGTTCTTTTTTCTTTTCTTCACTTTTTGGCCATTTAAACTTTTTCTTTCCTGCTTTGGGGGCTGTGGAACCCTGGTATAAATGTTCAAAAATTGTTCAGTGTTTTTTATAGCCTAAATGCGGTGATAGAAAAATCAGGCAGTGGGAAAAAAAATTTCGTTGCATCCCAACGATGCACACTTCAATACCGTGATTTTTGCGGTGTGCGGTTTTTTTTAGATGAACCTCATCATTGTTGGGTTGAGTTATGTGACGATGAACTTGCGAGTTGTTGTAATCCACTGGAGTTGTATATACCAGTGTGTTTATGATACGAAAAATTCAAGTTGACACGTTGGCATCAAAATTAATCGATGACAACCGGTTTCGTGTAAATTCACAAGGGACCAAGCCTTCAATGGTACATTTGAAACTTAAGGCACCACGCGACGGTTCGTGCGCGGTACGAGGGTGTATTTTTCGTAATTATTTTCAAGCAGCCGATGAATGGAATTTTGTTATTAATACTCATAGTCAATATATACATATAGAAGATTTTGTACAAATTTTTGTACTCGACTCTAAAGTATAGTTTGCGGTGTACGCCGCTTCCAAGAGGACACTGCGATGAAATTGTTGCTCGGCGGTTGACAGCGATTAAGCCGTACGGTTCATTGGAAAAATAAAATAAAAATATATTTAGGAACTAGACATATAGGTTTACAGCATGACGTAGGGAAATTTCGATATCCAAAAAAAAATATGGCGGACCAGCGAATTTTATTTCCGATTTTCATGGAAAATTTGCATCGTTCATTAAAAAAATAGATGGGGGCCCTTTATAAAAAAAAATCCCTACGTGGTGCTATAGAGACTGGATTTTCGAACAGTTCAAGACTTGGCGAATGCGAATCTGATGAATGGTTTTTTAAATATGTTGTCAGCCGCACACCCGCCGCTCGGCGCGGTCGTGCGGTTTGGACGGTTTCACTTAAAATGCTGTATCTCCGCCAATTTTACAAATTTCTTTAAAAAAAATGGTCAGAGCATTCTTAACAAATGTATCTTTCAGAAAATGAAAAAAAAATGACAAATCTTTTTTTACTGTATTGTGGTGCCTTAATAGAGAATACAGTTGTTGGTGTGTAATATGAAAACTGTGAAATGGCTTTGCTTTGATGTGTAAATGAAAGATATGGTTGACTCGGCAACGATGCAGTTTTGTTGAGAGCTGTTCGCGTTGAGTTCGAGTGTTGGACGGCCTGCTATTTTCAGCAATAGACAATTCATGAATTTTTCCACTTTTTCCTAAATTTGAAGACGCCGACTTAAAATAAGTCGCGCATCTTCATTGGATCTTTAAATTCCTGAAAGAATTGCCCTATTGAGTGGTGTTTCATTTTAAGGGTCAACACCCCCACAGGTATCGGCGAGACGGCCGCTATACGTGGGTCCGCATCTGCTCGTGGAAAAACCCTTAACGAAAAAAAGCAGCAATACAATGTTGGCGAGTCAAAATTGACCGCTAGGCCACTCTAGAGGCCAAAAAAGAGCATATTTTGTGACTTTTTTCTGGCGAAACCATAAAATAAATCGAAATAAAAAAAATAGGGGTTTTATTATACACGTAATTGACTATACAAACTTTTGACAGCGATACATGTCAAAATGGCGACTGTGCAGCATTTTTCCGATGACCCCTTTATTTCTGGAAGGTCAACGGCCGGACCAACAGCTCCTATAATCTTTCAGTCATGATGAGACGATAAAGATTTTTTGGATTATATATAAGAATAGCAATAGAAGTACGAAGGATTTTTTTGATATATTTTTTTGCCAAAATGGCGCATTTCTAAAATAAAAAGTATAAAATGCCATGGGAAAATGGTCAGAAAATTGTTTATAAAAAAGGAACTGTGCAATATAATTTAAAAAAACATAGTGCCTTAGAAAATGTAATTATAAATATACAATGAAAATTTCAAGTGAATCGGTTGAAATTTGTTTGAGTTGTGAGTCCGGCCGACTTGAAAAATGTAGTTTTGAGATAAACGCATTTAAAGTTAGTAGAAAGTCAAGACATGAATAATGTTTCAATGCCTTTAATCTTCAACAATCTTCGAAAATCGAGTACTTGGAGATTTTCAACCCCCATCATCTTTTGGAATATAATTTTATAGGTACCTTTTTAAGAAAAAAAAATCGATTTTTGGAAAATCCTAAAGTGGCCTAAACCCTTCGTTGGCGCGACCGGCCGAGGGACTCGTGCATCCTTTCGCATAATAAACCATCTGGTCGCCAGACTAATCCACGTATGTTCTGGGCTCCGAATGAGTTTCTAAAGTTCTAAAGATCAGAAAGCATACAGGTATACTAGATTGTACGATTCTATTATATACACGATTTTTTTCGACTAATACAATTGGGTTAGACGTCACTTCTATATAGGTTTGGAAATGTTTGCGTGTCTAACAAGGAACGGTTGCGAGATCGACCCTCCGATTTCGATGAAACTTGGCATGCTTGTAGAATGGGTAAAAAAAGGTGACACGTATTTTTTTGTATCTGCAGAACCCGACTTTTAAGGGTTGAAACGCACCCTCGAAAATTGGGGTGTTTTTCGTTTTTCGTCGATAACGTTTTAACGATACGACATATGGAAAAATGTAAAATTGCAACAATGTTCATTTTTTCGTATACATTGGAGATGAGAACGATAACGTTATCGACGAAAAACAAAAAACACCCCTATCTTCGAGGGTGCGTTGCACCCCTTAAAAATCGGATTTCGCAGATATAAAAAAATACGTATCGCCTATTTTCACCCATTCTACAAGCATGCCAAATTTCATCGAAATCGGAGAGATCGACCTCGCAACCTCCTTGTTAGTGTCTATCGGCTATTGCGTGTTTCAGTACTTTGTTTTGCTATATGCGCTTCAAACAGGCTCATGCGACGCTCCAGGTTGAGATTCGAAGAGATTTTTATGGCGGAACGAATCAAGAGAAACGTTAGGAAGAGAGATGAAGCCATGCGAGGAGAGGGATGCTGGAAAGTTTCGATTGGTGGTAGACCATGGTGGAGATGAAACTTGCCCTCGCGTTTTATCAGTGTATCAAGGTATCACGAGGCGAGAGGTGAAAAGGGCGAAGTCGTGTGTGCCATTCTCGCTCTGGGCTCCCTGAGGCAAACAATCGACGTGGCTACACGCGATTGCATACGCGGTACCTCCAATGTTCCTTTTGCTACCCTGGGATATGGCTCGGCGAGTGGCGGAGAACCGGCAGAGACAGCCACCATAAGTTAGTCGTCATATATACACGGCAGCTCGTATGTTGCCCGAATGCATGGTCGAGAGTTGCAGAGGGTTCGAGAAAGGGGTGAACACCGTGGGGAGAAAAGGCAAGCGGGAGAGAGAGAGAGAGAGAGAGAGAGAGAGAGAGAGAGAGAGAGAGAGAGAGAGAGAGCAGAGGAAACCAGACGCCATACACAAGGGAAATAGCATGCTTCGTCAACAGAGCAATGCTGTAACTAATGGATTATCCGAAGGAATCGAGTAGAGAAGAAACGAGGCAGAGAAAAGGACACAGGATTCAATTGAAGGGAGGTTAACGCAATAATATTCTTGAAAAAGAAAATGGCCGGACAATTATTTCGTCAACAATCGCAAGGGACAGTTAATAACAAAGATTAGATTCCATATCGGAATGCTCCGATACGAAACAACGAACGATAAAAACAAAAAATTAAAAAAAATTAATAAAAATAAATGCGGAGATTAAAATAAATGCTCTTCACACTTGTACGGGAATCTTGGGAAGTGGGTTTTTTCAAGGCTCCTTAAGGGGTTAGGCCACTCTAGAGGCGGAGAAATAGGCTTTTTGGGGATTTTTTTCTCAGAAAAACTACAAAATAAATCGAGATTACAAAAAAGGGTGTTTATCATACATATCAGTGACTGTATACAATAATTTTTTTGAAGCGATTAATTTCAGAATGGCGGCTGTGCAGCGTTTTTGCGATGACGTCGCCATTTTTCCAAGGTCCACGGCCGGACAAACTCCTGTCATTTTTTAATTCTAATGAGCCAATGAATTTTTTCGATTATATATAATAACTGCTATAGAAGTACGTAGGATTTTTTCGTAATATTGATTTTTGGCCAAATGGCGCACTTCTAAAGTGGAAAGTGAAAAATTTGCCTAAAAAATCGTCGATAATTGTTAATAACAAATGATCTATATAAATGAAAATGCAATATGAAATATAAAAAGAGCAATATAAAAAAAAATCTTACGTACTTCTATAGAGAATGTATTTTTCAAGATATATTCAACACTTCTAGTGAATCGGTTGAAAATTGCCTGAGTTATGTTTCCAGCCAACTTAAAAAATGCAGTTATGAGATAAACGCGTTTGAAGTTTTGAGTTCGCTCGCTGCGGACCAGGCGGCCTTGTACTAAAATTCGAAAACCGAGTACTTAGAGATGTTTCCCGGCTATGATATTTTTGGACATCATTTTTGAGGTCCTAGGGGACCATTTAAAAAAATCGATTTTTCGAAAATTCTCGAGTGGCCTAACCCTTTAAATAAGCGACGTAAAAAATGATTAAAGGATTTTCATAACGGAGACTAGCTACGAGAAATACAGGAAGTAATTTTTATTGCATTCCAACGATGCAAACTTCAATTTCATAAAATTTTGACTTGTCAGATAACCATAATAAGCGTTTTTCCAAAGCATTAATGATCCACAATCAACGAAAATTCGCAAGCTGTTTGGAATTAACGGGTTATGCTCAGTCGTATCAATCGAAAGCAGCTGATTTTGGAGTTTTTTTTTAGCAAATCGTGATGATACATTTTAACAAAAAATTGATATTTCAAAAAGTATCATATGAAGGCCACTGTATTTTTTTCTGCAAAAATATTTAATCATAATCGATGTACAGTCGATGTCCTGAAAGCACCTCTCGAAAATGTCTTTTGTGGTGAGCAACGCCCTATTGAACCAGGGTATCTAATATTAAAAAACAAACAAACAAATCTCGTTAGTATATTAGTTCATCCCGTGATTAATCGAAGGACTTTGAGAAATATCAAATTTCAGAAACATAGCGCGTGTTCAAAGTGAGTCTTGACTTTTGCGAAAAAAATTTGCATTTTGTTCATCAAATCGAAAGTATAACGTATAAGTCACGAAACGAAAATGGATTTCTCTTCATTTCGCAAATTTCCTCCGGCAGATTTAAGCTACGAAAATTACGCAAACATTTTCTAAGCTTCCTATTTGGCGACCTACAACAAATCTGATTTTGGATAACAGAAAAAATACGAAATGAAAAAGAATTTTCGTTGCATTCCAACGATGCAAAATGCAAACTCCAATAAATCTGTCAATTCTGATTCGATCACCTTGACATTTTCAGGGAACATTCATAAGATGTTATAATCTCAAAATATATTGGTATTAAAAATGAAGTTATTTTTCGACTTTTGCAACTCGGCACAACCGCTCAATTGAGTTTTCAATTCGGTATTACAAAGTGTGAAGCTACCAAGCACACGAACCATTAAAAAAAAATCAAGCCTCTATAAAAATTTCGTGCCCATGGTTGTGCGCAACGTTTGCCTGGAGAAAAAAATCCACGCTCCGCAGAATAGAGTTGTAAGAGAAAGGGACGTGAAAGAGTGCAAACGAAAGCGAGCCTCGTTGGCTCGTCATTTCCGAGGCGTGTGAAAATGCAAAGCTGCACAATTCTCGCCAAGAAGACGAAGACATGTGGGAGCTTGAGGAGAGAGAGAGAGAGAGAGAGAGAGAGAGAGAGAGAGAGAGAGAGAGAGAGAGAGAGATGTTCTTTTAAATTGTTTCGCGTACAAATAAAAGACCAGGCGAGGGGGAGTTTGAGTAGACAAGAATGACGCGGCGATGGAAGTTTCTGGAGGTGTTCGTTGGGACTAATGACCACCCCCCCCCCTCCCCCGGCACCACGACGGTTTTTTCAGCCTAACAAGTGTCAGAGGAGGGAGCGAAGAGAAAAAAACTGTGGGACAGTCACGGAAAGAATACGCAGTATTCCGCATGACATGGAATAAAAGCAAAACGCCGCAGTAGATCTGGCTCGAAGAGGTCAGACCGAGGAATTATTTTTCTTCGTCGTTCCACACCCCCGATCTTCTTTACTGCCTTGCTCCGGGGTTGTGACTCATTTTGCAACGGATCGTTTTTCACTCTTTTTCTTCTTACTCGTCTTGTTTAGCTCGTTGGTTTTATGAGCCTCGTGGAACATTCGCTAACGAGTGTACCATCGGTACTTGACTTACCCTAACAAGGAACATCACTCAAGTGTCCGCCTTCGATTTTGTTGAAACTCATATACGTGATGAAGCATTGAAAAATATTAGACACTTATTTTTTTCTTCTGCGGAAAAGCGGTTTTAAGGGGGAAAACCACCCCTCAAAGAAAGGCGTGTCGAGGGGTTGTTTTGCAGTTTTACCCACAAACAGTCCACCGATTTGAATGAAGCAAAAACCAAAATTCTTATAATGTAAAGCGATGAGAAATGCACTATAGAAGTATTGAGAAAAAAAATTAAGGGGTCTGCTCACTTTAGACGCGAAAAAAGGCTATGTTCGTGAATTTTTTGATAGGTTCAAATTATAGATATGGATATTAAAGTGTTTACACTTAATAAATACACTTTCGAAATACAGTTTTTCAAAAATTGCATGTACTTATGTAACCCAAACAAACGCGTTTTTCTCGAAACAACGTTTTTAGACGGCTTGTTTCAACCACAAAATTTTAACCGCATATTCTTTACAACTATAGCCATAGCGCATATCAAGGATTTTTTTAAATTTTGAATTTTACAATTTTTTGCCAAAAAACGGCGAAAAAAAACACGTTTTTTGTGGTTTTTTTTTTCGAAAAAGGTCCGTCATTTTGTTATTTTTGCATATATGAAAAATCGTATGCGATATCGCCATTAATATACTGAATCCAAAACCGTTTTGATTTTTAAGTTTCGAATAATCCATCTCCGAGATTTCATCAACAGCGCAAACCTACAATTTTTAAGGACATTTTTTTAACTACCTTTTTCGTCTATAAATAGTGACTTGAATAAATAAAAAAAAATCAAAATATATTTCGAACATGTATTTATTAAGTGTAACAACTTTCATATCAATATCTTATAATATAAAAAAATAAAAAAATTCATGAAAATAGCCTTTTTTAGCGTCTAAAGTGAGAAGACCCTTTAAATTAGGGGATGACACGCCTTTCTCTGAGGAGCCCTTTGCCTCCTTAAAACCAGTTTTCCACCGATAAAAAAAAATACGTGTCTAATAGTTTTCGATGCTTTGTCAAATATAAGAGTTTCATCAAAATCGCAGGCGGACACTCAAGTGATGTTCCTTGTAAGAAAGGCACACGTTTCGTCAGATCGTCCGTCACCATAGCCTGACGTCTCATTCGGATATTCTCATACGATCAACGAGATCAGCGATCACTGAGACCTTCAGCTGCGACTCATCATTGACAGCCAAAAAATTCCATGCTGCTGTTCATTTTCATTTAGTCGTTTCAGAAAACGAACTATCCTCACCAACGACGTGCATAGAAAAACAACATTTTCCGAAAAAAGTGGAAATGCGGAGGTGGATGTTGGAATATTTCAACAAAACTATCGCCCCCTTCCGGTCTCGGGGTTAAAGACGCGCCAACGTATCGTTGAATTGCCAGGGGATCGAACACGATCGTGGCAGCCGTCGTCTCGATGACCGCGATAGAGAAAACTTACGTACATGAGGCTAGAAGAAAGAGAGAAAGGAAAAGAACGATAGAGAGAGAAAGGGCCGCGGAGAAGTTAGAATGAATATACGCGGTTTCGGATATCGTATGCATTTCGCGTAACACTCGTAAGATGGATAACGCGAATATATCGGATACGGCGTATCGAATAACGGGCGGAACGAGAGTCGCGTTCGAGATGATCTTGGCTCCTTTATATATATATATATATACACACACACATATATATATATGTATATATATATATACACACACACACATAAATATACATACAGGGTATCCTGTTAGGAATGGATAATCCTGCAACTGTCGATAGGTCAGATCATGTCCTGATATATGCTGGAATTTCAGTTTCGTAAAAGTCCCACAGTTTTCGAGATTTTAGGCTCTATGTTGTTGTTGAAAAAAATCATCTGCTTTTCGTTTTTCGCATGCCATTTCTACTAATGATATGAATCGACAAAAACTAAGCAACTTTTTGAAGTAATTGGCACGATATGCGTATTACATTTTTTTTACCCCGCAGGCTATCAAAGTCAGATGTTCGAATTGGTTTGTATGAAAATTCTGCATAAGATCTTTTTTCATAAAGTTCCATCAATAGTTAAGGTTAAAAAGAAGACTTTTCTAGATAAAACAAGCAACCAAAAGTATTTTTCAAAGACCGGGTCAAAAAAAGTTATCCTTTGTAGAAATGACATGCGAAAAACCGTGAGACTTTTACTAAACTGAAATTCCAGCATATAGTAGGCCATGGTCTGACCTATCGACAGTTGCCGGATTAGGGGGCATCCGTTAATTGCGTGAGGTGATTTTGGCGATTTTTCGACCCGCCCTCTCCCCCTGGTGAGATGTCGTGAGATTTTGCTCGACCCCCTCCCCCCTCCCCTAATCTCACGTGAGATTTTTCAAAATGCATACGTTCACGGAAAATAAATTGTAGTAGAAGTAACTGCGGTTGTAGTACAATTGACTTCACCATGTAAAGTGGTGGGGAGAACCTCCCTACCTGATAAAAATTACGTGATTACTAAAATTACGTGATATTTGCTCTCCCCCACGTGAGATTGGGTGAGATTTCGCTCGATCCCCTCCCCCTAAACGCCTCACGTAATTAATGGACGCCCCCTTATCCATTCATAACAGGACACCCTGTATATATATATATATATATATATATATATATATGAACAATGTCAGGACGTATTTGCAACCCTCAAGTCTCAACCGATACGGCCTTTTCTTTTTCCTCATACGATACATGAGATGCGTGCGTATATATTCGCACAAAACCAACTAACGTCACGAACGACGCTGCATCACATCATTCAAACCACTAAAAACTCCTCTGCGAAGTAAACCTCAACAGGCTATGCCAAGCTCGTGGCCGGAAAAAAGAAATTTTCGTTAATTTTTTCTGAGCAAACGTGTGCAGGTTTTCAATTGTTTTTTTTTCATTATGGAGTATGGTTTGAAATATCTATTACAATTTCTGTATTGAAAAATATTTATATATGTGGTTGATACAATGGTTTGTGCATACCGCTGTTTAAAAAACGTCCTCCGCATAGAATTATCTAGTACCTGATCTAAAAATTTCATGAAATACTTATTTTTGTAAAAAAATCGCCGCAGTCCAAAGTGAAAGTATCGATTTTCGGTGGAGAAAGCTCTATTTTCGTTTGATAAAAAAAATACTGTGGATCGAAAAGAGAATTTCTTCGTTCAAGCACTGCTTTTTGATGTGTGGAAGAAGCTTGTGACGATTGATTTTTTGATTTTTTTAGATATCGTGGTCAGTGATTTAGAAAAAGGCGTTTAGAAAAAAAGAACGTTCAAAGTTCGCCGGTTCGAGGCAGCCAACTATAAACGCTCAAAATTCCCTCAATTTTAAACGCAACGACTTGAAATATTCAGAGAATATCTTTGAAATGTTATACACTCGCAATCCGCCAAAAGCTAAAAAATAAAAATTTCCAAAAAAAAAAATCAACCAGGTCCAAGCCATCAAAGGGCGATGACGTTGAAGCTTGCATCGTTGGAAAGCAACGATCTATTTTTTTTCATCCCTTCATTTTCATCATTATTCAAAGCCTTCGTTTCCAAATCTTTTTAAAACCGAGGTCGTACATTTCTCACAAGAATACGTATAAGCGTTCGAGCGATCTTTGCAGTCGACCCAAAAAAATGGAGCAATTAAAAACAATCACTTTTCGTTGTCCTCCAACGATGCAAGCTTAGCGTCATCAAACCGATATAAACTGAATGTGACTGATGAATACTCCAACCGCAGGATTCGTAACGATTCGTTTCGACGTTGTACTCCAGTGACGAGGAAGACATTGCTATAATGGAAAAACAAAGTGGAGTGGGTTGAAGCAGAACTGATAAAAATAGGAAATTGCTTTTGGAGCGTCGTTTTTGACATGTCTCGTTTCCATCGTATATACGTTGGTCGATTATCGCATATTCCAATCGACCGAGCGATTCTTTGACGATCGAGGATTAGGTTGCAAGCGACACGCGATAATTGTCAATTATGCGAAAGATAATAGCCAAGCTCGGTGCGGGGTTGAAGGGGTGTGTACATCAGTGACTCCTGTCGCGGGGCTGACGAACTGCGTGTATGTACGTACAATAGCTCGGTACATGTATATATATAATACATATACATACATTTATATACATATATATATATTTATATATTTATACATATATAGATATAAATATGTATATTGTGTATAGGGGGTGCACGGGGGGGGGGGGGGAGAACGTATATAGATAGGGAAGGAGCGGGAGATTCTCGGTTATTCGCTCCAACGACGTCGAGGACGACACGTCGGCGCCGGGACTTCCGCAATGAGCAGGTGGATAACGCGACTCGCACACGCGACTTTATCGATTTTACGGTGGAGAAGAGAGAGAGAGAGAGAGAGAGAGAGAGAGAGAGAGAGAGAGAGAGAGAGAGAGAAGATTGAAAGCGCCATCAGATAGAGTAGTGAAAGATAGAGAGGGCGAGAGAAAGAGAGAGGGTTACACGAAGGGGTCGAGGGTGACGCCGACGTTCCATTCACGTTCGTAAACCCGACGCCACAGAGATAGCGTAGTACATTATAGTACACTCCGTGAATCCGTACGTAGAAAGTAAAAGTACCACCGTACAGTCTACGTAAAAAATTTCCCAACGGAGCAAACGAAAAATGGATTTTGGAAAGCAATAAGACTAGTTGGATAACTGGAAGCTCGATCCACCGCAGAATCGTGTCCAACTTTGTAATCGTGCTGCAAAACGACGAGAAATGAGAGACTGAAAAATTGACCGGGCGAAAAGTCCGCGGGACGACTCGCAGAAGAAGCAGGAGAATGTGCCAGTGTCCAGAAATGGGGGTTGACAAAAAGAAGGAAAAAAATGACAAACCATGGGTACTAAGTCGAACGAAAGGAGAAGGCCGGAAATCCAGCTTCCTCGAGTGGAAACCGACAGAGAGGAAATGCAAATAATTGCCTCGTAACGTCACTTAAGGGACACTTAAAAAGTTTTAAGTAGCTTCTTCCACAGCGGGGCTCTACGCTTTCTAGACTTATTCTTCCTCTTTGCTTTCCCTCGCTCTTTCTCGCTCGTCTACTTTGCGGGACGAGCGGCCGCAGCGCATGCACGAAGAGCCAGGAGACGAAAAGATAAAGGAGGAGGAGAGAGAGAGAGCGTCCTTAGTTGGCCCTCTAACTTATAAATGATATAGGGTCGTACCGTGAGTCAAGTTTCACCAAGAAACGCTTTCGGGTGAGCAAAACCTAAATGATCTCGGCAAACGTGACTTCTCTCACCCTTCTCTCCCCACCATCATCGAGGAAAAAAAGCTCCCCGGTACGCAGGGAAACTCCGGTGAGTGATAATTCATCGGGAATGAAAATTCTTTGGATACTTCCCATTTGTAAACGCGACGACCATTTTGACGTTATTTTACTGCGAGAAGCTTCGTCATTAAAATCTTCTCACGGGTCTGACCATTTGCGACTTGCACTACTTTGTCAAAAATTTGAATAATCACTTCATTTTTATAAAGTTATGAGCGATTGGCCGACCCCTCTCCGCAGTTGCACGAAGGCAGGAAGGTACTGATCCAGATGTGCTCATTTGAGCAAGAAAGAACTCCTGATGTGTTCATCTAAGCAAAAAAGAACACCTGATGTGTTCATCTAAGCGAGAGAGAGAGCTCCTGATGTGTTCATTTGAGCAAGAAAGCACTCCTGATGTGTTAATCTTAGCAAGAAAGAGCTCCTGATGTGTTTACCTAAGCAAGTAAGAGCTCCTGATGTGTTCATCTGAGCAAGAAAGAGCTCCTGATGTGTTTACCTAAGCAAGTAAGAGCTCTTGATGTGTTCATCTGAGCAAGAAAGAGCTCCGTGTATTCATCTGAGCAAGAAAGAACTGCTGATGTATTCGTCTAAACAAGAAAGAGCTCCTGATGTGTTTATCTTAGCAAGAAAGAGCTTCTGATGGGTTCATTTGAGCAAGAAAGAGTTCCTGATGTGTTCATCTTAGCAAGAAAGAGCTCCTGATGTATTCATCTGAGCAACAAAGAGCTCCGTGTGTTCGTATGAGCAAAAAAGAACTCCTAATGTGTTCATTAAAGCAAGAAAGAGCTCCTGATGTGTTCATTCGAGTAAGAAAGAACTCCTGATGTGTTCATCTTAGCAAGAAAGAGCTCCTGATGTGTTCATCTGAGCAAGAAAGAGCTCCTGATGTGTTCATGTGAGCAAGAAAGAGCTCCTGATGTGTTCATCTTAGTACGTCAGAGCTCCTGATGTGTTCATCTGAGCAAGAAAGAGCTCCTGATGTGTTCATTCGAGTAAGAAAGAACTCCTGATGTGTTTATCTTAGCAAGAAAGAGCTCCTGATATGTTCATCTGAGCAAAAAAGACCTCCTGATGTGTTCATCTTAGCAAGAATGAGCTCCTGATGTGTTCATCTGAGCAAGAAAGAGCTCCGTGTGTTCATCTAGGCAAGAAAGAGCTCCTGATGTGTTCATCGAAGCAACAAAGATCTCCTGATGTGTTCATTTGAGTAAGAAAGAACTCCTTATGTGTTCATCTTAGCAAGAAAGAGCTCCCGATGTGTTCATCTGAGCAAGAAAGACCTGGGTGTGTTTATCATCGAAAACTCGACGAAAAGGAGCTGTCCTCCGTTCAGTGCACGGCGCGCAAGCTGTGTGAGCATCCTGTGCGGTCGTCCATTCACTTGGCAACGCAGCTTGACTTGGGAGATCACCAGGCCGCACAATTCCATTAATGACAGTGGAACGATCAGCCTTTCGCCGTGACACTTTGTTGTTCAATATCCCTTAGCATTGGGGGAACACTGGAATATTGTAATTATTGTTGACTCAGAATGTCGCTGCGGACAAAAAAAGCTGGCAATTGCTCCAAGTGTTTACAGGGCTAACACGATAGCAGACGTTTTCAGCCGCAACATCCACACACTTCTGCTACGACGAACCAAATAGTCTGGCCTTCGCTTTTATTGATCGCATTCAACCGAAGGGGATTTCGGTAGAAACGAAACGAGATAGTGAATCGAATAGGTGAGGAGGGAGGTATGAGAAAGGAAGCACGTGCGCAAGCATACGCGCAAATACAGGGAGAGGCGGGGATCATCAGATGGTAGCCAACGATGCGAGTGTCCGTAGAGTAACCGTGAACGTTCTAGGCGATCAAGCCGCCAAATTGCTCCGGACCTACCGCAACGAGCAATTCCATATAGATACGAAGTATCGATAACGAGATGCGGCCATTGCCGCAGAGTGCCTTCATTTCCTACATTCCCTCTTACAGATTGGTCCATCGAAAATCCCTTTTCCCAGGCATTGCCGAAGCCTTCGAATTATCAAAAGATCGAAGATCACCATCAGATTTATGCCAGGTCAAAGCGTTAACAAGGATGATGCCTGCGTGGCCCCTCGTACCCGTGTATTTTCGTTTCGAAGTTCAACCCGCGGTCAAGCCAGGTGGGCAACGTTTCGCCAGCAGGTCTGACCCTTAATTTCCGGTGGTGAATTCGATCGAGCAAGCCTCAGCCTCAACGAGGCACGACCGAGCTCGGAAGATGACACGATGAAGGACCAGATCAGATCGTTCACGATGACACGATGAATCCTAAAGGCGTTCCGGACTGGCTGGAGGGATCGAGGAAAGTTCCGGGAATTGTACCTAGCCTCACGTTGGTAACTAACTTGCACCGCCGCAACTGCCAAGAGTTCTCGTCTCATTGAAGTCAAATTTGGAGTGTTCGGCACATCGTCGGCTGACGTGGAGTCTTCTCAGTAGTAATTCTCAATGCGGTACTGATCCTCTTTATTCCGCGTCGCGCCAGTTCCCAACAACTCCTACCTCCATGTACTCGATGTTTCGAAGGCTGCCGGGATGGGGGGCGCAGAAGCGGAGGCAGTGGGGTATGAGCGTCGCAACGATGCATTATTAACCGAAGCGGTTGCGCCAGCAACTTCTTGATGGGATTCTGAATGGTTGAAGGTAGTATACGATGTACGGAAGCACCTCGTTGGCGTCCTCGGTGGCGAAACAGCTGAGGGACATGACCTGCTCGCTACCTCGAATCTTCTCGATGGCTAAAATGAGGGAACCGAGGCGCGGATGGGGCTGTAGCGCCTGGTGTGCCCTCGAGGGGAATCGTACCAACGTATGGGATGGAAATCTTGCTGCTTTACCAAGAGGTGCACAAACCCCAAAAGCAGCCCTATAACACCGGAACATGTATATCCCTAAAGGGGTCTATGACGCAAACTATCCTGCAAACGCCCATGCATCCACCGTTTGCCCTGTCCTTGCGTTCACCAACTCGATGATGTCATATCCGGCTGTGCTGACGAGCAAGGCAGCTGAATTTAGGATCCAAAGTCTACACTCGTCGTACAGGGCTGCATTTCCGTCAGATGTAATATCGTCGGCAGCTTGCGCAATTGCAACACACTGTGTGTCATGAAGACAAACGAAACCAAACCTACGCACAGATCGTACGATGTTGCAAGGCTGCCTAGCAATTACGTTTCTGGATGTATATAACTGAACATAGGGGAACTGAACATGGAGAAGTAACCGGGATCGAATCCTCAAAGTTCCAATAGAAGAATAACTCTTGCTCGAGACGATTGAGAAATCAAAACTTGATGGCGCCTGATATCCGTTTATCTGCAGTTAAGTCTACCGACAAATCCACAACCTTACTTACGTCAGTCGCCCGCGTCAAAATCCCTAGCTACGGTGTTCTTCCCTTCGCCGTCGCGAATCTTCACTACCGTTCGCCCCTCAACCTTGTTGGAACTCAAAAGCGTCGCTATCAAACGTTGACTAACGCGATACATCCCCGTGTTTCGGATACAGGCTTTCACCCTTCCCCACGTTCATCCGCATCCCGCGGCTTGGGTTGTTCTTCGCCGTTGTCACGAGCGATTGAACCCGCGACCACGGAAAGCCACGACGAGAACTTTGGGACACGCTCGAATTAGCCTTTGTCTCTCTAATCCCCCGATTCTACTTCGAAATTCACCGTGGCTGCCTCCGGACCTTCAGAGATTCTCGTGCCGACGAATGACCCAAGAGATAACCATGGCATCGTATATATGCGGTACACACATATATATATATATATATATATAGACGTGGATCCATCTCGTTGCGTCCCGCGGTATTCGAGAGCCCAAAGAGAGAGGGAGAGAGAGAGAAAGGGAATCAGCCGCATTGGATGAACGATTCACGTGACCCGGAATTTCAATCACCGTTCAAACAGACAGAGAGCCGAGCGAAGAGACAATCAAGACCCGGGAGTTTGATTAGAATTTACTGTTGGTTTTGGAGAGAATATTGAGAATCGACGATGGACCGATTATTTCTAGTTCACGGGATTGTCTGCAGTATTTCAGTCGACAGTTTGGAAGCGCTTTTTTCTGCTTTCATTTCATCCGCTCGAAAGAGCCCAAAGTCAACGTTTAAGCCTTCATTTAATTACTCTCCCTATGTGGGTCTCGCTGCCTTTGCGTCTGTGATCACGCCCACGGGGGGGGGGGGGGGGGGGCGAGAAAAACAACCCTAAATCACCGGCAATGTTTCCAGTGGTTTTTCGAAATAAATGTAAAAAGTACGAAAAAGGGGTAGAAATCGGTTCTCTTGTCCGAAGAACTGCGAGGGCGAGTGTAATCGAAATGCAGGCAAGGGGTGGCAGAATGTCTATGAAAAATGCAACGAGCCGAAGAAAGGGCGAGAGTGCCTCCTTCCAGGTGTGTATGAATCGTGATTGCAGCGTGTACCGTGCACGTGGGCAACGATGCGTAACGGGCTTTTCTCGTCCGGAAGTGGTATTTCGCGTGCACGCCAACAGCTGATCGTAATTGCTGTTCCGAAGAGAGATCGAGGGTGAGACGCGGAAAGGATTGCGCAGGCGGGCAAGGGGATCGCTTTCTCTCGTCGCCTTCGACGTGCTGGAGGTTCGCTACTGGAAATAACGAACCCTACGCACGCCTAGCACACTAATAATCTATACGTCCACCCTCTTCCTGCAGTTGCGGGGCCCTTTCCAGGAATTTTCGTGCATCGCAAAGCGAAGAATTGCATCATTGATCGGCAAGGGCGCACGGAGAAGCTCGCAAGGGGTTGGTTCGTTTTCCTCAGCTTCGTTCTATCAAATGTTTACTTGGATATTTCAATAAGCAGAGCCAGTACTTGGATAGGTGGAAGTTTTACTTCAGCGTCGATAACGCATCACTAAATTCACCCAAAACAGATGACAAACCAGTCTTCACGTGAGTTTAAGGGGCTGTACAAGGGTGACACTTTCAAAAAATTGATTTTTTTTCGACAATTTATACTTTCGAGAATATCCTGTAAAAATTTCAAGGCCGTATCTCGTATCATTTTATCTTGCAAAAATCGATAGTTAAATCTTTAAACGCGTTTTTCTCGAAATGACATTTTTCAAATTTGCTGACATTGTAACTGAAAGAGCAATTATACGATTGACTTGAAATTTGAACTGAGTACTCTTGAATATATTTACTCTACAATAACGTAAGATATTTTCGATTGGGTGAAAGTTGACGATTTTGCATTGAAAAAAACGACCATTTTATAGGCAAGAAAACAGACTTTTTTCATAACTACGCCATTTTGTTCGGTTTTGATATTTTTCGAAAATCGTACGTCATTGTACACGAAATACCTTCCAGTTTAACGACATTTTTTCCTTTTTCGATTTCAGCTACTCAATCGGCCGGAATCATGTCAGCAGTGGAGGATTTTTTTTTGCGCCTCCGAAGGCGGCGCATAAGTCGCTTGGATCTCAATATTTCTCTATGAAAAAATTATGTAATATAGGTCAAATATAGCCAAATATATTCTTAATTCTCCGAAACATTTAATTGAGTACTTTTTTTCCAAAAAATTCCCGAAAATCACCCAAATTTTCAGCATTCACACTGGTATAGCCCCTTAACGGGTTATGCCTAGTTGTAACCAGGGTTGCAAATAATGCATCACTTTTTGTAATGAATTAGCGTTTTCATTACTGATTACTTTACGTTTTGTAATGAAAAGAAAAATTCATTGCCCATTGCATTACATTCAGTAATGTAACAAATTTCCATTACTCATTAAATTGAATTTTGTAATGTAAACAATTTTCATTACTCATTACATTGGAATTTGTAATGTAAAAAATGTCCATTCCTCATTACATTACATTTTGTAGTGTGAAATATTTTTAGGCAAATTTTTGGAATGTGAAAAATTTGCTTAAAAAATCGTCAGATAATTGCCAATAACAAATGAACGATGCAATATAAAAAAAAATCCCACGTACTTTCATAGCCAATGTATTTTTCATCAAGATCAATATATATTTAACATTTCAAGTGAATCGGTTGAAAATTGTCTGAGTTATGTTTCCGGCCAACTTCAAAAATGCAGTTTTGAGATGAACGCTGCACAGCCGCCGTTTTGAAAGTAATCGTTTCAAAAAAATTATTGTATACAGTCACTGATATGTATGATAAACACCCTTTTTTGTAATCTCGATTCATTTATTTATTTTTTCGGCCTCTAGAGTGGCATAAGGCCTTAAATTTTTTGGAGTACTGTAGATTCGGCCGAAGGGTCCCTCTGAAGGGCGTCCGTGGCTTTCTTTTTCCTTTACATCCGAGCACCAAAACAGTTAGGTAACACAGAACTTGAATAACAGACAAATCTCTATGCACAAGTGTGCAACGAGCTTGAGGGAGAGGAAAACAGAGGGTCATACGCGAAGGGCGTTGGGACACGAACACTGCAAAGCTCCGAAGGGGATGTAAGTGCGAAAGAGTGCAGTAAGTCATGACGTCCACGCATATACATATATATATAAACATAAACACACGCGGATTTCTACCAAGCCATATAATTTATAGTGCACAACTTGCAAAGTGAGAAAAATTACGTTAGGTCGGATGAATTTTCGCCGCCACCGCGGCAACGCTACTTTATGCCGAGTGGTGGAAGGCCGTGTGCGGTTTACGGAACGGAACACGAAGGGGTACGGGGGTGGTTGGACAGGATACGGGATAGGGTGAGGTTGACGATGTTTACGAGTTTTTGCCGAGACCACCACGAGGGGGCGTCATCCGCTGGATGGTGAAACAGCCAAGGGCGAGAGGGGGGGGGGGTTGGTCCTTGCAACTTGCGACCGCGTACAAACGGGGATGAACATTCGCTTCGGCTAGGGAACATGGTAAAGTACGAAGAGAAAGGGAGATGACTGGAGGGTGGAAAAAAACGAATCAGCCTGAGACTCGGATAAAGTAACCGTACGATACGGATATATGGTACATAAACGCACCGTTAAACGCGCACACGTATATACGCGAGTGCAGCATGTGTGCATACGGAACTTGTCTTTTTTTCCCTTCGTTTTACTTTTTCTGGTTTTTCTTCGTCTTTGTCGTTTTGTACGCTCTTTTTTAGTTCTTCGTTTCTCTAACCAAGTCGCGTTGTTACGAGTACAGCGTTCAGCTCCCATCCCCCGGGGGTGAACCCGAAGCTTGAAATTTTCTACCTTCAGCGTCCCCAACAAAATGCTAACGTTGCGTGTGTATACACGAGCAAGGACACATGTGCTCAGCATTGCTGTGTGAACGTTACAGCTATGCCACCCCCCACGCTAGGGAGACAGCCAACCCTCCCCTGTGTCTTCTAGCTCGCCTATCATCCACGAGAATAAAGTATTCCAGAGAAATATGTATATGTCCGGCTTGGTTTGTTTTTCCTTTTCCCCCCGAGCTCGTCCCTCGAAGGGGGAAAAGAAAAAAAAAACTTCATCGCGTTGCCACGCGGACACGAGGACAGATACACTCGGCGGTCCGACGTCAAGCTGTTTTATGGAAAACGGCGATGTGTTCCAGATACATTTTTGAGTTCATGCCGTGCTCGCTTCGCTCTTTGGGTATTTTTTCCGGAATAAACAAATGCGGGGGGAAAGTTGTGGAAGTGGAGATTTGATGTCACTTGTATGAGATTCCTATTTTCAGATGTCGTTCCTCTGTTCTTTGCTCACATTGAATATGGGATATATTTTATGTGCAGAGGTGGTTGACAGTGGAACGATTGGGATTTTTCGCCGTGCTTTGCTTGGAAGGTGGCTCTGCTTAGCATTGGATTTTTTTAATGCAACTTGGGATGCATCTATTTTCGGCAAGAATTTCGGCGAAACATATAGATGGAGTTAGGATGTTCGATGTCCACGGTGATATAAGCATCTCGGATTTGTGCCAAATATCCTTACGACGTATGGAGGAAACGACATTGGAAGAGCCGATGGCCTAGGTTAGGAGGCTAGGGGATTCGCGAGGGGGGAGCCCCGCGGTGGGCGAACGAGAAGAGAATACGATCGGAGAATCGTTAGCATCGATTAGTAAACTGGCAGCGTGCTGCACACCCCCCTTCGATTCCACATCATACATACAATAATATATGTATACATGTGGACGTCATATCTAACATCAGAAGGGCGTATTCTGTGTAAAAAATGATACCTCTTGGATCTATCTGATAGCGTTGATCTACCTGACATCGTTGTATACCATAATTCGTCCGCATCCTTTATTGGAAACTCTTGTAACGTTGGACACGTAAAGCGAACTGATGTCAGACGGTGTTCGACAGCTTGCATCTTATGGAGAATAACTATGCATCCTGAAAGGCCATCTGTGTACCTGAATAATTCTGCTTTGTCTTCGACACATGTTGCCAGTTGCGTCCTACTTTTTTTTCCTCGTACTTGATAGAAAGAATTCGACAGAATTGGAATGAAGCTTTTCAGAACTACAGGAAGGAACGTCATGAATCATTTAAAAAAAAACAATCGAGGTGACTAAAAGTTGGAAACAACCAACCGGATCACACATCTCTGGCTTATCTGTAGAAGTGAATGTATTCGGAGCCACGCAAACCAGGACAAAGTATTGTGACATCAAACATGTGCAACTAACTCTTGTCAGTCGGTGTTCGATAGCTTGTATTCCACAGCATAGCCTGGGCGATCATTTTCCATCTTGAAGCAACATCTGTCCATCCGAACAATCTTGCTTTGTCCTCGAATCATGTTGCCACTTGCGTTTTGCCGATTTGGCGCGAAGATTCTCAGCATCACAAGAAGGAATCCCCTGAATAATCAAGAAGCGACAATCAAAGTGACCAAAAGTGAGGAACCGCTAACCGAATCTCAAATCTCTGCCTCATCTGTTGATGTGTATGAACATGAAGTCAGTGAAGGATTAAAGCTACGAGATAGGATGATTCTACCAATGTGGAGGCTTCGAGTGAAATTTTGAAGGCACGTGGAACAATGATCGAGCGACCGTTCGTGTATCCTCCATCGTTGGAATTAAGCAATAGAAATCATCCGGCAGAATGCTTCTCGAGACAGGTCTCTCCGTTTCTCTCGTTGGCGTATCCTATTCGGGTTTAAAAGCATTCCAGCGCGCTGAATTCCATCAGGACCACCCTCATAAGAGAATTGCATAATGGGTGATGGTATACACGAGGGGATGGAGGTGAGGGTGGTTGGGGTAAAGGCTTTATCCGATTTTGCTGGCCTGGCTGGACAAGTAGGCGGCACAATGTGTCCACCAAAGCGTACTTTGTGTATCAATCCGTGCACACGCAGTACGTAACGTATACAATACTGTCCGTATCTGCTAAATATAATATCCATATACACGTCTGGGTGACTACGAACATGCAAAACCTCACTAATCCGCCTGGACCGAGCTCTCGACCAGCAGACGGCCGATTTCCCGCGCCAAGGAAATGCTCAGTTATGGTCGCTTTCTCCCCTGCGCCCATCGCCCCCCTCTCTTTCCCTTCCCCAACATACAGCCCGTTTCCCAACCCTAAACTTTCGAGACTATATTTAATGCGATTAAGTACGAATTCGCGTGTGCTCCTATCCGAATGTGGACCGAACAACGTCGAGTACGCTGGGCGGAGATAGCCAGGAAGAGGGATGAGACAGAAGCACGACGTTTACCACCCCCTGCTGTATCTGTGTGTGCGTAGCAGTGGGTTGGGAATAGAATCGCGCGGAGGCAACGAGGATCAGGAATGAGAAGGCGAGAGAGACAGGTACATGGAAAAGGATGTGAGTTATCGTTCAAAGCGAATACAGAAGTGGTGTGGAGGGTAAGGAACGTCTCTCGAATCACGGTTCTCCACTGCTCTACCGCGCTCTTCCTAAATACTGCATCCGATTTCTGCACAATGGAGACATTTCAGAGAAGAGCCAATCATAATCCAACCTAAATGATTTCGCTTTGGATTGAAGCTCTTGACCAACGAGCATCGACATCAAAACATCCTTTGGATGAGTTCCGCAATATTTACAACCTCCACTGAATCTGCAATTGACGATTCTAGGCCAGCTACCATTAGAAACAAAGGAGTCATTTTTGCACCCCCGAACAATGGAATTTACACGAATTTCCGGTGAGCTACACGAAAGGGATTCAATGGTTGTCGGATCGAAATGTTTGAGGGATGTCTGAGAAAGCCACTATCGCGGTGGCCTTCCCTCAAAATCCTTTTAACAGCATGGCCGAGAGAACGACCTCAATACATCGCGATCTACCAGGTCCAACCACAATTGACGTTGCTAGTTTTCGATTGCACAATGTGGGCTCTTGAACCCAAGAGTCGCTGGTGTAATTGAAAATGGCTCATAAATACATAACTAACGGGATGTCCTGAGATAAAGAACTCAATCTGGATTGAGGAATGAGATGATATGTGTGGGTGTGTGTGAACGACACGCCAGTGGATACGGAGCGTGGGCGTTTCTCGACGACATATGAAAATAGAGAGCACAGCGGTGCGGGAATATACATCACTGTGTAGCTGCTATATTTCTACGTTGGAAAGTCCCGTGTACTTATGAAGTTAACATGAGTTATGAGAAATATTTCAGAAACTGTAACTTATCGGGGTCATACTTTTTCCTCATCAGTCCAAAGCTTTTCCTCGCTCTCCTCTCGTTGCTTTTACTCTTGAAATATATTCGCTTCGTCACAATTCATCGACGATACGAGAACTTTATGAATGTCGCTGCTCAACGACAAGCTTTTTGCCCAACTTTTTCTTTCATCTGTGGGAAAATGCGAAATCGTTCGAGTACACGATTTACTTACTTTTATGCTGAGCCCGCTCGAGAAATCGCGACAAAGCTTTTAGATGCTTACCTGAAACACAGAAAGAAAAAAGTTTGTTAGGTAAGGTGGTACACGATGAACAGACGAATGCAGGTAACTGCATTTTTTATTTTGGCTTCAATCCATTCAGCTCTATTTGCTGGTTTGTCACGTTTTGTTTTTCGGAAAAACAGAGAGGCATAGAAGCAGAGTTTGAACGAGGAAAATTCTGTTGTACCCACAAATCTGTTGATTTTGTCACTGACAGTATTGACAACCAACACGCGATCGAATTTCCAGCAGCGAGGTGGTGTCACTTTGTGTCGGATAGTGGCTGCTTCTGGGATTACTTCGACGTATTCGCGGCTTAAATCCGTAAGCGTTGTTGTAACTCCTCGTACATATGTGATCGAAGGATATTTTGGACTGATAATATCTATGCAACATTGGCTATCAGCAGATGTGGCTGCTTTGAGCACAATTCTTAATTTTTTTATGTCAACAATCCGTTACTTTTGGTCTTAATATGAATATGCTCGATCTGAAGATTACTTTGAAGATATCACGTTTTGATGATGTCAAGTATACGAACAATAGGCCCCTATGAGGACGTTCCTCAAAGTCGAATGACCTCAAAATCACATTTTCCCTTTATACATGTATACGCGGGTAGTGTCAAATCTCGTAGACCATGTCGTGTTGTATGACGTACGAATGCACTCGAAATTTGTTTGTATTGTGTTACATTGTATGGTAGAGTTGCTGCACGATTGCTGCTGCACACCGTGCATTGTGTGCGCTCGCATCGACGTCGGGACGCGCATGAAGAACGTACGTGACGCGTGCACACGTTGGCAGTGAGCGGAGGAGCGAGCGCAAGAGGAAACAGGGTTGGAAAACGTGATGAGAGGGTTGGAACGGCGCCGGAGACGGTGGGTGCTGTATATATTTCGTCGGGGGAGGTGGGAGAAGGAACTAGGGGGGGGGGGGGGTGCAAAATCCTTCAGAAGGGCCAGGAAATTGCAAATTGCCGACGGGCACACACGCTCCCGCGAACATCCCGGTATATCCCTCTCGTTTACCAGGGCCCAGTTCCAACGTCCTCGCGGAACGTTCTCAATATCCGCATAGGCAAAAAGAGCGGACGAGAGAGAGAGAGAGAGAGAAAGCGAGAAGGCACCGCAAACTGCAAATTGAGCCGTGTAGGAAGTACGGAGACCACAGTCACCAGGCCTACGCTAAACCGATTGAGAATTCAAGTATATCGATTTAATCGATAAACCCTGATGCTCACAATCTTCACCATTTAGATATTCATCCAAGCCCAGGTGGGAGGATTGAGCAGGGCTTGGAGTTTTTGGAATACCTCGTTGATGCAAGAAACAGGAGGATGTCAATAGGTGGCATCCCAAATTCAGGCAGTCCCAAATTGACATCCCCAATTTAGGGAGATCCAAGTTGACATCCCCAATTCAGGCAGACCCAAATTGACATCCCCAATTCAGGCGGCCCAAATTGACGTTCACAATTCAGGCAGACCCAAATTGACATCCCCAATTCAGGCGGCCCAATTTGACATTCACAATTCAGGCAGACCCAAATTGACATCCTCAATTCAGGCAGACCCAAATTGACATTCCCAATTCAGGCAGACCCAATTTGACATCCCCAATTCAGGCAGTCCCAAATTGACATCCCCAATTCAGACAGGCCCAAATTGACATCCCCAATTCAGGCAGACCCAAATTGACATTCCCAATTCAGGCAGGTCCAAATTGACATCCGCAATTCAGTCTGGTCCAAATTGACATCCCCAATTCAGGCAGACCCAAATTGACATCCCCGATTCAGGCAGGTCAAAATTGACATCCGCGAGTCACGCAGGTCCAAATTGACATCCCTAATTCAGGCAGCCCAATCCATTTTTGTTCAGTGAACGATATGACCTTCGAATCCCATCAGAATCAGGGTCAAACATTATTCCTGGTTGGAGCAGTCGATTTTGACCAGCTTGGCTTTTCCAGCCTATCTAAAAACCCGGAAGGTACGAGCAGCAAGTTTGCTCGCCTGATGCAAAGCCTCATGTGACTCGAATGACATATGCATATTGTTTTATAGAGGCATCCAGCAGAACGCCACAACTCAGTCTCACCAGAGCCCAAACGATGGGCAAGTTACGCCCTCTTATGGGCAATCGATACATAGTTGACTCCGGATTAAATCCATGCACGTTTTGCTACGGCTTGGTTCGTTTGGTACGGGAAGGCGGTACTGCGTCGACCGAAATGCCGTGCGCGCTGCTTTCCGCGAGCCATTACGGAGTTTTAATTAACGCAGCTGCACACTGTGCACTCCAAGGCTGCATGTGATAACCCTCGCCGTCCTTTCGCAGCGTGTACCTATTAACCGTTACCGTAACAGTTCACCGCTCTTTCCACGCTATAATACACACTCCAAGGGCTACCTGCGAGTGAGGGCAAGCGAGAGAGAAGGGGGGGGGAGAGGACGAGGGCAAAATACCGAGGCAAGCGAATTAATCCGTCGTTCTCTCTTCCTCTCGGTCCGTTTCGTCGTGCTGAGTCTCGGTAGTTCCAATTGCTTCGTATTACCAAGAGCTCAGCACGGATTCCCCATTTTGGAAAATTATCAATGGAAATTGGCTCCACGTCGTACTCCACCTATCTCAATCATCGAGAAAAAACTAGTTCGAGAAAAATACGTCCAGCCAAAAAGGAATGAGCGATTTCCATTTTGGGTTACATGCTCATTCCATTTCAATGCGATTCCATTTCAATGACACCCTTTAGCGTTTCAAAGAGCACAATCCTCTCGGTGACTGAATTTCTTTTTTTTTTCGTCAATTACTTTGAATTGGTTGCGTTGATTGACTGACGATTGCGAGCCCGCTTGTTTTGCAGACTTGTTTGCACTTTCGTTAGTACAAATTGCTCCTGCATCACGATAATCCCGATGAAACGGATGACGAAATCCTCGTGTCCGACCGCCCCTGGAGTCCCAATGAACTTTTGTCAAACATTCGGGCGAACGCATGTGCCGCTTTACGGTAAATCGAATATGTTTCATTGATTAAACGCACTCCGCGATTAACGGGCCTCGAATTGACGCATGATTGATATCCTCCCCTTCTCGACGATTTTGCAATACCTAATACCAGTTTGAGCAGTGCTCGGGCACTCGTTTAATTGTTCGAATTAACAATACAAGATTTACACAAACATTCACGCGTACAATTATATACTAGATAGACATAAAAGTTTCACGCCGTGGGACATGGAAGGAAAGTAGTTATCAACTTTCAATTAAGCATCTAATGAACATCGATTGCATCTGTAGCCCCAAGGAACCCAAACAGATGCACTTAAGATAAACTATTTAACGTTATGTTAACTTAAGGACTACTGCGCCACGTGTAAATCGAGACCGCAGGGTGATGCACAGCATGATGCACAGCATTGCGCCATAAATCCAAATCGCAGTACACACGTACAAAAATGTTGAAATTTTTTTTGATAATGGGAAATCATTGTAGGACTGTGAAAAAAACGAATGAGTAATTACATTTAAAAAAAGAGAGAAAAAAAACACAAATTTGTATTCCCGGTCATTCGTTTAGGTATTAAAGCGACCCCAATGCCGCTGCCGTACGTTTCGCGTGCTGATCCGAATCGTCGTTTTGCCAGTTGAACGCGAACGCTGTGCTACCTCATTTTTTTAGCTTTTCGTTTTGTCGATAGCAAAACGCCTCGTAAAGCGGGTTATAACGCGACCTACTATGGCGACATGCAGGGCAACCGTTATAGGAGCCAGAACGTCGATTACACTTGCCGTTTGCCGCGCTAGCGGACCAGCGCACGAATGGCAACGTTCATTAGTCGTTGTATTTGCGAAAAAAAGACAACGCCGATTCACGCTCCGATGAATTCGTCATTTGTTTTTTAACCCCTTTTTTCCCCTCCACGCCAGACTCTCGTGGATCAGTGATGAATTGGAGTGCGTTCATGTGAACCATCTATCTGTAGTATCCTATTCGATTTAACAATTATCGATTCTCTTAATTGGCATCGCAATTGTCATGCGTGATGTTTGTTAGTTGGCGATGACGAGGTTCTCCGCATTGAGGAGCATTGAGAGGATGTTCAATTACGAAATGCCCCTGTTTTATTTATTTAGCAATTTACCTCAATAATGAATGGCCGATCCCTTTTTTCATTGAGCCAGTGGGGTGGAGAGATTGGCTAGGCTAGGAGGCACCGGCAGTTCGAAATTAGACCTGCACAAGTTTTTTTTTTCGAACGAACCATCGTCTCGAAACGTAGGCAAAAATGTTCAAATTTCCTTTATTGGTCGAAAATTACTATTATCGTTTGGCTCGCTGGACACCGTGCCGCGTAAGGTTAGTTTGAGCTATCAAGCATCCACAGTATCATTCCCACAGCGATGAGAGCGCCTGTGTAGGAACTACGTTGCTGTGCAGCTATGCAGGACTTACGGTACTGCCAAGGGTGGTGTAGTTCCGTTTTCTCTAATGGCCCAGGCGCGGCATGGCGTCCTGTCAGTTGTTGAAGGCGGTTCCGTTTTATCGCAACAAAACCAGAAAGACTACGGTGCAAGTAAACACACACACGTTTGCAACAATGCCCATTTCTGGGCAACGCAGTGAGTGAAAAGATAAGACCTTCCGCAAGGAGCACAACAATGAGGGAAGACAAAAAACGGTATGGAGGAAGGAAAAAATGGATTGCGGAAGATGGAGTGATCTGCAACGCATGGGGATAAACTGGAGGACGATTGGAAGACCGAGAGATGAGGACAATCAGAGAGGGAGAGAGAAGGAACACTAAAGAAAAAAGTACGAATAGTGGAGCTTGGCAAGACGATAAAGGAACCACAGGGATGCTTCCATTTGGCCCCATCGGGACATGAAGGTTTTGTGGATCGTCCAAATGATCATTAGATACACTTCAGGACGGAATGCAGGACACAAAATAGCAGAAAGTCCTAGAAAGCCTGTCTCTGCACTTGTTTTTATCTTATAAACGATACTCTACCCCAAATTGAAGTGAATCGGACAAATAGATTTTCAGAACCGCTTCAGAACGTTTCATAAAACAATTTAGAAAAAAAAAACGCAAAAGAAAAAAGTGTAAATCGTAGGGAGGAGGTTCGCCGAAGTGCATTGTGCGAACTTTCACAAAAATCGTCATTACTTGGTCAATTTGTGGAATTTTTACCAAATCTTGATTGGAAATTGAAATTAAGACTCGAAGCTAAAAATCCAACAATGTGAAATATCGTATTTTTGAAATGTCAAGCTGTTGTAGTCCTCTAATCCAGAGGGATCCAATATACATGATGATGAAGTTTATATTGTTTGGGTGCAACGAAAGTATTATTTTCTCGTATTGGCCACCTTTTTGGCCCATTTAGGCTACAAAAATCATTGAAATATTTTCAAAAGTCCTTTTTAGGGTTCCATAACCTAAGCTTGGAAAACAGAAGGTTGAGATAGTGATAAAAATTGAAGAAATGAAAATACAAAGCAGAATTTTCATTGCATTCGAACGATGCAAGCTTCAACACCAGTCTGCTCCACTCCCATATCCCAATTATCCTTAACTGCAAGACGCAGTACAATGTGTAGCAATCTTTTGCCAGAAAAAAAAGCTCAAACAGCAATATTTCTTTCCGGCTGCACAGCGAAACGGGGTCACATAAATAATTTTTTATTCGATGCCTGTCGTCGATTGTAGCCCATAAATGTCCCAGTGGAACGCGTACTTTATATATTCATGCGTAGGGCTTCCTCCGTATACGCAGGATGATGTATTACACAATCGATTACGTTAGCTCGCGAGATTTATGAATCTATGATTTATGAACCACTATCTGCGTCTCAGAATTTCCATTTTTTTTTTCTCGAACTTGTCTTTTCGAATTCTTATCTTTTTTGTTGGCTCTGTGAAGATCACAAGGGCCCATCTCCGAAAGAGAAATAGGATTTGTGCGCTGTGGCGAGAAGATGGAAAATGATGAGAACGCCCCCCCATAACTCCGGACTTATACGTGTCTCGAAAAATGTTCTTTTGTCCCATTGGAAAGCGTGGCGAGAACACGCCAGACGTCACGGCGACCTGCGGCGTCGAGAGTTCCGGTGGAAATCTTATTCAGAGAAGAATTCAATGCACAAGACGCGATGCCGGGACGTTCGGATAAAAGATGGAGTGAGAAAGGGGGAGGGAGTAAGAGAGACGGAGGAACCGGCTCAATCCTTTGCCTGTTCTTTCACTCTTTCAGTTCTATCTCACGGCTTATATTCTCGCTACTGTATTACTGTACACACCACTGTTTGTGCTATTTCTTCACACTCGGAAAAATATTGCTCGCAATACGGCAACGTGCATTTTGGTTTCGAGGGAAAATATGATGTGCGCGAAGTTCTTATTTTTCGAGTTTCCATTCGTTGAGGTAGAAAAAAAAATCGGTTTGTTCAATGGAAAAGGGTATGTGTGTGGCTCGGACGAAATAAGAGTATTCGCATTTCGCAGTCTCGATAAGAACGGTTCGTGCGATCTCGTCAAAAATCCGATAAACTCGAAATTCTTATTTCTCGAGTTTTTGGTGAAAGTGCTTTCTTTTGCGTGCAAAATGGAAACAACAATCTGGCTTCAATTTCTTCGTCGTAACGAGATTTCGGGTCGAAGTGGCATTTCAGGTCTTTGGCAAAGTGAAAGAAAGGGTTGAATTTTTAAAAAAATATATATATTTATATACATATATATATATATCTTCGCTGTCACGAGATTTCGGGTCGAAGTGGAGTTTCAGGACTTTGGCAAAGTGAACGAAAGGGTTGAAATTTTTTTTAAGATTTTTACAATGTTTCCAGGGTCCATTGGGTGGGTAATTTTCCGCCGATTACTAAAATTGTGGAATTTTTGGCTAAAGCTCAAAATTGCGTCGGATAAACTCGAAAAACGTGTCACCATACACACTCGACGATTTTTAATAGACGATTTGTATTAAATGAATGGTGAATTCGGATTCAGGGGGTGAATACACATCGATAATAAAAACCCCAAAGTGATGTTCCTTGTCAGACAATGCGATCATGTGAATTTCCTACGAACTACTTCAAAAGCAAAAAGACAAATCCAAAGAAGAGAACAAGGATCTCTATGAGAATGAATTTTCCATCGTTTGAATGCAGTGAAAAGGATCATTTTTTAATTGCTAGATTTTCTTTTAGCAAATCTTTAAATTTTAGCGAATAGTTGTAACAATCGAAAACCGATCAATTTTCGGTTTTTTTAAAGGTAATCGTGATGATAAATTTCTACGAAATTAACGAGGTTGAAGTTTGCACCGTTGGAATGAAACGAAAGTAAATATTTTTGATTTCTTTTAATTTATTTTGACAGATTTTACCTACTAAACGCTTTCACATTTTTTAAGATATTCATTTTCCGATCGACGATATAAATTTGAAAAAAGATCTTCTATTATAATAAAAATATGGCAATCAAATGTAAAAAAGAACTTTCGTTGCGTTCCCACGATGCAAATTCAACACCATAAAAATTCGGTATACGAAAAAGTATCATCTGAAGAACGCTCAGTTTTTTGTGTAAAAATATTAAATTATAATCGATTTACAGCCGATGTTTCGGAAGCACCTCTCGTAAACGTCTTTTGCCATGCCATGCCTTATTAGATTACATTCCAAACCAAGTTATCTAATATCAAAAAACCAAACACATTTCGTTAGTATATTAGTTTATCCTATGATTAATCGAAGGGATTTCCGAAATATCAAATTTATAAAAAATTGCGCGTGTTCACATTCTCAATTTCAGCGAAAAAAATTGTTTTCTTCTTTCATCAAATCAAATGTATACATCGGAAAAAGAATCCTTTGATCGAATACTACAAGGAATTTCCGGAATATGAAAGTAAAAAAAAATTGCGCGTGTTCAAAGTCTTGATTTCTGCGAAAAAATGGAATTTTTTTTCATCAAATCAAAAGTAAACATCGGAAAAAAAATCCTTCGAGTAAATACTACATTATTACACCTGGAAAAAGCCCTTAATTTTTCAGAAAGATAGACACAGTACTCAAAGTGTTCAAAGTCTTGATTTCTGCGAAAAAATGGGTTTTTTTTTCATCAAATCAAAAGTAAACATCGGAAAAAAAATCCTTCGAGCAAATACTTTGCTTTGATTTGTATTGATTTGTACAACTAAGCATCACCCCTTGCGAGATTTGGCATTTAAATCTGCGAAAAAGAGTTTGTAAAATAATAATGAGCATAATTAAAATATAAAGAAGTTTCGTTGCACTCCAACGATGTCAACTCCAAGACCGTGTGTCTGCCCATACGGTTGATACAAATATATGTATGTCTGTTAGTCTGGACGATATACCGCAGAAGCTCACGTGGTCTCGTTTCGAATAATTGGATCGCTGGAACTCCGGAGGAGGGTCGAGGACAAAATAGAAGGGAGAAAGGTAAAATGAGAAAAGAAAACGAAAAAAAGGTACATGTCGAATCAAAGCCCAGGTAGTCGTACGGTCTCGCGACTCTTTGCGCACTTTTTTTTGCCACCGATCTCTGATGAGCTCCTATTGCGAGGCACATGGAGGGTTGAAAAAAGCCTCCCTCGTACTTTCTGCACAACACTCTCTCCCTCCTCTCTCTCTCTCTCTCTCTCTCTCTCTCTCTCTCTCTTTCTCTCTCTCTGATTTCATTCCTCCTATTTCACGCCAAGCCTGCGTGTGGTACAACATAACACCTGGCTGTCTCCGCGGACTCGCTACATATTTCCGGGTCTGTTTGCATTATTTTATTTATCTGAGGCGAGCACTCGGACTACTAGAGCTAACGCCCCGGATATTTGTTAGACCTCCATTCATTTATCATCTCTTTCTTTCCCTTTTTGCCTCTCTTTTCTTTTATTAAAAAGCGTACACACCCCTGTGTACATACACTTTTAATATATACACGTGCTCGTGCGAATCTCCTATAAATTAGTAGAGTACACAGTACACTGTGTGTACTGTGTACTCTTTCTTTTCTGCTCTCATTCTGGTCAGATATTGAGCGAGGATGCAAGGAAAAAGCGCGTGAAAAAAAGAGGTTCAAGTTCGGAGCTTTCCCGGGCAAGAACGTGTCGAAAAAAAATGCAAAGAGCTTAATTAATGACGTTGAAATTTGCAGCGTTGAAATGCAACGAAAATTGATAAGCTTTTTAATTACTCTGTATACGTAGAACGATTCTACGTATTCTTATAAAAAATGTACGACCTTAATTTGCTAAAAAAGGCTTTGGATTATGATAAAAAAAAGGAATAAAAAATATCCTTGCATGCCAACGACGCAAACGTCAACGTCATCATCATTGATAATTCATGAAAGTCCCACATGGCCTCGAACAAGAGTTTTTTTTCGAAGTGTTGGTAAGCCTGGATCTTTTTTACTCCAATGTCACGATGTAATTTATGACTCGCCATCCGCCATGTCCCTTTCTACGGGCAAAAACTTCTCGAAAAAAATGCCAGGAGCGTCATCGATGACGTTGAAGTTTGCATCGTTGAAATGCAACAAAAATTAACATGCGTTTCAATTACTCTATTTTTTTCTGCTGATTTAGCGTGTGAAAATTGCTCGAACGATTCTACGTATTCTTATTAAAAATGTACGACCTCAATTTGCAAAAAAAAGGCTTTGGATAATGATCTTAAGAAAAAAAAATATCCTTGCATGCCAACGATGCAAACGTCACCGTCGTCGTCATTGATAATTCATGAAACTCGAGCATTGTCAAGAGTCTTTTTCGAAGTGTTGGTAAGCATGGATCGTTTTTACTCCACTGTCACGATGTAATTTATGACTCGCAATCCGCCATAGCCCTGGTGGTGAATTTTTTACTACACTTACTCAGGCTTCTGGGCGAAAATGACGAAAGGGCTGTTCAGGGAAAAAGGGTGAGTCACAAAACGCAAAGTTGCGTCGGATAGGGCCTCGCGTGCTGTCCAAACCCCTACGGTGACACACGCGCCACGCAACGGCCTGTTGGCCAATTGCGTTCGTAACCAACCTAGTTCTATCTCACTCTCTCACACATACACACACACGCTCGGCACTGCAAACTCACAGCTGACTAAGCACACGCATATTTCCCTTCGCAAAAAGGGATTAAACGGCGAGGAGGGAGAAAAGAGAGCAGGATAGAAAAGTTTGACGAGAGTGGAGAAGAAAAAAATCGGCAAGAGTCCGTCCCTACTTTCGTGCCATTTTAAGAGGGCAAAAACATTATAACGGCTCGATAAAGCTCACCCCCCGTCATCGAAAAACTCTACTTCGACACTCCGCGAATTCAACTAAAAACGGCTCAGCGAATTAAATTTGCGCGCAGGATCATAAAAGCTCCCAAGAGAATACGAAAAAAAATCGAAAAAAAAATAATCGCAATGGACATTAGCGCCAGAGATTCTTGAAATCTGATTTGGGTCATCTGCCGAATACAGGCAAATATCGATGACTGGAGATGTCATATCAGGGATCAAACGACGTTGACGGAAAAAAACAAAGATTTTAATTAATTGACGGAAACGGCCTTGGGCGTTTTACGATAAAGGTGCAACGAAGATGAGTGTAGCCTGCCGGATGATGAATCGTCCCGTTCTCGAAATAATTAGTCTCCTCCGGTCAGTGATCTCAGCGGGATTGAATTAATTTTCGTTCGATGGAGTTAGGTGGGGCGTGCTTATTAATGGTAATGCCTCGCCGACATGTGCGTATATATCTATACATGATCGACGACACGCGACTAATTAAAAAAAGATCAGACTACGATCAGACGTAGGACGATAGTATCCAGTGTTCGGAGAGTGAGAGGGAGAGAGCGGCGATTTGATTAGGCGATAATAATTAATTGCTCGTTAGGGGGTCAGGGTCCCGAGCCAACATACGATTTATCTTCGTCCAACCGAGCGCGTGACTCTTGGTCACTGATTTCACACCCGATTTTTCCGACTTCCTTCATAATCGTGATCCACCAAAAATACGGAGCACTTTCCACAATCGACCATTTAGAAACAAAAAGAAACATGTCGAAATTTGAACAATTTTTGTCCACGAGAAAATCGCCACGCAAGAATCGTGGAGTTTGTCAATGAGGCTGTGCGTAGCGTGTGCGTCGAATTGATTCGGTGATCGGTGAGACGAGTAATCGCGCCGATGGTGGCCCAACCGTGGAAATCAAAATGTTTGTCGACTGTTCGGCTGGTTCTACGATTCTGTATCACGGTGCTCCCGATAGGGTCTTTCGCTTTCTCTCGCTCGACTCCCAAATCGATTTATCCACATGCAGAGAAAGACGGAGGGGCGGACGCGCGTATCAACAGAGAATTCCTCTGTCCATTTCCATTTGAGTACCGTGCGTTGGGGATACACAGCCGGGATGCACAAACATACCGTACAGGATTCCCGTCCATGGAACTCACTCGTGAAAACAGAAAACCAACACCACTGCCGCGTGGGTGGACTTACAAACAGTGTATCGCTTACCCGCTATCGAACTATCAGCAAGTACACAAGCAGTGTATTTGATGTCGAATCCTTTTTCATGTGTGTGTGTGTAGGGAGATATAATTTTCAGAACATTTTATTCCGAAGACCCTCCTCGTTGTGGCATATTGTCTCCATGCCCAACATTATGGAAACCCGGTCTTTAGAATCATCGCTGCATAAGCGTGAGCATATTTAGATGAAGGCGTGCGGGAGTCGAAATTTTCAGCCTATTTTAAAGGCCTTTGATCCTAATCAGCCTCCCTTGAGTCTGTTTACTGCTAGAAGTCCTACTATGGGCCGCCACATGCTTGTCCTTTGCTGCTTACCTCCTGCATAGGTCCTTATACTCCTACCTAACCTAGCTAAATTCGTTGCAGCTCCTCTTTTGATTGCGTTTAGACCTATCGTGCATTTGGCTGTTCCGACGAAACGAGGGCGGGGATGGTCGCATTCGAAAGAGCGGGTCTGATAGTTTTCAGTAACCGTCATGCGTTGGACTAGGTAGGACCGCGCGTTCGCCGTAGAGGCCTACTTTTCCAATGGCCTTTCCATTATCTCCACCCAGCGAACCTTTCGCATTCGCTTCAAACTTGCCCCTGCAGCACCAGCAACTGTCCAAAGTGGAAGAAACGGATGGTGGGCGAACAGTTACAATATTGTTGACAGCAATTGTCCTCATGTATGCATGTATACGCGGATCCCTATAGCAGGCACGCATGCACACGTATAGGTACTAGTATACGTGGCTTGGTGTATGCTTAGGCATGAATGTGTGCGGGTACATACGTGTGTCTACGCATGCGCGTATTCAGGCATATGTATCTCTATATGCGTAATAGAGTGTATGCGTGTGCGTGTATACGTGTGCCATTCGACGTCCTCCTTAGCGACTGCAAGTGGGACTGAACACTGCATAGTGTTCAGTCCCAACAATTCGATGCATGTATGTTTGGCACACAACACCATGTGATACCTAGCAAAGACTTGGGGAGCCTAAAAAAGGTAGTAGCGTATAGTCCAACATTTCCAAAGAGCTGTAGCGTACATCAGTCCATTATTTGAGGCACAAGCGAAAGATCAGTATACGAGGACATACTGCTAGTGGCCGTGGGGAGACGAAATGACAAAATCATGAGCGTCGTTGGGATATAATGGCTCGGTAATGTTCACAGATTGACGTCTCGGACGGGCTGTCTGACTGAAAATGGGGAGCGCACTCGCTCAACCGGGGAAATGGCGAGAGCGTCAAGCGTTGGAGGAGCAAGGAACCGAACGAAATGGATAGCGAATACGATGAACAATGTGTCAGTTAATCGTCAATATGCAAACTAGACTTTGCCTCGAACTCTCGGACGCAATGCAGCTGGGGTAGGGGGGTTCTGGGAGAAGTTGGAGACACGAGAGTTAATCTGGTTGTCGATTTCAGCCGCTCTCTCCCTCGCTTCCGCTCCTTCAAGCTCTGGGAACGGTGTTGGAAAGGAATCAAAGGGATCATCCACCTGCTGGAGTGTTACATCTTGTCCAGTGTCTGAATTGTTCATCGGGATGAGGCACTTCGTGCCATTGATCCCATGTTAATCCTTCGCTGAAGCGGGAAATATCTGATTTCCATTTTCCGACTTGGATACAGAGATAACAGAAAAAATGTCATTCGAAACAGACGTGATCTGATGACAAAAAGTCCGATTCTGTTAGCCGGATTATGGAGCAGTTTCGACGTATAGATCCACGAGGATTATCAGAGTCTGTGAAATACGGCAGGCCAAGAGTCAGTCGCAGCCGAATTGAAGGGGAAACAAACTCTCATACACGCGTATCCGAGGCAAACGTCATTACGAAGCCGCGCAAGGGTGGATCAGGGGAGTGTCTGTTCCCATTGGACACGAGGATGGATAGGGAGGAATAGCTAACTGCTCGTAGTCCGCCTCTATGCATATACATCGAAACACTGTATCCTTCGTACATGACGCACACGCGGATACTAACAGAAATCGGATCCATATTGTCGAGTGGCAGACAGATCGGTGAATCATTAATATGTAAACTAGGTTTAGGGTTGCAGCTTCCGTCTCTATCTATCGCTCGTTCATCTCCATCCATGTAGCCTGATGAAGACCGATTCATATCTGGTCTCGAAGCCACAGTTGTAGTTGCTGAATCCTGCTATCGCGGTAGATATGTTCATGCGGGTGGGTAGTTCACTTACGACTTTACACACATGCACACTATTAACTCCGTCTGTCAGAATATAACATGGCCATGGATGCAGAATCAAGTGAATGTTGGAATCGGTTGACCCAAAAAATTCGAAGCCCTTGATTTGAAGATGGTTTTTTGCTGCTTCGTCAGCTTCTAGTACCCCTTGAACTCTATGAACTTGGTCCAGCGTTTCTGAAGATAATTCAGACCCTCAGGATCATATTTTTTTTCTGATGCAGCAAAATCAAGCTCGGTTCCTGCCAAGAGACTTTTTTCAATAACATCTTTGGTAAATCGCAACAGGACAGATATGAATTTCAAGGCGGGTTACCGTGCATCGGTAACTAGTCTTGGGACTTGGAATGAGACTCTTGGGATGTCTTAGGTACCCTCGGCGTCTAAGGCATCCCAAGCTGTTTACGATTTTAGTCTTTCAATTCAATCAAATCATCACGCTATCAAGTCTTTCGTCTTTTTCTCCCCAACACCTCATCTGCTTCTCGGCCACAAACTTTTCGACGCGCCCGCAACGTATACGCAGGATGAAAGAGCAACACACACTAATTCCATCTTATCAAACATTACCTGCACACCAGTTTTCGGACCTATCCTCAGTTTCTTTTTTCACAGTGTGCAGATCCGACGACTTTTGTGTGCGTGCACGACTTCTCTAGAATTAATCCTCTCATCAATGCATCACAAACTTTACAAGTTCCCTCTTTGCGCTTCATCTTTCGTTGCGGTCTCCCGCATGGGCAACCACGCCAGGATCTCTGAGCTCTTCTTCGTGTCTCTCGCCAGTACATTTTTTACATTTTACAGGCCATGCGACCTCGATAATTTTTGCAGCGGAAAACGAGAGAATGGTACGAGGAAGAGGTAAGACATGCCAGGAGTGAAAGCACCCCTTCGGCTCCTCCCGCCGGCCTCATGGAACGTTTTATATTTGAAATGCGTCCCCGGGGCGCGAGACGAGGATGAAGGGACTGGAGAGCGGTTGACGATGACGACGACGACGACGACGATGAGGACGAAGAGGGGCGGGCACATGCTCGCCGGAAACACCTAGGCACGCCGGCCGGCCGAGGGCCGCGTTTACGGAATACTAATGCCATTCTATATTCCCCCTCAGATATTCTAGCTGAACCCTCCAGCTCCTCTCGTAGATGGAGGGATATATACGATACATTTATACCCATATATATACACGCGTACAGGCATATAAACGACTGCGGCACGCCATAGCACGTTCCCGTCCCGAAGGGGCTGTTTCTCGTCGGATGACGCCATATTGCGCCGCTGATCGCGTGGACTCCTGGAAAACCCTACTATCTATGCGTCTTCTGCGACTGCATTTTTTCCTCTCCCTTCTCCCTCGACCAAAATTTCCATTGTTATAAAGAATCGAGTATGGCCGATGCTGTAACGACAACGTCATGGTACTGAGAGTTCATTCTGTCTTTCTCCATATTTCTCGTCCACGAGCCATGTCCCCCTCAAGGATCCATTCTACACTGCAAAAGGACCCCACGAATGATGACGGCTCAATGAGGCATCATTAGCACTTCTCTTCATGACGGAAATGCACGAAGAGACGAAATGTGCAGTTAACTTGGCTGATGCCCCAATTCCGCGATCGAATGGACCATTAGTGGTGCATGGGAGGATAGGTTGGAAAACATTTCGGGAAATTCGTAGCTCTGTGCACGTTGCAGATTGTATTCGCAGCGGAAACGGAGCGATGTATCATTGTAAGAAAGGATTTAGGGGAAGATGAGACAACGCGGTGCAAAGTATCGCGGTACAAGCGACCTGGACAAGATCCAACCCGGAAATGGACGACGTTTCTACCGACACGTGGTGCTATTCCAGCATGGAGTCGGATAACCGGATTTGTCTCGAAATCCAGCGAGGTTCGCGTCGCGCTGTCTCCCCCACATGTATCTCCAATCCGACCTCTTCCATACTGTGTTGTTTCCTCTGTGCAACGTTCAAGGCCGTTTCTACGTGCCCGGGGCTTCCTCTCATAGTCGAGATCAGCAGACTCCCGTACTGCACCGGTCTATAGCCCGTTAAAATACGGGCCGATGGATCACAAAGCGATATCCGGAAATCCAGCAGAGAAACGCCCGCGGAAAGGAACGAAGAAGCATTGGAAGCGAGAACGGTGAGGTTCGCTGATGGCGCAAGGAGTTTAGAGGGAGAAGGAGACGGAGGAAGGGAAATAAAAAAAGCAATGCCAAGAATAAAGCGAGCCGCCCATAGCGCAGCTGCAGAGACGAGAATCTTTGGAGCTTATGCATCGCTACATATTCAGGATCATAGGTTTACGTAACGTAGTTGCAAATCAAATGACAAAGAAAGCCATCAAGAAAACGCGCGAGTGTACATTACTCGTGCTCAAAGGCCGAGCCACATACCTCCGTTGGATATCTGCGGTTGACGGATATGTGGAGGAGAAATAAAAGGAATCCGAGACTCCCGGGAAGCAACCGAGGAAGATAGTTCGCGCTGAGATGCAGCAATGGGGAAGAAGATGAGAAAAGAACGAGAGAAGTATATGGTGAGAAAGTTAGGAGTAAAGGAGCACCGGATAAAATGGTGAAATGGGGGCTATGAAGAATGGCGAAGCGTTAGGATGAGGCAAGACTGAAACGAGATCCAAGGAACGTTGCGAAAGTTACGAGAGTCTCTGGCCGCAAGCCAAAAGAGTGTCCAGGCATCAGCGAGACGAGGGCGAGAGGCTGAAACCCATGAGCTCATTCAGCTCAAGTTCTACCAAGATTGCTATAGATGTCCTATGGCTTGACTATTTTTTCAAACCGAATCCTCATTTTGAGAACAAAACGGCTCTCGTCAAAACCTCCTTGTAAAATATACTTCCATTTATCTGAAGGCGAGTTTGAAGACATTGGGTTTTACCTAATGTTGGGAATGGACGAAACGAGCTACTATCAGCATGGTCCTGAAAGCCGAATGTCTTCAAAATCACCGTTTCATGGGTATGGATAATGGGCATTGGGGTTGAAAACGCAGGAACCTTCGAGCAGTCGCCTCGGGTGAAAATTATTCGAGATATGAATTTACGGTCGGCACACGCCGGGTTTATAACGTTCGCCAGGTTCGTCTTTTCGTGTGCGGTATACGGATCGCGAGTGGAAAAAGAAGAAGCGACGCGGGATCGGTGAGGGTACAGTGGTCTTGATGCCACCCTTGCTGCGGGTTCGTGAGCACTTCCCGCGATAAGACGCGTCGCGCTCTGACTTAATAAACTTGGGAAGCCAAGTGAACGGTCTATATCATGACCGCATCGAAGGGACTTGCTCCAATTCCCCGAGAATTCCAACATCCCGGTATCTCTAACTAACCCCCCACACGGTACATCCTTCGCCAACCGCACTGTCGATTACCGAATATCTCTAGTGGGGTTGACTCTCGTACAAGCCAACAGGATGATCGTTCCAGTGATTGATCCACGTTCCTGATTACCTGCTCTGGATGTTTTTTTTTGCGAAGATTGAGAACTCCACGTAGTACATTTTGATCGGATGAAAATAAGATAATGTTATTTCACGTGGAGCCTGGGCTTTTTCTTTGGAACCACACATTGAGGGTGTCTGGAAAGTTGGATTGTCCAGGCAATCCAAATGCAAGATGTCATAGGGATTTCTCGGAGTTACAGCGATTCTTTTGCTACGAGATCATCGTTCACTCAACCAAGTACCATTTGGGATGAATCGACGGGATTCACACTTGGAGGCCAAGGACAAACGACCCGCGTCGCTTCATCGAAAGACCACTTTTATCCTCTTGATGTACGAAAAACAAAAAAGAACGGCGATTTTGGTAAGCTTTTCAAAAATTCACCGGGACGAAAAAGAAGCGAGAGACTAAAGTAGGAGAAGAAAGAGTGGAGGTTGGAGCTCGCCAAGCTTACGCCTCGTCTGTGAACGTGAAAACTTTGTGTACCCTCGTCATGCACCCTATGAAGTATGCATGGATTGCGCTCGAGGTTGGCAACGGTATTGCTCAACGACTTCGTCCTTGCCATGGCCTGGCTCGAAGCCACATTGCGAGGACGCGTTGCCACGTAGCCCGGCGAACCCTTCTAACATCGTTTCTCCCCTTTACCCACCTCTTCTTCCCACGCAAACTGATCAAACTTTTCTCGATATGCCGAGATTCGAGATTAGTTATTTATACCTAGTTCGCAGGTTTTACCCAAGCCTGGAGTTTCGTGAGCATATGCCGTTTTTCTTTTTTATCCTGCTTCTTTTTTTCACCTCGGGATTCAACCCTTGTTAATTCTGCTGCTTGTTTCGGGCTGGAGTCTGAGTAGAAAAGACGAAAACGGGCGAGAAAGAGCCGAAGGAGACAAAAAGAGTGAACGAAGAAAGAAGCCGTGAAAGAAGGACGAGGCAGGGGAATAAAGGAGTAGGAGTTGTAGGTTACTTTGTTATGCACAACGAGTGGAGGCGAGGAAAGGGCTGGAGAAGAGAAAGAGAGAGAGAGGATCAGCTCTGGTCTCGGCCTAACACTCGCCAACCTACATTGAGCACAATGACTGCTGGTTGGGTACGTGCAATTGGAAAACACGCGGTCGGTATGCGGCACGAACAATGCTCCGCAAAAACAAAACGGTGTGTTTCCCCCAACGCCGCGGTTCTCCAACACATCCGTATACGGCCCCGTATTACGTACACAATGACACGTATATCCTCGCGTCGTTGTCGTGGTGGAGTTGCCCGAGTGGAAGTTGTACACTGTAGCCATCTACTATACGCGTACGACCCGAATACCGCAACTATTGCCGCTTCTACCCGGCTGGGATGCAACAAAAAGCTGGCTTACGTGAGACCAGATTCATTCGCATAGTTTCGTGACAAATCCACCAACAACAAAAAAGCCTGCAACTTGTAGTCAATCCAGTGAGAAGAAATTTCTTTTCACTCCAGGATTCGTCGAGTACGCGGCATATTCCCATTGCCCATTCGAAGTTTACGTAGTCCATTTGTGGGCCTGTCCGAATGTGATCCGTTGAGTAGCAGCTCCCGTGCGTATCAGTCAACTGACGGGCGTCGATTAGCGAACGCTTCGAGGACTGACGTGAAACTTCGAAACGCACTACACGCATGCCGAATTCATAACGAGAGCCAGGACTCGAGGGGAGTAAGGAAGGGGACAAAATTGGAATTTTTGAATGATTCATGACGTCGTTTTGCATGTACTCCGCATGCGGATGATACGATGGACCGTCAATAATGCATCGTAGGCATCGGAGGTTCAGTTGTGGGGCGGTTCTCGAATGAAACCAATTATACCGCTTAAGCCCGAAGTATTCTTGAAGGATGTCACCCTTCGTCGCGCAATTAACGAAAAATGCCGCTCCACCCCATCCCCGTTGGGCCTCCTCGGAGGAAGAGGAATTTGCGTCGAAGCTCAAGGGTTAGGAGCAAAGAATCCTCTCGACCGTTCACTCACTCGAACTCATTTTCATCCATCCCCGAGGCCACCCTGTAATTTTGGGCAAAGCTCCGCTCCCATTGGCTCCCTCCTCTCGGTCTCTCTCTCTCCTTCGCCTGGCTTGCGCACTCGCGACGCTCTTTCGAGAGCACTCACCTGGATATCGAAAACAATTTCAATTTGGAAAGTTTAAATACTCCACTCGCAGGATCAGGATGCTCCGGTTTTCACGGAAGCGCAAGGGAGCAGGGGATGACGGGTGACGGTGGAAAGGGGAGAGCAAAGAGGAGACGCGGATGGCCGACGCTGAAGAGGAAGACCGCAAATCGGATACTGGAACTGATGGGGACGAAGGTGAAGATAGCAACAGGATTGAGGTTGGAGGAGTTGAAGGTGGAGTCAGGACAGCGGTTGGGAGAGTTCGGAAGCAAAGAGGGCTCGAACTTTGAAGCCGGGTATTTCGAATTTCCCTTTAATTTAAAATATAAGAGGTATCTTTCACTTCTGTGGCCAACGGGACGGCCCTATCAAAACTCACGGATCCATCAAAGGACTCACACGCTACAGACAGCGTTGTTTTTCGTTCATGACGTTCCTATCAGACTCCTTCGTCAGTCTCTTCCTCTTTCCAACTCTCCTTTTTTCTCTCCCGTCATCTCGTCGACGACGTCGTTGTCATCGTAAGACTGGAAGAAAATAATTGCCGCCCGTAATTACCGAGTTTCCCAGCTCTTTCTTTTAACCAGCAGCGTGTTCTCTCCGCTTGAAACACTCCGCTGGGATTTGTCGCGTTTTCCACGCTTTCAGCTTGATTCAGCACCGCACACGAGGTGGCACTCCAAACAGTGGGGGGAAAAAGGAGCAAAAAAACAGGAGACTATGAAAATTCGTCGTCGATCGAAGTCTGACGAGCAAGCACTTTCCCTCCCATCGACCAGAGTCTCATTTGTAATTTATCGTTCCGGCAAACGTAATCGAGTTCCCTCCGACTCCGGAGCGAGGATGATTGGTGGTGGCGATCCTACACGCGGAACTTCGTTACAATCAACGGTTACGCTACCTTTCTCCCTTGCAAATATTCCTTTTTTACATTTTCTCGCCCAATTATGCAGCGCAGCTGATTGAATTCTCCACGAAGATCATTTATGAACGAGGTTGTGAAACGATTATTCAATTGGGACGAGATGGCAGCAGCTTACACCTATAAAGTTATCCATGCAAGGATTCCGCAATTTTTCTATATTCTAGTGCTTTCACTTATCCACTGTTACGCCTTAAAGAGATGCGTTATCGATCGATTATCCCGTCGATAAAACTCAGAATCGGAAAAAAAAGACACCAGACCGCTTTCCTACAAATAGCAGAAAAAAAAACAAATTTTCCTTCTTTCAAGGGCCACAAGATGAATAAGAAAAGAAAACTGCACATTGGAATCTATGACTGGTTGGAGGAAAAAGTTTCTTGGTCGCGTCTCTATGGTTCGGCGATTGGTGGGTAGTCTTTTTTAAAGCTCTTCATTCGAGGCGAGTGCAAACGAGTCGTTAGGGCCGGGCTTGATGCCGGTGCTGTACGAAGGGAGGAATGAAGTGGCGGTGATGATGCGCGGAGGCTTCCAAGGAGTATGAGACGTTTGATCGACCCGCGCCCGAGAGTCTAGGCGACCGCGCGCAATCCGCAATTGAATGGGTGATGCGGGAGGGACGAGGGGACCAGCAGGGGGTGTAAGGGAGGCTTGTATAGTCGCAAGGGGATGAAAAGCAACTTTGGATGGAAGCGGTGGTGAGAATGAAAAAGAGGAGCAGGGGGAGGGGTGAGGGAAAGAGCCCGCAGCTTTTTTTCCATCGCTTGGTATCAAACCAGCCGTCCTCGTACTTCGACACGATCCGGGACTGCGTTACTGAGGGTAATGAAATTCTTCCGCTTCACCACCTTGACGGGGTTTTCGCTCTCCCTTCTTCTGTCTCTCTCGCTCTCTTTATACTTTGGACGCATCTCCTCCAGGCCTTTCCTTTCCCAGCGAATTCTTTCGTATCAATTCTCAAACGATGTCCCACCCCTATGCCGAGAAAGACCGTGATAACGGGACGACTCCCGTTGAATTTTCTTTCCTATCGATTCCGCGCGTGTAGACGAAAATACAAGAGGCGATAGCCCAGCGAAGGAACAAGTTATGACTCCAGAGTCTAAAATTCCGCAGCCCTTTTGATTGAGTGCCCGTCACAATTTATCCTCGAAACAGATGACCTGGTGCAAATCATAGTCGGAACTCCCATCGATAACTGCTTTTAAAAATGGATTTCACTGTTCTACAAATGGGGAACAAAAGAAGACCGACCGGTGTAGACCAAAAACCGAAAAATTCAATCAATCGTGCTATTAATATGCCGAATGAGTGACTGGTGTTTTTTTCGGCGGGTAATCGATCTGTCACGGTGACCCGAGCGGACAGTTAATTTCTGACGTATATCAGAGATATCATGGCATATATGCGTCCCTCTCGTCATCAACCCCTCGGCCAACGGTGGGTGGGGATCGGACCCGCAGACCGCGAGATAAATCGATTTTCCCTGCTGGTGTATAAGCTCGGATGTGCTCGGTGTTACGGGGCGAGGGCTCGACGAGGACGAGGGTAGCGTCCATCCGACTGGTCCCTTCTTGCATGACACCCTACGCGCACACGTACCAACGTTATATGTATCATCTTCCAGCACGGGGAGTCCCGGCAATTTGGAAGAGCGTGATTTTAGTGGCCCTTAAGTAACCCGGCTTTGGAGGGCATGTAAGCCCGTTATCTCGATCTTTCGACGCTGAAGGGTGGTAAAGGGCCGATGGGGGTGGAGAGTGGCAGAGTGCAGAATTCGTATGTCAACGATGTGCTCCAAGCTCGATGTGTTCTATACGTCCTACGAAGTGATCCTCTGGAAGGGGTGACAGTTTGAGTTTACAGTAACGTCAACGCGCCCACCTTCGGTCCCTGTCAGATTTCTTCTACCACATCACGGCTTACAATCTCTTCGAGTGTGCGTATGCATGCGATTGGTGCTTTTTTTAAGGCCTTATATAGGCGAAAAATTTCTACATTTTTCATGTTCTTTTCTTCATTTTTGATTCCATTAGCCGGAACTTTTTAAGCTTTACAGAATTGAAAAATTCCAAAAATAAGGGAAGCTTGCATTCATAATAGATACCGCGCGGCGCGCCCGACCGCCAACTTCAAAGCCGTTTTTCCACGATTCACTTTTTTGAACCTTGTGAAAGTTCTAACTCTTGAACGAAGGTTCAGATCGCTTTGAAATTTTTACAACATATCATCACCTATCGTGTGAGGCACAGAAACAAAAACTTCAATGACACAAAAAAAATATAAAAAATAAAATACCGACAGAAAATTGAGTAAAAAATGTTGAGTTTCGAATTTTTATTATAATAATTTTTTAAAATAATATTGTTGGTTCACACTGAAGATACATTCATTATGCAATTATAAATATGTTCATTTTTTTCAGACACCCACATCGATGCCGAGAACTTTCACCATTAACGCGGGCGCAAAAAAATACATTGCTTTATCATGTCATATCTCCGCCAGTTGTTAACATTTCAAATTTTTTTTTACATATACATAACCATGTGCGAAAATGATACGTAAAAAAAAATTTGTCAATATATGCGTCATTTTTTTTAACCGCGTCTAGAAAAGTACCTTCGAAAATCGGCGAAATCGTGTATATGAGGCCTTAAAAGCCTGGACCACAAGCTGCAGCTGAGACTGCGTAACGAGAAAGAAAATGTGACGCCAGGAGAAAATTTCACTCGAGGCAAATTGTTGGACCATGTGGAATACGAGACCCTTGGGAGGCCTGAGCACGCTTGGAAGAGGAAAAAACACGCGTAAAGACGAATGAAGCCCCAGGGGGTGGTACGAGCTTGCGCAGTCGTTGGACACTCTCGTTTCCTTCCCGAGAAAAAAATAAAGTACCGCGTAACATTTTCCATCGCCGACTTTGCCAGGACCCTTTCTTTCTTGGTCACGTAACGAGGCAATTAAAAATGGCAACGAGAACTTTCCATCGGACGAAACAAATAGAACAGACCTGATTGTTTCCTGCGTTGCTTCGAGGAAGGACAAATAAATGGGGGTCCCGAACGCCGAATGAGAAATGTAAATGGGACCAAAGTTAAATTGACGAACAATGCGGGATACAAGAATCGACCAATTAAGGGACTCGCGGAAGCAAATAATACCGTATTCCCTTGAGGGATCCTAAACGCGATTTCCTTCTGCTATGCACGTCGCCGAATAGGAATTGTTTTCTCGAACTCGCGTCTTTTCTCTCTTCCACTCGTAGACAAAGTGAAATGTAGGAATTGGATTGGAATCTTGACGTTGCCTCGACCCCCTGAGTTTTCTTGTCGGTACGAGAGGCTACCTCGGGGGGATCGAAAACGCTGACGTTCGTGGCACTTTTTCCTCGATACGTCTGCCGAATTCTAATGCCACGAGAAGACATAGACGAACCGCCAATGAGAACAGAACCCAAGGCGTTTTGTTGCCGAGGAGGGCGAGTGAGAGAGTACGAAAAGGGACAGCCATCGCCCTTTCTTTCACCCTTTTTTTCCGTTCGTCACCCACCGAACGTCCATTAGACTCTAGTTGCGGGGGAAACCAACGGGAAAAGTGTCCCACGGAAAATTTTCATCCCCCTATCGGCCGCCTCTCGTAGGCGGCGATCCCCGCGTAAAAATGAAACGAGAGGTAGGGAAACTGGTGAAAACGAGCTCGAAGAAGAATCAGCGCGGGGGATGAGAAGCTACGACGACAAGAGGAGCAAGAAAAAAAATTGTGCGCGAGGGAGGAAGGCCGTAAAGGAAGAATGGAGAAGCGGAGTGTATTAATTTCCATAATTCATGAAGACGCGTATATATGCATGGAGAAAAGAGCAAGTTTTCTCCGCTGGACCACGGGAGGAGAGGGCGAAGATATGAAAGGCCCCGCAAAAAGAGGGACGGCAAGACCGTGGCGAACAAAAAATGATAGAGCATGAAAGAAAAGTGGATGGAATAAAAATTAGACGATGTTTCGTTAAACGCGATACTACGAAGCACAAAGTATCTTACGTCAATGAATATTTTTTATTTATTTTCTTCATATATTCGTTTATCAAATGCGTCACCGTAGATATAAAAAAAAAAGACTTCGAAATTGAGTAATTTTTCCGCATCGTAAATATCACCATCTGACACGTATACGGAAATATGCGAACGCGAATGAGTCAAGGGATTAAATGTAATTGCAAGCGAATTACTGGTTGAACGATCAAGGCGAGCCATCACGAATGCCTGGGAACGAAGAAATAATCGCATGATTTCCGTGTATTAAACTCGTCTGGATAAACTTACGTGTAAAAGTAATATGCTTCTGGATAAACTTCGAACCCGGAGGGTGTCTTTAAGAAAATTAGAAGGCTTTGCCAGAGGTTTACAGGCGCATAAACAGTGTAGGGTATTAAGAACCGCTGAGCAAAGAAACAGCGTGTAGCAAGCTCTCTTCGAAAGAACGAGCAAGAACGTTGAAATTTATACCTGCGTGCAGAAATTTTCGTTGGGATCCAATTGATGACGTTGTAATTCGCAATGTTGCAAAGCGCCATTTTTTTTTATTTCCCAAGTTTTTTTCGGCAGATTTGACCAACAAAATACACGCAAACATTTTTTAGGATTTTTATTTAGCGGCCTACAACCTAAATCTGCAGAATATGATTTTGGATGGTGATGAAAAGAAGGATTGGAAAGACTTTTCATTTCGATTCAATGATGCAAACTTCAAGCTCATTCCAATTGGGTTTTCATACTTTGCCTACCTCTTGATGAGCATTCAAAGACTCATCAAGGACTTGATCAAGCATTCAAGCCCCTAAAAAATCCCTATACAGATGTGAGTGCACCTTAGGACGCCCCTACAAATTTGTGCACGGGTGTCCGATTTTAAGGCCTTTAGGTCACGGTAACGCGTATAAAATCACGTTTTTTTGTATGAAAAAGTGCACTCATAAAATTAATTACACATCTATTTAGTATGAATATCAAGCTGTTAGAACATATATATATTTTTTTTCGATGTACAAAATGGCCGACTACTAATATTTTCTTTTGTTATCTTTTTTCAAGCCCTCCGCGGCGTGACATTTAGCATCCACAATCTTTTACCTAGAACAAAAACCATAAATTCTCGTCGTTCTACATTAGAATACCTATAGAAGTACGTGCGGAATAAAAAGTATTGTTTTATTCAAAAGTTGTAGGTATTTGAACTTAAGAAATGTATTTTCAGTGAAAAATTTCGTTATAACTGCTCACAAACTGCTCATAAAATGAAAAGTTTTCGATTAATCAAAAATTCCGTACGTACTTCTCTGTGAAATGCAATTAGGAACATAACTTTTAAATTTGAAGTAAATCCAGTGAAAAATGTTGAAGTTATTTGTCACGCCAATTGGAAAAAAGCTGTTTCGAGAAGTTTCGAGTAGTCGGCAATTTTGTACATCGAAAAAAAAAATTCTAACAGCTTTATATTCATACTAAATAGATGTGTAATGAATTTCATGAGTAAATCACTTTTTCATACGAAAAAAAAAATTGGTAAATTCGCACATGATTTTATACCCGTTACTGTGTCACCATTACATGAGACACCAATACTTCCAACACTACCTTTCAACACATGGAAGAACGTTTAAATAAGGGTCGTTTCAAGGACCAACCGGGCTCCAAAACGAGTGCGGTGTCGAGAAAATTCAAGGCTCGTTTTCGAAATGATCGGATCTTCTGACCGCCAGTAATATATAGATAAAACGGTATAGATACAAAGGAGATTATCTATATAATGATAATAATAATAATCATAATAATAATGACGTAAGAGCACCGCGCGCGGATGAAGAACTTCCACGATTCGAGCACCGAGTGCCCTCGGGGTAGTGCGCCTCCGAAGGAGTTCTTCCTTTACGCCTGCGTTGATCTTCTCCGCTGTCGCCCATCGTCCCGACACTCTGCTCCTCAGAGCAGCACCGGTGCATTTGCGCCATCACTGATTCGGAAGCGCCGACGGAGAAAGCCGCGGCTCGTTAGACTCAACTCTCAAGCCCGGTCACGACTCTCATCTGCGAAGCTTATATACCCTCTTTGTTTTTTTACCCCCACCTGCTTCCTCGTCTATACCTTCACTTTTCCATCCTTCCACTGTGATTATTCCCTCGGCCTTCTGTCTTCTTCAATATTCGAATTAGGCGTATTCGTTGTCCTGTCAAAAAAGTCATCGTAGGATTTTTTATCGTGTAACTACACGATATTATAGACTAGGGTATTAACCCTTAATAGTCACACTGAGTCTACGGGACCCAAACAAATTATTTTGATGTCGTACAACTTTTTTTTCCAATAAAACATACATTTTTTATATGCGTAAGCGTTTCATTCTTTCCTTCTAAATCGCACCTGCGTTGGATGAAGTAAATATACTTTTTGAAAAGTCCACCGAAACCGCTTTTTCTATTTCAAAGTACATTGTTTTCAGATTATAAAACCATTTTTTTATTTTTTTTTTGTCAATTATTACAGGATTTACAGCAATTTTTGTAAAAAAAAAGTCATTTTTCACGTTTTTTGTTGCATAATTTTTTTTGCATATTTGAATTTGAATTTTTGATTTCTAACCAATATCCTTGTATAAAACAAGATTCAAATTATACCTCACATTTTTTCATAACTACGCCATTTTGTTAGATGTTGATATTTTTCGAAAATTTTACGTCATTGTACAGAAAATACCGTCCAGTTTAACGACATTTTTTTCCTTTTTCGGTTTCAGCTACTCAATCGGCCGGAATCATGTCAGCAGTGGAGAAACTTTTTTTTGCGCCTCCGAAGGCAGCGCAATCGCTTGGATCTCAATATTTTTCTATGGAAAAATTATGTAACATAGGTCAAGTATAGCCAAATATATTCTTAATTTTCCGAAACATTTAATTGAGTACTTTTCTTCCAAAAAATTCCCGAAAATCACCCAAATGTTCAGCGTTCACACTGGTATATCCCCTTAAGTTTGGCTATTATAATGTGATGATGTGTCGAATGTTTGGCGACAACTGACTCTTCTCGTGGCTGAATTCCTTATTTGGCATGATTTGAAATCCTTGATTTTCATTGGGTGAAAACATTTGTAATTTGTGTGTGGGTGCGTCCTTTTGTGACCAATCGCAAAAAGAGCCTTACAATACTGGAGGTGGTGCGGAAATGTCGAATATCCCCGAAATTCGTAGGTAAACTGCCAGGCAGCAATATTTGAATGAAGTTTTCCGATAAATCCTTGTACACTCAGAAATATCACGTAGAAGTAATTGACTGAAAATCTTTTACGTTGATGAAGAAATATGCAAAACAGTGATGGGGCCATTTGGCTGCCAACAGTGTAATTGCCTTTCCCGGGATCTTCCCGTAGCGGGAATGCGTCGTGCCGGACCAGAGCCTTTGGACCCTTTTTCTATGGAACGCCAGGTCGGACAAGGATCCGTCAACCTGGTAAAGCGCCGAGGAGTTGTAGGCTCACAAGCACCTATCGTTCAGAAAACTAATATCCAAACGTAATGATTAATATAAAATATTGAACGCTTGATTGAATATACATTGCGTGATGCAACACCGCATCAGCATCAGGTCCACTCGGGAAGTGCTACCTCATCGTCTCAAGCGCTCGACAAATGATGAACCGAGGGGAAAATCTTTATCATATATATCCATGCGTTGCCCTTTATAACTGGATGAGCGACGGCAGGAAAAAGGGTCGTGTCAACCCGTGAAAGGAAAAACTCGTCGCAAATTTGTCGTTCGCTCGACGTCGTTGGGCGACGAGACCCGACGCAGGGAGACGAAGACCAATATACGGATGGTGCGAGACCGGGCGCTTTTGCCTCCAGCAGAACTCTTGATCGAGAGGAGAAATATGGCAAGGAGAGAGAGAAAGAGAGAGAGAGAGAGAGAGCGAGACTTAAACGAACGCACTGCCGTGGAAAATGGACGCAGTGTGCCAGTGAAAATTCACCTCCGATTTTCTACCACCCTGTTTCAACAGTATATACATAATATTTATGTAGTAGTGAAAAAGCCATAAGAAAGGACTGGGTAGGAAGTACGAGCAGGTAAAATACACACATGCACCCATACCTGCTCGTACCCTTTCTACCCTTCTTACGTGCCCTTCTTTTTCATGCTCTTCCTAGCCGCAGAATCTCGTTCATTTTCGTCTTCTCCTCACCACTAGTCGTCGTCATCCCCCTCTCACACTTTGTCTGACATCATCGTTCTCACTTAAGCCCGATCAAGCAACCTTTCCACCAACTTCTCCACCCTACATGTACCAAACTATACCCAGCGCTCGGTATGTCATTCGTTATCTTCGTTGAGATGAAACTCGCGGTATCGAAATGTGTGTACGTAATATATACATACATACACATGGTGGACCGAAAAGTGACGTCCGAAAGGAGAATCTAGATGACTCATATCATCTAGATGCTTCCGGATACCTCGTATCATCTAGATGCCTCTAGATGGCTGGTGTCAGCTAGATGTCTCCAGATGCCTCGTATAATCTAAATTCCTTTAGATGCCTGGTGTCATCTAGATGCCCCCACATGCTTTGTATTATCTAGATGCCTTTAGATGCCTCGTATGATCTAGATGCCCCAGATGCCTCGTATAATCTAGATGCCTCGGGATTCCTCGTATGATCTAGATGCCCCCAGATGCCTCGTATAATCTAGATGCCTCCGGATTCCTCGTATCATCTAGATGCATCTAGATGCCTCATTTCGCCTTCCCGCCTCTAGATGCCTAGTATCATCATAGCTATCCGAATCACCCCTACATGTAGCAAATCATACCCAGCGCTCGGTATGTAATTCGTTATCTTCGTTGAGATGAAACTCGCGGTATCGAAATGTGTGTATGTAATATATAGATACATTCACATGGTGACCCGAAAAGTGACGTTCGAAAGGAGAATCTAGATGCCTCATATCATCTAGATGCTTCCAGATACCTCGTATAATCTAGATGCCTCTAGATGCCGGGTGTCATCAAGATGCCTACAGATGCCTTGTATAATCTAGATGCCTTTAGATGCCTCGTATCATCTAGATTCCTTTAGATACCTCGTATCATCTAGATGTCTCCAGATGTCTCGTATCATCTAGATGCCTCCAGATGCCTCGTATGATCTAGATGCCACTTGATGCCTGGTGTCATCTAGATGCCCCCACATGCCTCGTATCATCTAGATGCCTTTAGATGCCTCGTATCATCTAGATGCCTCCAGATGTCTCGTATCATCTAGATGCCTCCAGATGCCTCGTATCATCTAGATGCCTCAGGATGTCTTGTATCATCTAAATGCATCTAGATGCCTCATATCACCTTCCCGCCTCTAGATGCCTAATATCATCATAGCTATCCCAATCACCCCGTGTTTGTTCTACGATCTTCTTTACTTCTCCATAAAAAGGCAGTATTTAATTATTTCGCTTTTTCCTGTAGCATAGGCTTTTATTTTTGTTCTCTCTTATGTATAGACTTTTCTCTCAGTAGTTTTCAAAAGCAATTGGTAGTCATTTCGACTAGTATAAGTTTTTTTTTCTATAATCTGAAGACACTGATCCTCCCAAGCCTCTTCTCTCAATTTTTGATAAAAATTTAAGTCATCTACGTTAGAGTTCAGTTACCCATTTGTTTATTGCTCAACAGTGCACTCCATAACGATAACACACATAAGAAAAATCGCATCGGAGGTACATACACAAAATACATACATGGCACCTGGATGTTCCTTTTGAACGTCACTTTTCGGGCCACCCTATATATATATATACATGAGGGTAAGATACAGGTATAAATTGAACGTGGGGTTGCGGATAAGGGTAGATTCGCGAGACGGGAATGATATTAGCCCGATTATATCCCGTCGGATCCACAATTTTCTGAATCACCCGACATCACGCGCCCCATTAGAGTCGATTCCCTCCACCCTCCTCACCACCTATCTGACGCGCTTTTCTTTCCCTACGGACTCGTCACTTTCTTTCCTGCATTCGCGCAGCCTCCCAATAATGTCTCGCATTTTCCCTCTCTCATCACAATGCCTAGGGTCGCTATTGCCACGCTACCGTTATCCGTGTGCAGCGCGAATGATATACAAAAAAAAACCTACATACCCGGCACGCGGGTTTCTTCCAAGTTCACCGGCTTGTCATTGTGGCGAATATCGAGGCTGGGGCAATTTGAACCCTTTCGAGCCCTACATGTTTCGCTTTGGCGCCCTCTCGGCCCTTTTGTCCCTTTTGGAATGAGCGCAAGGAGCATAAATATGGCCAGGGAGGGGGAGGTACACGGGAGAGTGTCAGGATGAGGAAAATAGTGGATGCAACCCGATGCGGTAGGGCTTTTGCCACAGCGTCGCTAATGTGCATCGAGGAGGCGGCGTGTACCGGCATATTAAACGCTCGTGAGCGCTAAAGCGCTACGTCGGGGGGGGGGGGGGGGGTGGAGGAAGGGGGAGAGAATCGCGACAGCGGTTTTCTTAGGTTGTCGCTTCTAGTGCACCAGCCATCGTAGTCAACCATCCATATCGCTCCTTCCACTTCCTCTTACCAGCTGTATACATATTCCATATACCTTTCACGCTAATGCATGCGACACAGCATCCCTCGCAGACTTTCTTGCCCGAACATCTTCGCTGCGCCATATCGCCCGGTAGATAAGAAAATAAGGGACCTCTGCGGGGAAGAGCGGGAGAGAAGAGGGAATAAATAAGGAATGATTATACTCGCAGCCAAGGATGAAAAAGAAGGAGGCGCAAGGAAGAGACATGGCAATTGTGGCACTCCGCGTACTCCACCCCGTGCATAAATGGTAGGGATCCAATTGGATTTCCATACTTGTCCCCACTTCCTGATAGGGATCCAATGGGCCATTGCATTGGGTACCTATAATAAAACCACACGCTCGTACATTGGATTCTAATCGGGATTCCCCCATTGGAATTTACGAATCCAATTTGAATCCTAAATTCCCACTTTATCGAACAGCATCCGATACGATGCTTGATCTCATCGCATTCTGTGCGTTGAATTCTTTAAACAAAATATATTGATATACAAGATGAGTGGGTTCACAAGAAGAATAAACCTTATCTGCAAAGTATAGATCGCTCGAAAAACTATATCTTAAGGGGCTATACCAGTGTGACACTTTTAAAAAATCGATTTTTTTGCCTCTTTCGACAGTTTATACTTTCAAGAATATCCTATACAAATTTCAAGGCCGTATCTCTAATCGTTTTATCTTGCAAAAATCGATACTAAAATCTTTAAACGCGTTTTTCTCGAAATGTGATTTTTCAAATTTGCTGACATTGTAACTCAAAGAGCAATTATCCGATTGACTTGAAATTTGAACTGAGTACTCTAGAATATATTTACTCTACAATGACGTAGGATATTTTTGATTGGATGAAAATAGACGATTTGGCATTGGAAAAAAACGACCATTTTATAGGCAAGAAAACACTTTTTTTCATAATACGCCATTTTGTTAGATTTTGATATTTTTCGAAAATCCTACGTCATTGTATAGGAAATACCTCCCAGTTTAACGACATTTTTTCCTTTTTCGGTTTCAGCTACTCAATCGGCCGGAATCATGTCAGCAGTGGAGGAACTTTCATTTTTGGCGCCTCAGAAGACAGCCCATAAGTCGCTTGGATCTCAATATTTTTGTATGAAAAAACTATATAATATAGGTCAAATATAGCCAAATATATCCTTAATGTTCCGAAACATTTAATTGATTACTTTTCTTCCAAAGAATACCCGAAAATCGCCTAAATTTTCAGCGTTCACACTGGTATAGCCCTTTAAAAATAAATTTGAATCACATCAGTGAAAATCCACAGTAATCATCGTTTATTTATTTTACCGCAGTTTGACATAATATCACCACACACACACGCTCACGAAGCTTGCAGGTTGTCTTTCAACACGCCGAGTATTTTCCCGTGACTTTTTACGTATTTTCGACTCGATCGTGGTAAGAATGATCAAACGACGTTCATCGGGGACCAGTGCAGAATCCAATCAAATCTCCCAAAGAGGACATGTGCGGTGTCCTCAACAAATCCCTATAGGGATGCGGTAGGATCTGGAGACTCCCCAACGAATTTCTGCACGGGAAGTTTGGTGGGCGGGAAACCCTTTCGGAATCAACGAATACGTGTGTACAATGTAAAATTCGTTAATCAAGGCTGACACAGAAATTGCCAAAAAGAATTGTCAGCGTCAAAGACTGCCGCAGGCACGAGGACTCGAACAAAGGCAGCAGCGTCGTCAAAGACGAATTCCGTTGCGGTACCAATGGGCTCGCCAAGAGAAAAGAAGCGATTTACCATTTTGCGGAACCATCGCGCGCCGAGACGAAGGTACCAAATTGAGTTATAGAAACGGCACGAGATAGCAGAGGGAAAAGTTCGATGTTGAATTCGCCATGGGAAGTTTTGCGAAGCTGCACACACAAGGGCAAGTGAGAGAATGACGACGATGGTTTGGTCTTTGGGGATGAACGGAATGAGACAAAGAATAAAAGTGTGGGGACGGAGAGATGGGGCGCGATATATACAAATATGTATATGTATTCGTGTATATAGGTGGAAAGGTGAAATCTGCGGAAACGACGGAATGAAAGGACAAAGAGGAATGAATAGAATAGGGAATGAGACATAAAGGAGGAAAGACAGGAGTCTCGGAGAGACCGACAAATTCAGAATGGCGGGTAAGAACGGTAATTAAATCAGTGAGAAATCCCGTGGAATAATTAATTGGAGAGCTCCTAAAGTATACGGTGCGCGTTCGCGGACGCGTAATGTCGTTAGCCGCGTCGAGGCAGCGCCTCTTGAATTGAGGAAAGAGGAGCAGCACTTTCCACAGGCCGACTCGGAGTCGGCAAACCGACCGATCGTATTTCGTTTATTCAACACATGTAAAAGTTCGATATTGGCATTTTCCCGGAGAATCGCAGAAATCAAATGAAAAAAAAAACGATTTCCACAATTTTCCCTCCAAAACAACTGGAAGCTTCAGAGTCTTTTTTTGCAAAAGGATAACTAACCAATTTTTGTTTATAATCTGTATGACAACACCTATTGTTATTCGTAGAAACGAGGGGCATTTGATAAAAATGTTTTACTCCCTCAAGCGCGGTCACCCAGCCAAGTATTGGCCCAGGCCGCGGCTACCTGCCACTGGAGAAGACCAGAGGAGCGCAGCCCGTGCAGAAATTTGTTCGGGAGACCCCAGATCCACATCTCTACAGAGATTGGTTAAGGACAGCGAGAATAGGGAGTCTTCATTGACGTCTAATTGGATTCCGCGCTATTTCCCAATTCACGTCGTTTCAGAATTTTGTACTCCAAATTCTCAAGCGGAATGCGTTGGGTCTCCAAAAAAAATATCCTTCCGTGATTTCGTGCCCAAATTTGTTGGGGAGTCCCAAGAAGCACCCACATCCTTATACGGATTTGTTACGAACCGCACAAAGGATGCAAATTGGATTCGCACATTGTATTCCATTGGGGAATCCAATATCGGATGCTTTTCGATAATGTGGGATTTTTTTAGGATTCAAATTGGATTCGTACATTGGATTCTAATGAGGAATCCAATATCGGATTCTGTTAGATGATGTACGAATCCATTGGGATTCAAATTGGATTCGCACATTGAATCGATTAGAATCCACCAATTAGAATCCAATGCACGACTATGACGTTTCAGTATAGGGATCCAATGTGATGACATACTGAATGCCTATCAGGAAGTAGGAACAACTATAGGAATCCAATTGGATCCTTACGTCAATTTTTGCATAAGACTTAAACTGCCTAACATGCGCAAGTATTTTCCAACTTCAATCCAGCCAGTTCTCCTTTAAGCATAGGCAACACGCAGAGTATTATAATATCCGCGTGGCTAAACAGAAACATATTATCCAAGGGAAGCCTGCAATTCCAACTTTTCCGTGTGCGGTACAACGGAGCATTCCAATTCAGCATTGAAGGTCCAACACGCGCACGGGGACTCTCTGGCAACGAGTTTCGGAGCGTGTATATCCGACTGTCCGAGCCCTTGCTGTTGTCTCTCGCTTGTACGCGTATGATATTAGTACGACTGCATGCACACAGACGCGGCTACGCGTCCTATATACGCGATGCTTTGTGCGCGGACACACGCGTCAGCGAGATTTGTGCGGCTGGCCGAATGTGAAACGTTGCGGTTTCAGCATGCATATCCCTCATTTCCGTAACTCCTGGCTGGTTCACTCTCGCATCGCCTGACTCTGGTACATCGCCAAGCCAGAAAGACCAGAAGGGGAGGCGGCTGGTGGGTTCGTCGCACGGTCCGACCCTCTGTAACTGGGGCCTCTGCTCGGGACGACCGTCCGCCGCGAACCGACATGACCAGAAGACGCGAGCACTGACAGGCTTGCCTGCCACATGTGAAACACGACCTCACCTGCCGCCGCAACCAACTCGCTACAACTAGAACGGAAGAAAGTCCCGGGGAAGGCTGCAGCAGGATTAGCCATTTCTGGGAAAAGGAAGAAAATTTTGAGATCGTGGGGACCCGAATGATGCAGTAAAGACAAAATGGGCACAAGTTGGCCAATGTTGACGGCGTCCCGAGTCGAAATTTTCAGCCTATTTTAAAGTCCTTTGATCCTATGTCAGCCTCACTTGAGTCTGTTTACTGCTAGAAGTTCTACTATGGGCCGCCACATGATCTCCCTTTGCTGCTTACCTCCTGCTTAGGCCCTTATACTCCTACCTAACCTAGCTAAAGTCGTTGCAGCTCCTCTTTTGATTGCGTTTCGACCTATCGTGTATTTGGCTGTTTCGACGAAACGAGGGTAGGCATGGCCGTATTCGAGAGAGCGGGTTTGATAGTTTTCAGTAACTGTCATGCGTTGGACTAGGTAGGGCCGTGCGTTCACCGCAAAGGCCTACTTTTCCAATGGCCTTTCCATTATCTCCACCCAGCGAACCTTTCGCATTCGCTTCAAACTTACCCCTGCAGCTCCGGCAACTCTCCAAAGTGGAAGAAATGGATCTTGAGCAAACAGTTACAATATTTTTGACAGGAATTGTCCTCATGTATGCATGTATACGCGGATCCCTCTAGCAGGCACGCATGCATACCTATAGGTACTAGTATACGTGTGTTGGTGTATGCTTAGGCACGTATGTGTGCGGGTATATATGTATACCCGCACACATGCGCGTATTCAGGCATATGTATCTCTATATGCGTAATAGAGTGTATGCGTGTGCGTGTATACGTGTGCCATTCGACGTCCTCCTTAGCACCTGCAAGTGGAGAAAAGGGAAATTTGTTCCCGTTCTAGGCGTTAAGTAGGAGCTCATTTTTATATTGAATGCGAAGCTACTTTACTGCCTTTATCTCCTACCTCTGTGAGAATCTGAAGGGGCAAAATAGGCTGAACATTTCGACTCGGGGTCTCTCCCTGTAATAGTCTCTGGACCTCTATTCTGCAGCTAGATACCGTGCTTGCTACTCCACATGTGCACTTTGTCACAATTATCAACAACGGCAGTTTTCGGAACTTTCGTCAGCTATATTTTCGCCGAATGCAACGGTTTGAGCGTCAAAGTGCATGCTGCCATCGTGGCTAGGTCACGTTTCTCTTCGATTTGCATTTGGCTCAACCGTAAGTTCGTTTCCCAATCGATTTCCGTTGCGATATCCTGTGGAAAGTAGCTACGTAATATTTTCAAAGACACAACCATCCGAAATTTGCAAGTCCTCCATCAAACGTTAACCGTAAACATGCCAAAACGTTTGCCGTCTCTGACAAAGTTCCAAAAACTTTAATTGGATTTCTTTATCGGAATCGTGCGTCATTCCGGTCTGCAGTCCGAAAACTCATCAGGCGCAAACCGAGTGTCGAAAAATCGTGGACACATTTTTGATGAACGATCAACGAGAAAATGGATAGCAGCCTGGTTCAAAGAGTGGGTGAAGTATGTACAGAAGAAAAATAGGATTTTGTAGCAATCTGAAAAATTCGCTTCCATAAAGTAAAAAAAAAGCAATGACTCCACGAGTGCGTTGGAACGAAGGCATTTGTCGGCATAGAGATCGGCTGGTGGCAAACGAGAGGATGTAGTCGGTACGATTTAATGGGCAAAGCCATGCGAACCGAGCCTTTTCATTTGCCAACAGTCGATACGTGTGTGCGTGCGTGTGCGATTGCAGTGTTCTGTGCCCAATACGTGTACGAGTATCGAACGACTCGATCGGCGTTTGGTCACTCGCACACCGTCACACCTTCCCGGTCGGTTTCCCGCTCAAATCCCGTTGGGGTCCGCGCGAGAGAGGTTACAGAGTGACCCGTGTGTAAAGGGAATGGACGACAAATGGGCTAACTGTACGTGACGGGAGCATAAGAGAGAAAGATAAAGGGATCGAGAGAGAGGAAGAGAGAGAGAGAGAGAGAGAGAGAGAGAGAGAGAGAATGCACGCTGTGTGCATTTCGATCGGTTGCACTGCTCGGGAATCCCGTGGAGTCGAGAACCCGCGTGGTGTTATAGTCAGCCATTGCCGACAGTTGCCAGTTACTGATTCGATGCAATGGCAACAGCGAAATTCGACTCGTTTATGTCCCTAGCTGATGCTGACCGTTCGAGCTCGCTCTCTCACTCATCCTCCCTCAACCCATCGCTTCCGCCACTTTCTCTCCCCGTCTCTATCTCCTGCCGCTGGTGTTGCGATACGTCGAACCGAATCACGAAGTGCGGACCACCACGGGATGCTCGGACACATCCACGTGTCTTCAAAAGTGTGCATACGTGGGTTGCGCATGTGTGGAAGTGCAGATCAGAACGAATGGAGAGAAAGGGTCATGCAGAGTGGAAGCCGGAAGCAAGGGAGCCACGGGGAGAGCGGGGCACCCCGGTGGGTACACCGGTGCGATTGATGATGACACAGGGATGACGAGGTCGCAGCAGGTCGGACCGAGCGGCGATCTGACTCGACTATTTATGATGACGCACTGCGACGGCTATCTCACTATTCTTCTCCCCTATGTAAACCCAACGAGGAATTTGAATTACCTCCGATCGAAGATCGAGTTTGATTTTTTGTTCATTCTGTATGGTCTACAATTTGCCGGTAAGATTTGCATGATACCTGGACCTACATCGTCCCAAGATCGTATTTTGCATATCGTAGGTGAGGCAGCATAACTGATGGATGTGAATCAAGCTGCCGGATGGCGGGCTGCGTTTTGATAGCCCCACGAGAACGGCACTTGATGTAGAGATCCTTTGCGCTAGGATGTTGCGCCTAATAGCCATCATCCACCAAAGCGGAGATGAGCTAAACTAGAAAAAAGCAACCAATAGAATCGCTGCGCCCAGCTTCAATGGGCATGAATTCAGCAGCTGATTGATCGCTTTTTCCCAGCTCCGCTGATCTCCGCTTTGGTGGATGATGGATCTAGTCCGTACCGAGTTGTCCTTAATCGTACCGTCATCATTCAGAATTCTTCGGGTACTTTAGGTATACCGGATTTTCTGCAGCGGCATCAACATCGCACAAGGATATCAGTCGAATCATACGTAAAACAAGATATCTTCGCTGTCCCGATGTCCTCTTCTCCGTGTTAGGCTCAGGCTGACGGAGCTCCCTGCCATCCTGGATGATCCACATTCGACGGGGCTCATTAAGAATTCGAGATTCGAAAAATCTTCTGGACCTTTTATACTTGACATGATTTCCATGGGATAGGATGATCTAGGTAAAAGCAGAAAACACAATGCGTGTCTCTTCAGTTGCTGAATGACCTATGACAGTATGAGGAAATGACTAATCAAAGTGGACTCTCAGCGATTGTAACCAACCACATGGAGACCGTCTCGTCCGTAGAACACTGACAATGAACGACTGGTCAACATAGATCAGCGACTAGGCATTTTTCCCCTTTCGATCGGAACTGTAAAACACTGCCTGATTAGTCGAGTCTGCTGATGGACGGCAGTGTTTTGTCTCTGCGGTAAGATGTAGCTCTGCCCTACCTAGTTATGCGGACATGGATGATCATCCAGTGGATCGATTGAAGAGCAAAAAGCTTTGGATTCGAGTCGCTACGGTTGTTCGTTCTTTTCTTCTCCTCTTTATTGTTCTTCCGCGTCCTCCCTGTTCGCAGAAGGAGTGAAATGTTTCAGTCGCAGCAACGAGTGCATGGGCCGACTACAGGGAGAGAAAGAGCGAATGGTTCAAGCTCTCTTTGGCGGAGGCTCGACGGAGCTCGTTGTTTTAATTGCCCCGGTGGGCTCTGGTTATGCCGTAGTATACGTAGCAGCGGTACCGCTCGTGTACGTACTGGAGCAGCTCTAGGTGGGTGTCCAATTACGTGGGGACCAAGTGCGAACGAGGAGAGAAAGGAATAACGTCCGTTATAGGCTCCCCCAATACACAGGTGTGTTTGTGTCTGAGTGTACGAGTACCCTTCACCCGGCTCTTCGTCGTGCCTAAGCGCATTTCGATAAATAATTATCGATTAAACGCCCTCCTCATCTGCTTCATTTGCCCTCGTTGGGTTCTCTCGAGCTCGCTCCCTCTCTTCTCGCTAAGTTCTTCCCATCTTAGCAAGACACGATTGGATTCCATTCGCTATACGTTATCCAATTTATCATCCTCATTTTCTTCTTCCCTGATGCTCACTGCACATCCGGCACTTCATACTCCGCAAACGTCTTTCATTTTTCCATCCGCATTCACTGATATCCATTCCTATGTGGCTTTTCTTCGGTTCTCCAGCAGGTCCGTGTGTTTTTCGCCAGCGTGTGGCCCATATCTGGGCTACCGTCTTGTCCGGTGTGACCCCGATACTCGCGAACGAACGAGGATTTACGTATCGATCGGAGAGTAGGTCCGTGTGTCTGGGCAGGCGTCTGCTCGCATGGCTCGGCCAACGGGATGCGACGGAAATCGGGACGCGGTCGTGGAGAGAAGACACAGAGAACGAAGAGGGAACAGTGGTGGTAGACAGTGAGATAGACGGTGCTCCTGGTGCGAGGTTTCAGCTGCAGGGTCTACGATGTGTATATGGGGACAGGCGGACTTGGCGTTAACTCTGCTGCAGCAAACTTCCCGGTTACGAGACTCGCGAGTACTCTCGCGCTTCGGAGTTGCTGCTTTCTCTATGCCAGACGTACACATCCAGTGAATGCGAGTTTACGTAGATACACATACGTATTTGCCGAACTACACATACGTATCGGTAGGAAGTACAACGTCGTGCATCTTGGGCTGTAAGGTGTTCCGCAGCGAGGCAAAGTCTTGCACGATCCACCCTATACGCCATATCGAGCGGGGATTCCATGTCTATATCCCCGTTAACAACCTCGGCAGGTGCTCCGGACCGTTTCCTCGCGACGCAACGAACTGCACGTGTTCCCACTGGCGCGAATTGTCTCTCACTGTTCTCTTTCTCTCTCTCTGGCGGAATCTCGTGTAGCTGATTCGACGGCATTGGTTCCAACATGGCAACCAGTGGAACACGACACTGCACACGAGTTCCGGTGCGCGTTTCTCACTTTCGAATGAGCAAGGGAGATGGAGAGATGGCTATGAAAACGGTGAAGCATAGGCACTTGGTTGCTCCGTTTTCCGCAACCTCCAATACGTCTTCTCGACCCAATACCTCCTGTTTCATCTTCACATTGGCTCTTGCTTTCCTCTTTTTTACACGCTATACCTACAATGACAGACAAACCTCGTACGATTTTGTCTTCCATTCTAAGCACAACGGAGTTTTTTCACAGAGACATGTCATCAGTGCTGGATCAATACGGAAAATTCGGTGGAACAACCTTTCACGGAGGGTAACACGTCGAGTGAAGTGATCATGTGAATTACCCAGCTTATCCTTTTTTTTCTAGTCTCCAATGTGGTTACTACGTGTTGACATCCCTCGAAAAACTTCGGGTGACCACCCGAGCCATTCGAATACTGTCAACGATACTGATTGACAGCATTTCGTTATTCCCGGAAAATTCGATTCAACATATACAGGTATAGACATACATGTAGAATATTCACACGTGAAAACGAATGGAAAGGGGCCTGCATACATGCATAAAAATGTTAACATCAAGTTGGACGTAAAACGAACGAAACGATGAAAGGGGAAAAAGGTGGGTGGCGTCCAAAGCGTAGAAGAACGTGAGCTGCGTTAAGGGGTTATGCCTAGATGTAAAACTGTTCTTTTTAACCTTAAATGTTGAGTAAACCTTATGAAAAAAGATCTTATGCAGAATTTTCATACAAACCAATTCGAACATCTGACTTTGATAGCCTGCGGTAAAAAAAAATGTACTGCGCATATCGTGCCAATTACTTTAAAAAGTTGCTTGATTATTATCGATTCATATCATTTGTAGAAATGGCATGCGAAAAACCAAAAGCAGATGTTTTTTTAATAACATAAAGCCTAAAATCTCAAAAAGCGTGGAAATTTTACTAAACTGAAATTGCAGCATATAGAGCACTGACTTATCAATAGTTGTAGGATTATCCATTCATAACAAGACATAATGTATATACCGTCGATGCGGAAGAAGCCCTTCTATCCCACGTGTGCCAATGATACAACTGAGTGTTAAGAGGCAACGGTGCCGAATAACGAGAGGCGTAGTGACGCTGTCTCGTGACGACAACCAACAGACCCCCTCAACCCACCCGCTGCCCAAGCCATATATACTGTATCGTATATCGTAGCACTATATATATGTGGGTGTGTGTGTGTGTGTGTGTGTGTGTATGCACATGTGCATGTTGATATTGATATATGAATATACGCCCAAGAGCGTAACGTGCACTCAACGTAAAGCTTCTCTACGAGACTAGTAACCGCGCAAGTGAACATGTTGCGAAAAAAAAGAACTGGAAAGACAGCAACACTTTTCACCCTCTGAAAACTTGTTTTTTTTTAATCCTTTTCTCGCCCCAGTTCCTTCGTGTTTCACCCTCGATGCACATTGCTCCCGGACGATGTCCGACCCTTCGGCAACGGAGATTTGCTCCCCGGAGGTTGCTGACCGACAAGACTTTCCGTTGATCCGCAACGATAATATTCTTTTTCGTTTGGTTTCTTTTGCCTCGTTCTTGTGCCACTTCTTTTTGCTAATTTCGTACATCGATGCCTTCCGGGACTCGGACGTCCATTATTGGATTGTTGGGTTGTAGCTTATCCATCTTCCATTTTGCTTGTCGGGGGTGGAGGTTCTTGAGGTTAGCAGTTGCCGTCATCGCTCAATTGCCGATGCTCCGGCGATGGGACGATTTTTTATGAATAAATAAATAGATATGTTTATTTATTCGTTTATTGATTTATTTACTTTTCTATTTATTTATTTATTCATTGTTCGTACCCACATACGCAACTATTTGAATGAGCAAAATTTCTTTTATTCGTATTTTCGCGGCTAAGTAACCCGAGAGTTCGTGAATAATTCTCTATGACATAAAAGGCAGGTATCTGGTTGCAGATATTCGAAGAGCAGGAGAAACGCGAATATTCGATTTACGGGTTTGCCCCCCACCCCCGTGCATGTTGGTAGGAAGCTTGCAACGGAAGCTTCTTCGATAATTGAGGGTACTGGAGATCTGTACAGTATATCGGATCTACGCAACGAAAGCTTTTTCTCTTCCGCCTGTCGCCTTTTTACCTTTGCTTGTCATTTTTTTTCGCCATTCTTTGTCCACGTCATTATATTTTTTTTGCCCCATCGCTCGTGCCACCGGACGCGATTGAACGCAAAATTATCAAGCGAAGCGTTTCCCGTTTCGTCGCGTTTGAAGAGAAAAGAAGAAGCGTAAGCCCGCTTCCGATTATAGACGAGCTACACGAGCGCGCGACTCTCGACCCCCTGGACTCGTTACAACCGGACATCATTTAATAAGGCGTTCCAGATTAACAAACGCCAGCGCCAGGTTTAAAGGGTACGATGTGAAAAATAAAATAAAAAAGTGAAAAAAAAGACGAATAAAAATACTTTCCGATACCGGAGATGCGGGACTACAGGGAACACCGAGCCATTTGCATAAAACGAGATCGCAGCCAAAGTCCGCTCGAGTCTCATTACCTGGCGGGAGGGCAAAAGCAATTTTTTTCCGAGTTCGGGGGGAAGGAGAAAAGCGAACATCGCGACGCGTACAACGAAGAGAGAGAGAGAGAGAGAGAGAGAGAGAGAGAGAGAGAGAGAGAGAGAGAGAGAGAGAAAGCATGCGTTCAATGGGATTATAATACCGGAAGGGCGGAAACCCAGAGGGTCGATTAAAGCTCCGCTAATTTTCTCTCCCATAGTCCTGCTTTTTGACCTCGTACATTCACATTTTTGCAGCCCGCAACGTTGTGGCACGTCGACACGATGAGGACGGGAGAGGAAAAAAATTCGAAAGGACGAGAGAAACGGAGAGAGAGGGGAGGGGAAGCGAAACGCAGTAAAAGCGATTAACGTACATTATTTAATATTTTTTTCTCCTCTTTTTTTAAAATTTCTTTTGTACCATTTTTTCCATGTCGAGCTAATGAAAACTCGATTTTTAACTGTCCAAATAAATGCCAGCGATTGCACGTAGAAATATGAGCACAAAAAGACCTTTATTTTACTTGCGAAAAATTAAATTATTCGTCTGTACCTTCGATAAATTAATGACGTTGAAGTCCGTATTTTTTATTTCGTATTTTGATAATTAAACAAACGATTTTATATGCGAATTAAGCTCGCAAATTTCTATTTTAAAAAACGTGGAAACATTCGAGCGATATTCACAGCCTAAATCGGGCGAAAATATTTGAGTTATTGAAGAGAATGAATTTTCATTGCATTCTAATTGTGCAAATTTCAAGGTTATCGGAATTAAATTGATAAATTTATCGACTGGTACTCTTCATCGCAATTGGAGAGGGGAGAGGGTGTATTTCACGTTCATCCCTTATTTTTCGTCGATGTTTCGAAATAAGAGGAGCTAGAGGTTCGAAGGAGCTAACTGTCGGCCGGAAAAATCCCCCAAACGAGCAGGGATATGGAACGTTTCGGAGTACCTAATTTTCCCTTTCGAGAAGAATATTATCCCCTCGTTTCCCAGCTCCGCCGTTCTCACACTTTTATTCGAAAATAACTTTATAACCACTTCGTGACTATTATCGTCTCCGGATCCGATTGGATGGGCTTCCATTATTCCACCGTGTATCGTTGGCGCTACTGAAATCCCCCCTCCACCCTCCAATAGTTGTTGGGCTGTTTGGCCAAATTATCCGCGTCATTTCCTTCGAGACATGGACCACCGTGGCGAAAGGCCGTAAAATGTTTATTTCAAGATAAACGTGTATATATATATATATATATATATATATATATATATATATATATATACATATATATATATATATATATATATATATATATATATATATATATATATATATAGTTTTTTATTTGTGTTATCACTATGAAGTGCACTGTTGAGCAATAAATAAAAGGCCAACGGAGCACTAACGTAAATGCCTAAGATTTCGATCAACAGTTGAAAAAAATGATGGTGTCGAAGTTTGCATCGTTGGAACGCAACGAAAATTCCTATTTATATTTTTATTTCCTTGTTTTTACTGTGACACCGAATCACTTTTGCAAATTCGAATTGCACATCTCCCAATAAGCAGCTTAAACAATTATTCAGTAGCTAAAATCCGCTGAGATAAATTTCAGAAAGTAAAAGAAATTTCAGAACGGAAAAGATCTTTCCGAAAGGAAAAGGAATGTCAGAGCGTTAAAAAATGTCAGAGCGTAAAAGAAATTTCAGAACGTCATAGAACTTAATATTCATTGCACTCTAACTAGGCAAACTTCAATCACAGAAAAAATGGCATTGAGAGCACAGTCATTAAAGTTCGGACAATGAAAAAAAAACATACTTCAACTGGTCTAAATGACTCCCAATTGCGTAAAAAAACTTGTAAGAGGAAAGTACATACACAAAAGAGAACAAATGACCTATACTATCGGACAACTCGAGAAAAAAAAAATAGAAAAATGTTCTTTTCCCGAAAAGTAAAAAAGATCGTAGATACATGTGGGTGATTCGGATATTGCCACGAGGTATCTGATGTTCCATTTGGACGTGGCTGGTCGGCTGGCATCCTATATCCTATATCCTATATGTAATATATCCTATATATCCTATATCCTATATGTAAGCAGATATATATATATGTGTGTGTGTGTGTGTGTGTGTGTGTGTGTGTGTGTGTGTGTGTGTGTGTACAGGGTGTCCTGTTATAAATGGATGATCCTGCAACTGTCGATAGGTCAGAACATGTCCTACTATATGCTGGAATTTCAGTTTACTAAAAGTCCTACGGTATTCGAGATAAAAATTATCTGCTTTTGGTTTTTCGCATGCCATTTTGACAAATGATAACTTTTTTTGTCCGGTTTTTTAATACTCTTGGTTATTTCTTGTATCTAGATTAAGATTGATTTTATCTAGACTTTATCTACATTTAATCCAGATTTTATCTAGATTTTATCTAGATTTTATCTAGATTTTATCTAGATTTTATCTAGATTTTATCTAGATTTTATCTAGATTTCATCTCGATGTTATCTATATTTTATCTTGATTTTATCTATATTTTATCTAGGTTTGAATCTATCTAGATTAAGATTGAGTTTCCTTAACCTCAAATGTTAAAGAAACTTTACGAAAAGAGATCTTAAGCGATATAAAAGCGGTATAAAAAAGTGTACTACGCATATCGTGCCAATTATTTTCAAAAGTTGCTTAGTTATTTTCGATTCATATCATATGTAGAAGTGACATGCGAAAAACCAAAAGCAGATAATATTTTTCAAAAAATAACGCAAAGCCCAAACAGGACACCCTATATATATATATATATATATATATATATATATATATATATATATCGTGCGATAATACGACGTGACTGCACGCCACGAAGCGTTATGGGAGAATATAGAGGAGGAAAAATGCTGCATCCCCTATACACGCGGGGTTAATGGAGCATGCAGAAGACGAAATAACTCATACACGTACATGAAAGTTGGAACGGGAAAGCGAGGTGAGACGAGGGTAGGGCGGTTAGGAAGGAGGTGAGACGAAAGGATGTTGGGGGGATGGAGGGGTGGGAAGTTACCGGAGAAACGAGGGTGTAACGCGCTACGTAAAGATGAGGGCACACGGCATATAGGTACTTGTGTGTCCGCGCACGAATGCGTGCGCTTTGTCATCCCTCGATGCCCTCGATCCGCGTCTCCCCACCCTCATAACGTTACACCGATAAACACACGCCCTCGTACAACCCCACTCGGGATCAAATGACTCGTTTTTATGAAAATATATATAGAGATACGCGGATATGTTTGTAGGACTATACCTATAGGGCGAAGACAAGGGGCGCGCACGCTAAAGCGATTGGCGAATATCCTCCACGGCCATGGATTTCATCAAGCCAAATGGAATACCCTACTGCTGTATCATCGGGCTCATGTATGCTCGGAGTTTTCACGTTCACTTGGCGCCTCTTCGGAATTATGGCCTTTCTTCGTTCATTGGCAAATTGTTCGATGGATGACGCATTTGCGAAAAACGAGGGGGAAAAAAAAACATCGCCCGTGTGGAGAGAAACGATCGGATCGAGAAGTGAAGGGTGCATAACCGATGAGAAGTTGGAAGAGATGCATATTACAATTTTAAAGCGAATACAGAAATGCCCAAATGTTCGGTATTGAAATATGCATCGCGGAATGCATCGGAAGGTTTTTTAAATAATTTTTTCGTTTCTTTATTTTTACTGTAATCGAATTTGTTTTTAACTTTCAAATTTGTTGAGGTCGTAGATCTCTAGGGAAAATTGGAAAAAAATAATTTGAGTGATTTGTCGTACCCTAAATGAGCGGAAAAATGTGAGGAGATGAGGAAAGATTCATTTTCATTGCATTTCGACGATGCAAATTTCAACATGATTTGTTCAAGACGTTGGGCTACTGTAAAAATTACAAAAATTTCGTTCGTCGCTTGAGGCACCTAAAATTGAAGAGGACGGTCCAACATATGGTGCAGGCATCGCAGGTTAAAGGTAAACTTATTAGTACGGTCAAATGGTGATTTTGCTGAGAATGTTGGGTAGAACGAAATTTTTTTTTTCATTTCGTGGGGGGTCGGCCATGAGTGTGAAACTCAGTTTCCGGGATGTTAAGGGTGGTAGAATGGCTGCCATCTTGAAATTGAGGGTGTGATTATTTTTTTTATTTATCTCCGTAACCGTAAAGCTGACCAAAATTTAAAAAAGCTTTTTTGTAGTTGATACAATTATCCATAATTTTTCTCATAACTTTTTGTGCTAACGCCAATAATAAAAAAGTTACAAGTAAAAAAAGATGACAAATTAGGGGATAAAAAACTTTGAGGCAAGATTATTAAGTAATTTGAAATCTGACAATCAAAATGCTTTTTACCTTTTTCTAGAGCATTTTGTTATAAACAATTAGAGCTTTTTATCGGGTTTGTTTTTATTGATTTTTCAGCGTTGTGAACGGAGGTAGTGGAACGTGTGTAGGTTATGTCGGTATTAAAAAAATTGTTAATAATTTTATTTCAAGCAGTAGTTTCTTTTTTATTATATTATCAAGTTTTTCAATGACTATTTTAATATTATCAATCATGATCTCAAATCTCGTTCGTTTTGAAGGGCAGGGTTTTTAAAAATTTATCTCCATAATCGTGAGGCCGACAAACAATTTGTAGGGAGCTTTTTTGTAGTTGATACAATTCTCCATAACTTTTATCAATAACTTTTTGCGCTAATATTAATCCTCTCATTTTTCATATTTTTTGTTTATAACTTTTTCATTATTGATATTACCCCAAAAAGTTATTAATAAAAGTTATGGAGAATTGTATCAACTACAAAAAAGCTCCTTAAAAAATGTTTATCGGTCTCACGGTTATGGAGATAATAAAAACCCGGCCCTTCAAAACGAATGAGATTTGAGAGCAATGATGATTGACAGTTTCGAAATAATCATTGAAAAACTTAAGAATGTAATAAAAAAAGACACTATTGCTCGAAATAAAATTATTAATCATTTTTCCGCTGGTAAAACTTTAAACGCGTTTTCCTCGAAATTGTGTTTTTCAAAACGGTGTACACGATATCTCGATATCTTACGAACGGATTAACTCGAAATTTGTCAGGCTTATTCAGAGTAATAGTAGTTTAGTCTTGACCGACGTTTTCCTTCGTAATATTTTTTAAATTATTTATTACCAATAATGATGTCATCTTTCTTCGAAAAATCGACAAAAATGCCAATTTTTTATCATTGATACACGATAACAAAAAAGCTCAGTTAAATTTTAGCCAATCTTGCTTATTTTAAGAAAAAAAAGCTCATTTTTTAAATTTTCGAACAACTGGGCGGCCAAAATCACGTACACCGTTGAGCCTCTCATGTTGAGAGGTCCTTCACGAAATTGTTTATAACTTCTGTAATTATGAATATTTTTTAATGAAATTTGGTACACAACTTCGTCAATTCATATACAAATAAATTTCCAAATGATTTTGCAATTTTACCTATTCCTTCAAAATTCATTTTTTTTCAATAACCCTGATTTTCAGGTCGTCACAGTAGCCTAACCTCCTGATATATTTCTCGCTGAAATTTTGAAATCCTTAGACACGTTTTATGAATCTGTATAAGTCGTATCTCAAAATCAAAAAGAGGTTACAACACTTTCTATCGTGTGACGAAACCATTTTTTAATATGTTTATCCATTCTGCAATATAAATTATTAAAGATTGTTTTTTTTTTTTGGTCGAAAATCAAACTTTTTTTTTCTACAGATTCCCATTTTTGTAATTTTAAAAATAACAAAAAAGGCCTCCAGCCATACTGAACTTACAATATTCCACGATAATTCAATTTTTCAATTTCTCACTTCAAAAGAGTCTAATTGGCAGAACCGCTTGGCCATGCAGTCGCAACGTCGGCACTATGTAAAAATAATGATAACTCCACTGTTTACCAACGTTTATCAACAAAAAAAATCCTCAATCTCGGCAAGACCATGTACCAACTTCGTATAAAATTCCTACCTCGTCATCCCAACATCATCGTCACAAAAAAAAAACATTGAAAACCTCTCTTTTTTTGGGATAATAAAACCGAGTGTGCGCTTTCGCGTTAATTGTCCGACCTGTTGCCATACTTTTATCTTCCGACGTGCATTAATATATTTCGCCCAATGTTGAGATACCTTATTCCGCACGATTCCGCGAAGGCCTTTCTCGATTTTTACCCGAGAGACAGCTCGCACGTAGACCGTCCAACGAGCTCTTCAGAGTCGGTTCTCCGCTATCGTGTGCACAAGACACCCCGGTTACTCGGTATTCCGAATATAAAGTAGCCCGGGCATAGGAAACCGCGAGGGCCTCGAATCTCCTATCCACGCGCGCTCTCTGGCATTACCGCCTTTTGCCAGTGCAGAAAAGAGCCCAGCCATGGAAGAAGCAAGAGAAAGAGAGAAACGCGAGAAATTCTAGCGTATACAGGAGAGAAGTTGGGGGTTGCAAGCACGAGCAAAAAGCTGCCTCTTTCGTAGCCGAGCGTGACGTGCGGGCACACGTAGCCAAAAAGCGAGCAGATCCTTCTCTCTTTTGGAGGGCAAGAGAGAGAGAGAGAGGGAGAGAGGGAGAGAGAGAGAGAGAGAGAGAGAGAGAGAGAGAGAGAGAGAGAGAGAGAGAGAGAGAGAGAGAGGGAGAGAGAGAGGGAGAGAGAGAGAGAGAGAGAGAGAGAGAGAGAGAGAGAAATGTATACGAAAATACGAGGGACAGCCTGTTTGCTCAGCTGTGCGGGGCAGAGAGTGCTGGGAGTATCCAGCGCGGAATTCCTCGCCTTTTGGGTTTGCCAATACTACAGAGAGTAAGGTAGTGCTTCGCTACGTAACGCTATACACATATAGGGTGTCCTGTTATGAATAAATAATTCTGCAACTATCGATAGGCCAGATCATGTCCTACTATATGCTGGAATTTCAGTTTAGTAAAAGTCCCTCGATTTTCGAGATTTTGGGCTTAAGGCGTTACCCCCACTTGTAGCGAAAAACAAGGCCTTTTTCATGATTTTTTTAAAAGAAAATTACAAAACTTTTTTAATCGATCAATATACCATCTCGAAGAACACATCTTGAAGAACTTTCAGTAATTTTTTTATTGAAAAATATTACATTGTTCAGTGGCAAATGGCCGTCAATGAAATAATGTTTTTATATACACGGTTTGCGGTGACCAACATTGCGGCGAAGTGGATCATCTGAAAAAAAAAAATGCGGATGGATTTAGTCAAATATAAGTATAAACTAGTCTTTAATCGAAGGATTTCAAAAAATCTTCATTTTTCACAAAATGGCGGACAGTCAAAGTTAATGGTTCGATTTTAACGAAAAAAAAACGGCCGTTTTTTGGCTACAAAACGGCCATTTTTTTCGAAAAAAAAAAAATCGAACGATTAAAGACTACATTTTTATGTATTAAATAAGCCTGCAAAAATTTCAAGAAGATCGGTTCATTGGTGTTCGAGTAATCTTGGTCACCGACTTCGGAAATGCCATTTTGAGAAAAACGCGTTTAAAGTTTCTCTTTCAACGCTCTTTCAACGCGGATTCTTCTCTTTCAACGCTCATATCTTAGCCAATGTTGTTCGGATCGACTTGAAATTTTCAGGACATATTCTCAGATACTTATACTTCAAAAAAATGCAATAAAAAAAATCGATTTTTTCAAAATCGCAAGTGGGGGTAACCCCTTAAGGCCGGCTATACATTTAGACAGGAAGAAAATAAGCAATATTGAGGGATTTTTTAACCTAAGAGATAATTATTTCAAAATGATCAAACTTCAGGTATACTTTAATAGTATATTTGAGTATACAAAACAATTTTTTTAAATTAATTCATCATCAAAATGGCGGCGCTGTGTCTAGCTTCCCGTAGACTCCGATTTGCAAAAAAGTTCATTATTTTCAGTTAGAACATGTATGGTTTCTATGTGGCGGTAATTAAAATGAAGAAAGTGCAAATTTGAGAAAATGGCGCGCATTTAAAAATCAACATTTCACGCAACAATTCTGTAAAATGTGGATTAAAAAAGTCGTTTTTTTTTCAATTTTTCAAAAACAATTTTCGTCAAGTAGAAGGCACCAATATTAGCAATATTTCTACCAAGCTTCAACTCAATCGGCTTGATAGGTATTGAGTTGTCCTGCACGCCAATTTCGACAATGCAGTTTTGAGAAAAACGTGTTTGAAGTTCACGCCCGCTCCGAATCCGAGCGGTAAAACACACCGTGAGCGGGCTGTAACGTTTGAAGTTTTTTCGAATTTCGCTTTGAAACTTTGGGAAAAAATTCTACATATAGTTCTATCGTTTGGAAGAAAAAAAAACAGATTTTTTGATCGGTGTAAATGTCTATCACGCCTTAAGAGGGAATGACACCTCATCGCGGTCGGTATGGTAGAACAATTATAGATTCCCAAAAATCTCTGAAACGGCTCTTCAGATCCCGTCGAAACTTTGCCAAACGACGTCAAATAGATAGACGAACAGCTGTCTTCCCCTCAAATTTTCTGAATTTGAGGGAAAAAAACTAGATTGGCTTATCATAAGCCAATCTACATTTTTTTTCTCAAATTCAGAAAATTTGAGGGGGAAGACAGCTGTTCGTCTATCTATTTGACGTCGTTTGGCAAAGTTTCGACGGGATCTGAAGAGCCGTTTCAGAGATTTTTGGGAATCTATAATTGTTCTACCATACCAC
>OY723395.1:34592751-34721413 GCA_963210295.1 Ophion ellenae | reverse complement strand
GGAAAAAGAAATGATCTGCATCGAGCTATTTTTTGGATCCCAAGCAGACCCTTCCTCATTGGAGGATGCCAGCGAATTATTTGTTGAAAAAAACGGAATGTTAGGAATAAGTTTTCCTTTTATCTATAGTTACTTATTTTTTTAGTTATAATTTAATATCTACACTTGATATTCAATCATTTTTAATTATAAAAATGTTAATTTAATATTTAATTAATTTTTTTTTCATTCGTGAGGATGCTGAAAAAGTTCAAGGCACTGAACTTGCGAGAACGATTTCGAATGCAACATAATCAAAACGAAAAAAAAAACCAAATTGTAACATCTGAAATTGACAGATAGAACAGTGTGCAGCATTGGTTTCTCGTTCTGAATATTTTATTTTTGTTTCCTCCACATCAAAACTATTCATTGTTAAGGAGCTTAGCAGATTATAGTTCTAAAATAATGTTCAATATTTTATATTCATAATATAATATTTTGAAGTCATATAATAATAATATTTTTAAGTATAATTAATGAATTATATTTTGAATAATATTGAATAATATCTGTTCTAATATCTGAATGATATTTTGAAGTAATAATTAATATACTGTATTTATATTTAATATTAAATCATTAAATTCAATATTAAAATGTAATATTTTAGTTTTATCATTAATATATTTTCTAATAATTCATAATGATTTATTCGTTGGTGTAACATTTCCTTAGCCACCTGTGCGAACGAACAACTCGGTCGATCCGAGTTATTTTTTTTCTCCGTCTGCACGAAACACCCCGAGTTTGTGGTTTGGGTTCGCCAAAAGTTTTTTTTTTTTTTTTCTTTCGTAAAAGCAAGGACGGCAAAAAGAGTGAGCTTATTGAATTAAGTGTCTCGAATCAGCCGGCTACGTGGAAACACCCATATAGCATCGTGTAAACGCTTCGGCACAGAAAAACGTTTCTATAGCTGTGTAGGGCGAACGCGCACGTGGACGTTGGAAAATATTACCGAGCCATTAGGCGCGGACTACGAGGCGCCCGCTGGGCCATTTCCTCCGCGATATAACAGCGAGAGTTATACGAGAGCATGGAAGGAGAAGCGAACGAGAGCGAGCGAGAAGACCAAAAGAGTAAGGAAAGTCGATTCACCGGGAGGAGGGCAAGAGAGGGCTGAGTTCGGGTCAGAGGGAAGTAAGAGGGCACATATAGCGAGCAATTGTTGCTGGCATATCCCGAGATAAAAAATATATATCGCGAAGGTATACTCGTTCTCGCTTGGCGATACAAAACACTGCCGAGCATACGGCGTCCGGGTGAGAAATTACTACAAATGCTGTAGATTATCTACAAGTATTTATAATCCATTTAGGGGTGGGGGAAAAGGGACGTTGGCACTCGGGGATCGACCTTGTGTATTCTTTACAACTATAGCTATAGCGCATATCAAGGATTTCAATTTTTTTTTAATATTTACTATTTTTTGTGCCAAAAACGGTGAAAAAACACTTTTTTTCGAAAAATGTCCGCCATTTTGTTATTTTTGCGTATATAACAAATTGTATCATATGCGCTATAGCCATTAACATACTGAATCTAAAACCGTTTGATTTTTTGTTTCTGATGTTCCATCTCCGAGATTTGATCAACAGCGCAGATCTACAATTTGTTTAGGACATTTTTTTAACTACCATTTTCGTCTATAAATAGTGACTTGAATAAATAAATAATTTATCAAAATGTATTTCGAAAGTGTATATATTAAGTGTAACAACTTTTATATCAATATCTATAATATAAACCTATAAAAAAAATGCATGAAAATAGCCTTTTTTGGTAGGTAGCACACACTTCCGCTTGACACACTGGGTCCTTATGACTCCGACGAAAAGCTATTGCTTGCTTTCTCGAAACTGTAAATTGGCGGTAATTTTTTACAACGACTTTCTTTTTTTTCCTAATTTCAAATATGGAGACAAAATTAAGCAATGTTGACAGTGTATTCCCGATTTTTTAAATAAAAACCGACCGAAGACGATACTTTTTCAAATACCCAATTTTTATAGAAATTTATCATTACTATTTTCTTTAAAAAAACCGAAAAAATTAGCTTTTTTCTACTGTAACCACTAGGCATAACCCGTTACCATCTTATCGCAGATATAACCTACAACAATCCCTCGACCATGTTTTTACATACTCATTGAGCTCCTTACAATATAAATCCATAAAAAAAAGATTTTCCATAGTAAAAAACAAGGAAAATAAAAAGTAAAAAAGAACTTTCGTAAAAGAACGTCAACGTTATCACATAGCCTACGGAATTCACCGATTTTTCTTATTTCTCATTAAACATCCAATGCCTACACCTCCAACAAAAGACAGACAGAACATTTTTTTTCTCAGACGAATTCTTGTGGCATTCCAATGTTGCAAACTTCAACACTATGCTTGAGGTACGTCGTTCTTTAACGGCCCCGGTACTTATATTGCCGTGTATAAACTTTAACTGTTGAATCCTCTCCTTTAGCCTTTCGAGTCAACGAATAATTGAGGCGACACAATTGCGAGTAATACGAGACTCAAACGAGTACCGAATGGTATTTACATTTCCATCTCACGCATGTACCTTGCATTGTAAAGTTAATATTAACGCTTAGCCTCCAATATATCTATATCTATATCTATATATATATATATATATATATATATATATATATATATATATATATATATATATATATATATATATATATATATATATATATATATAGAGGGTGTCCGAAAACTGAATGCGTTCCTTAAAATGGGGGGTTGGGGGTGAAATTCTGAGTCGATTAATATAAGCATGTGTGGGTCTCAGATCAATCCCTGAATTACTATTAATTTTCAAAGGCGGGCCAATCAGATGCGCGCGATGAGCCGGCAGAGGTGCGGCGCTCCCGGCAGCCACCACTACACGCGCGCCCCGGCTCATCGGGCGCACCTGATTGGCCCGCCTTTAAAAATTAATAATAATTCAGGGGTTCATCTGAGACCCACACATGCTTATATTGATCGACTCAGAATTTTACCCCCAATCCCCCATTTCAGGGAACGCATTTAGCTCTGTGACACCCTGTATATATAGATAAAATTCTAGATGTACTTATCTATACGTTCCCTCCAAAGAGCCCTTTCACTCACGCTCCTGTCTTTACTCTTCCATTGCGGTGTATCCCCGTGATGCCTTTGTGGAAGAGATTCTCGAGAACCCGTTCTGAATTTAGTCACTCGACGAGAGGTGGCACGGGGATGAGGGCAGAATAGGGAGGGGGGTAAGGGGGCTGAAGCACGTGAACGATGTTGAAGGGGTTTTGGGGCCGACGTTGAAGTGGATAGGACGAGGGTACGAGCGAGAAAGATGCATAATAAAGTGTACGCGAAAGTGAGACAGAGAGAGAGTCGAGGACCGCACCGGACCGCTCGCACGTCCGTCCGTTAATTAAGTTAACGACCCCTAAAGTACTCGCGGAACGAGACACTGGAAGAATAGAGATAGAACGAGAGAATGAAAGAGAAGTACGAGCCGCCATATAGATATATCCTGTGGAAGTCTTTATAACGAAAAGTGCGCGCGCGGAAACGGACGCACTCACGAAGCCGTGTGTGTTAATCGTCACGATCATCATCGTCATTCATGATCCGCGTGCATTACCGAACCTTCAATTCCCGCAAGTCTCACTCAACGTGACAAATAACGCCGTTGAAGTTTGTATAGTTGGAACGCAACGGAAATTCTTTTTTATTTACTTTTTATCCATTTTCATCGTTATCGAAAATATTTTTCGATATATTTTGATTGTAGCTCTCCAATGAGGATCTGGGAAAAAGTTTGTCGGAGCTTTCAACTGCGAAAAAAAATGTGCAATTGGAAAAAAAATGTTGCATTTCAATTATGCAAACTTCAATACGATGAGAAATCAAATTCGTCATCCCTCGTTTTTAAAAATGGCTGACATTCTCCTGACCGCTGTAATTAACATATCGACCTGAAATTTGGAGAGCATACTCAGAAAATACGTCTTCACGGAATGACGGATCGTTTTTTCGATAGATACATTTTTGCATTTATTATTTATCTTTTTATGCGAAAAAAACGCGAAAATTCGATTTTTTTTTAAATCGCCGCCATTTTCCGAAATTTGTACTGAACGAAAAACCCATCCGTCATTCCATGACCAAAGGGTCACAGATTGATAATATGCTTTGAATTTGTGTTTCAGATCAACAAAGAGGGGGCAGTGATGTCAGCCGTTTGCCTCCCGCGATTTGAGGACCTGTTTTCGCGGAGCTGCAACGGCCGCCATTGTGGTTTATTTTTTTGTTTTCAAAAATTTTTTTTTAACGTTCTGTATATCATGAATAAAAGCAAGAAAAAACCGCACTCAAAAAGCTTTACTCGTTTCCTTTAAAAAAATAAAATGTAAACACCTGAAATATAGCACTCCAAGGACAAAGTCTCCATTAACGAGGATTTGAGAAAAAGTTTACGGAAGCTTTGATCTGCGAAAAAAATGTGCAACTGGAAAAAACAATGTTGCATTCCAACTTTGCAAATTTCGATATCATTCATCATCAAAGTCCTCTACTATGCCGGATGTTTTGGGTCCCTTTCACTTTCCCTCCGTGACATTGAAGTTTGCATCGTTGGAATCCAATGAAAATTCACATTTCCAAATAGCCGAATTCCTTTCGGTAGAATTCGCCTACAAAAATCCCCGAACCATTTTTCAAAACGCTCACTCGCAGATTCACATTATAAATCTTACAAAAAGAGATTTTTTCCTAATAAAGAATAAATAAGTAAGGAATTGAAAATATAAAATAAAACTGTCTTTGCACTCCAACGATCACTCAATTTTTCCAAACATTTTTTTACCCTTGGTCCTAGAGATCTACAACCCAGAGCTCCAAAACGAAATTTCGACTAGCAATGAAACGAGTGGAAAAAAAATATTCAAGAGAATTTTCGTTGTCTTGGAACTATGCAAACTTCACCATCATCTTGTTCGACTGTTATGCAAATCATTGGCTATTAATATCTCAACGGGGGAGCGATGACTCCCGAGGCGATGCTTGTTCGTATTAGACATTATAGACGTTTCATGCACGCACACACGAGATTGACTCGATACGAGGATATACGTTACGTGTACGCACGTGAATGAGTGCGTAAACCGTGGAGTGCTGCGAATACGCGCTTACTCACGCATTCCATCAATTATATATACAGGGTGTCCCTCTTATCTCTGCCGCCCGAAATAACTCGGTAATTATCGCACATTCACAAAAACATGTTCTAAACAAAAGTTGTACGTTGTGAAGGGGGCCATCAAATGCGACCATTTTTTTTATTTCGTCGGAGGCGCTAACGCGCAGTGAAGGTCACATCCACTTTTTCAAATGGAATGGTACATTTTTTTCAACCATCTTATGGAGCACCTGAAGCCTCATAAAAAAACATTAGGGGGTCAAAGTCGTTCAAGGTCATTCAAGGTCATTCAAGGTCATTCAAGGTCACCTTTTGAAATGAAATACAAATCTAAATATCTCGGATCACTACCAAATATTTGGTAGTGATCCGAGATATATAGATTTGTATAATCGATACTGACCTTGAATGACCTTGAACGACTTTGACCCCCTAATGTTTTTTATGCGGCTTGAGGTGGTCCGCAAGTTGGTTGAAATGAAAATGTACCATTCCATTGAAAAAAGTGGAGGTGACCTTCACTGTGCGTCAGCGCCCCCACCGAAATAAAAAAATTGGTCGCATTTCATGGCCCACCTTCAAAAATCAATAATAATTCAGGGGTTGATCTGAAACCCATACGTACTTATATTAATCGACTCAGAATTTCACCCTCAACCCCCCCCCCCCCCGCCCCATTTAAGAGACTTAAAATGGAATACAAATCTAAATATCTCGGATCACTACCAAACATTTGGTAGTGATCCGAGATATTCAGATTTGCATCATCGATACTGACATTGAACGACCTTGAACGACCTTTAACGACTTCAACCCCTAATGTTTTTTATGCGGCTTGAGGTGGTCCGCAAGTTGGTTGAAATGAAAATGTACCATTCCATTTAAAAAAGTGGAGGTGACCATCACCGTGCGTCAGTGGCTCCAGCGAAATAAAAAAAAATTGGTCACATTTGATGGCCTGCATTTAAAAATTAATAATAATTCAGGGATTGACCTGAGACCCATACACACTGATATCAATTGACTTAGAATTTCACCTCGACCCCCCCCATTTCCGGGACTTAAAATGAAATACAAATCTAAATATCTCGGATCACTACCAAATATTTGGTAGTGATCTGAGTTATTTAGATTTGTATCATCGATACTGACCTTGAACGACCTTGAACGACTTTGGCCCCAAATATTTTTATTAAAAATGTACCATACCATTTAAAGAAGTGGAGGTGACCATCACTGTGCGTCAGCGGCTTCAGCGAAATAAACGAAATTGGTCACATTTGATGACCCGCCTTTAAAAATAAATAATAATTCAGGGATTGATCTGAGACCCATACATATTTATATCAATCGACTCAGAATTTAACCTCCAACCCCCCCCCCCATTTCAGGGTCTACCATCAGTTCTGGGACACCCTGTACACACACACACATACACGCACACACAAACACATCTCCTCATATATAATTTGTCATGTGGCTGTGTGTTTGAAAATCTCGCGTGTCCCACGGGTTCACGTTACTTCTGTGACCACCGTGTCTAACTCGTGAGTACGTACATACCGTTGTCAACCTACACTCATGCACATATAGGATACACTTACGCGTACTTAGGGACTGCGAATACACTACATACGGCGACGAATATAATGGCACATCGAGGACGCAGCCGGCTAAACTCGACTCCGGCCTATATCTATTTATAGCACGTGATTAGATACGAATAGCAGTCGTGAGCGTGACGAGATCGTATCCGCGGTGACGCCATGCATGCCTCCACTCTTCCTCTCGGTAAGCATCATCATCATCATCATCCTACTCCCTATCTCTCTTTCTCTCTCTCTCTCTCTCTCTCTCTCTCTCTCTCTCTCTCTCTCTCTCTCTCTCTCTCTCTCTCTCTCTCCCTCTCTCTCTTGCTCTCTCTCTCTCTCTGTACGCAGATATGCGTGTCCCCCTCTACGGCCGTCATTATCGTATCCGTTCCTCCTCTTCCTTCTCACGATGACGGCACACTTGGCGTCATCGTCCAGTACGATTTTGGCTGAATTGCGGGCAATGACGTAACACTTTTATTCCCCCTCTCAGATCAGTTTCGAACAAATTTCGAGACGAATCACCGACGAAAATTCGCGCATCGTTGAACGATCGTTGCTCAATCGATGTTTAATGCGCGACCTCCGTGGCTGAGGGAGGATTTTTTTCCGAGCATTCACTCGCGCCTCTTATTGTAATTCTATGCGCGATTATTGCCAATTACGAGCGATTTCGGGTGACGAAGTTTCGGGCGAGGAGACGAGAGAGAAGTGGGAGGGGAAGGAAAGTTTTTTAATGGGGATATTGTTTAGGAGTTTCGTGTTATTTGTTTCCAGATAACGAGAACGTTATTATTTTTGCCTGTAATGAAGAATTATTTTTTGGCACGATCTATCACTCGACAACAACCCAAAAATATTTTCGTCTTAAAATAAAAAATCAAGCATTGAGGGATCGAGTCCAATATTTAGCCGGAAGTGAATAAAATATCGTTGCAACAGACAAAAATGGATCAAATAGTTATTTTTCTCACGATATATCCCTAGACATTAACCCAAAAAATATTTCGGTCATCCGGAAATGAAAAATCAAGCGTTGGAGGATGAAGTCCAATATTTCGCCGGAAGTGAATAAAAATACCGATGCTTCGAACTGAAGTGCATGAAATAGTTAATTTTGTCTCGTACATCTCGAAATAAAAAAAACGAGCAGTCAACGATGAAGCCTAATATTTAACCGGGAGTAAATGAAAATACCGATGCATCGAATAGTTAATATTCTCCCAATATATCCCTAGACCCTAGACACCAACCCAAAAATATTTCGTTCATCTCACAATAAAAAATCAAGCATTGAAGGATCAAGTTCAATATTTAGCAAGAATTTTATTTTATCAAATACCGTTGCATCAAACCAAAATGCATCGAATAGTTTATTTTCGCCCAATTTATCCCTAGAAACCACACCAAATTTCTTCCACCTCGAAATAAACATCGAGCATTCAACGACGAAGTTTAATATTTAGTCGGGAGTAAATAAAATACCAATACATCGAATAGTTAATATTCCCCCAATTTATTCCTCGACAACCAATTTTTTTTCATCTCGAAAATAAAAATCAAGCCTTCAAAAGTAAAGTCCTTCATCTCGAATTTCTTTCATCTCGAAATAAAGCCTAGTATGTATGCAGAATTTGATAAAAATACCGTTGCATCGAACCAATATGCATCGAATAGTTAATTTTCCCGAAGTTTATCTCTAGAAGCCCAAATTTCTCTCATCTCGGAAATAAAAAAACAAGCCTTCAGAAGTCAAGTTCACTATTCAGCCGGCAGTGAATAAAAATACCGTTGCATCGAATAGTTATTTTTCCCCCAATTTCTCACTAGACACTAAAATAATAATCCCTAGACACAAATAAAAACCCTAGACACAAAAGTATTTAAAAACCCTAGGCAGAAATAAAAAAATCCCTAGCTGAGAAAATAAAAATCCCTAGGCCCGGAAAAAATCCCTAGGCTTAAAAAATCCCCTAGACGCTAAAATAAATAAAATCATCCTTCAAAAGTCAAGTCCAGCATTCGCCGGAAGTGAATAAAAATAAACGGCAATTCGGTTGATCGAAGGAATAATTTCCCTCGGTGGTATGCACGCGTAGTCGCTTCCGGCGGCAAGAATTTCGAGGATACGAATGGCAGTGTGACGATTTTACGGAAGCCGGTTGGCGTTGTTGTTAGCGAGTCGCGAATCCGTCGGGACAAGTGCACACGAGCGAGGAAAACGCGTAGCCGATTCTCGGCTATAGTTAACGGGCGGGTACGATAATAGTTGTGAGCCGGGAATACTGGGAGATACGAGGCGGTGGGCAATAGTAGTAGTAACGGCACGCGGTCACGCGGGGCGAATTAGCGGAGAGGATAGTCGTAACCGCGACCCATCGGGTGAATGCATAGGATGCCGTTGCATACCGTTGCTCACCTCGACATACCAGCGGCCAACGTACGAAGGAATGCGCGCCATAGCCATGCCTCTCGGGGCTTATCCTCTCACATTCAATTCGTACACTCGCAGGAGCACACACGTACACGTGTATAGCACGCGTACCACGGGAGAGACACGCGGACAAATCGCTGAAATCTTTTGCGCTTTTTCCAAGGCTATACCTTGCGAATGGAAAATCTCGGGCTCTGGTCGATTTGGAAATGAACATTTCGTTGGTGGAAAAGAACGCGATGGGAGAAATTGGACAGTGGCGATATTTTAGCAGTGTTGGCTGGGACGGTACTCGGATGGGTGACCGCTGTGAGGCGGTCTCGCACGCTGAGTATCGAGCAGGAGTTCAACCGAGTACGAAGGGTGACCGCGAGGGAAAATCAGTAAGGAGCGTATACGAGTTATCGGCAGTTGCCCTGTGCCCTCGTAGAATTCCCTCTTTTTCCCTTTTTCCTTGCGAATGGAAAATCTACGGCTCTGTGCGATTCGGAAATGAACATTTCGTTGGTGGCAAAGTTCATGATGGGGAAAATTGAGCAGTGTTATCCGGGACGGTACTCGGATGGGTGACCGCTTTGAGGCGGTCTCGCACGCTGAGTATCGAGCAGGAGTTCAACCGAGTACGAACGGTGACCGCGAGGGAAGATCAGTAAGGAGCGTATACGAGTTATCGGCAGTTGCCCTGTGCCCTCGTGGAATTCCCTCTTTTGCCCCTTTTCCTCGCGAATGGAAAATCTACGGCTCTGTGCGATTCGAAAATGAACGTTTCGTTGGTGGCAAAGTTCATGATGGGAAAAATTGGGCAGTGACGATATTTGAGCAGTGTTATCCAGGGCGGTACTCGGATGGGTGACAGCTTTGAGGAGGTCTCGCTTGCTGAGTATCGAGCGGGAGTTCAACGGTGATCGCGAGGGAAAATCAGTAAAGAGCATATACGAGTTATCGGCAGTTGCCCTGTGCCCTCGTGCAATTCTCTCCTTTGCCATTTTTCCTCGTGAATGGAAAATCTCGGGCTCTGGTCGAGTCGGCAATTTCGTTAGCCGGGTCGGTACTCGGATGGGTGACCGCTTCGAGGCGGTCTCGCACGCTAAGTATCGAGCGGGAGTTCAACCGAGTACCAACGGTGACCGCGAGGGAAAATTAGTAAAGCGCATATACGAGTTATCGGCAGTTGCCCTGTGCCCTCGTGGAATTCTCTCTGTTGCCGTTTTTCCTCGCGAATGGAAAATCTCGGGCTCTGTTCGATTCAGAAATGAACGTTTCGTTGGTGGAAACGACACGATGGGAAAAATTGGCCATCGACGATATTCGAGTAGCGTTAGCCGGGACGGTACTCGGATGGATGACCGTTTGGAAGCGGTCTCGCACGCTGAGTATCGAGCGGGAGTTCAACCGAGTACCAATGGTGACCGCGAGTAAAAATCAGTAAGGGCCTGAACGAGTTATCGGCAGTTGCCCCGTGCCCTCCTGAAATTCTCTCTCAATTACGGTCATATCCCATGTGACTGGTAAAAAAATCGTTTTTTTTTGCACAAATTGCAAAAAATGTGTGCGTGTTACATGGATCCGGCATAGTGGATGGTGAGCCAACATTTTCTTTGTATAAATCGTACGTCAACTTTTCAACACGTTTTTCTAAACCTGTATTTTTCAAATTTGCTTCCATGATATCCCAAAAACTACTGAGCGGATATCGCTCAAAATTTTATGGTATAATCGGCACATCTATAGTCCTCACTCGAACTAGAATATTTCTGATATCTGCCATAGTTTTTTTCAAGCTGACGAAGTCGAAAAAGACGACGAAACTTGGAACTTAACTTTGAAAACCGTGCCAAAAATTCAATTTTCGATATATTTACTTTACTCTAGTTCCAGCGATAGCCGCAGGTCTACATATTAAAATGCCGTTTTTTTTTCAGATGAGCAACACCTCCGGAATCATGGCAGCCGTCAACCAACTTTTTAACACATTTTTACACTTTTCATCTCGTTATTTTTTATTGATAAAATTCTGAGGTACTGTAAAAATGTGAATAAATATATGATAACATTTCAAAGATAGTGTGTTTTAATGGTTGATAAAAAAGAAAATAAAAAATAAAAATAGAAAAATAGCTGTCACATGGGATAATTGCGATCACGACATCCACCTCGGGAGCGTTCAAGCAATAGCTCAAAAATTAATTCCCGGAGAATTAATGAGTCAGACATGGCGCCGGAAAAAAAAAAGCGAGGGAAATCGGATAGTCGAAAAACGGCCATCCATAAATTCACGAAACGACACTTCGAGAGCCAGCTAGGGGAAAAGGGTTCAAGAGAGAAAGAGAGAGAGAGAGAGAGAGAGAAATGGTTTGATTGTTTTTCATTCGACGTTTCGCCCATTTGGTGAGCTCGCGTATCCAGCCGAGCTACTGTACTCCCCTGTATCCGCCATTTTCGACACCGTTAAAAGTGTGAACACGACAAAACTGTTGGCAGTATCGATGTACGCACTTTTATCCGGCGCCTCCCGTAGTCCTACTCACGAATTCATCGTGTACACGCTTGAAAGCGATTGGCAACGCGGAAAACGCATTCGTTCGGAGTTAGCGGAAGAGGAGAGACGAGGGCACGCACAGGGAAAATTCTGCTACCTTTCCTCCCCATCCTTGTCGTCTCTCTTATAAAGGGTGTCTCAAAATGACCTGACATTTAAATTTATCACTAAAACGTATTATTTATTTTTAAAGTGCGAATATTTTATACTTTAACCCTTTCTTCATACACTTATGCACAGGGTTGCGAAATTAGTCATGAAAAAGTAATGCTCTATTCATTACAAAGATGTAATGTAATGGGCAATGAAAAAATATTTCATTACCCATTACATTTCATTCAGTAATGTGAAAAAATGCCATTACTCATTACATGGGATTTTGTAATGTAAAAAATGTCCATTACCCATTACATTATATTTTGTATTGTAAAAAAAATCCATTACACATTACATTGCAATTTGTAATGTAAAAAAATTCCATTACTCATTATATCACATTTTGTAATGTGAAACATTTTCATTACAAAGTGCAATGTAATGTGTAATGACAAAAAAATTCATTACACATTACATAGTAATGGGTAATGGACATTTTTTACATTACAAAGTCCAATGTAATAGGTAATTGATTTTTTTATATTAAAAAGTGCAATGTCATGAGTAATGAAAATGTTTACATTACAAAATTCAACGTAATGAGTAATAGAATTTGCTAACATTACAAATGTAAGGTAGTGCGTAATGGAATTTGGTCACATTACTAATGTAATGTAAAAAGCCCCTAATGGGAAACGAATAATAATCCTCATTACATTGTAATGAGGATTATTATTCGTAATCTCATTACATTGTAATGAGTAATGGAGATTTTTTACATTGCATTGCATTAGTCATGTGAAAAAATTCCATCACGCATTACCTTATATTTTGTAATGTAAAAAAATGCCATTGCTCATTACATTGCATTTTGTAATATGAAGAAAATCCATTATTCATTACATTACATTTTGTAATGTAAAATATTTCCATTTCTCACTACATTGGACTTTGTAATGTCAAAAAATTCCATTGCCCATTACAATGTAATATTTCACATTACAAAATGTAATGTAATGAGGAATGGATTTTTTTTACATTACAAATTCCAAAGTAACGAGTAACGAAAATGTTTCACATTATAAAATTCAATGTAACGAACAATGGGAATTGTTTGCATTACAAAATGTAATGTAATGAGCAATGGAGATTTTTCACATTACTGAATGTAATGTAATGGATAATGACATTTTTTTTCATTACAAAATGTAAAATAATGAGTAATGAAAATGCTAATGCATGACACAGAGTAATGCATTATTTGCAACTCTGCTTATGCAACGGCTTTGACACACTGGTTCAATTTGACCCCGATAGTACTTCATCCACCTGCCCTTAACAACCCGTCGGTCGGTTTTTATTGAAAAAACATCAGGGATGCACTTTAAACATTTATCAATATGTCTGCATAATTAAAATGATGGATGATTAAAAATAAAATTAAGGCCATTTATCGTATATTGTGTTCCGAACATAACCTCCAATTTTGTACCTTATATTAAAATGAAAATATTCGCAAATATTCAATATGTCTGCATAATTAAAATGATGGACGATTAAAAATAAAATTAAGGCCATTTATCGTATATTGTGTTCCGAACATACCCTCCAATCTTGTACCTTATATTAAAATGAAAATATTCGCACTTTCCAGATAAATAATACGTATTATCAATAAATTAAAATGTCAGGTCATTTTGAGACACCCTATATATTCGGGTAGGGCCCGTCTCTCGTTTCGCCTCTGCCGTTTCGGGTCATACGCTCGCCGCGATTTGGCTGTTTGGGCACCAATCGGATTATATCGGGCTGCTGCGGATCCTGCTCTTGAACTGCGGCGAACTATACGTGCGCGCCTATAGGAACCGTTCCATGTAATATGTATGCGCACATTCGCCTCGTCGCCCACGTGTGAGACCAACCAATGCTCACACGCGCATTTGGAGGCGATTTTGGGGACATTCGACTTTGAGAACCGTCTTCAAAGTAGCCTTTTGTCCTCATACTCAACATTACGTAAATCCCAATGTTTTCGAAATGTTCTTCATACTTATTTACATGTAAACAATATGATTTGGGTTGTATTATTTTTAAAAAATGGATACGTTGAGGTATATAATTGGATTTGTTTGTGTTCGTTGTTTGTTTGTTTGGGTTTGTTTGTATAATAATAATTATATAATTTTTAATTAATAACAAGATTAGAATTAAGTGGGGAAAGGGCACTTTCCTACCGATCACAGGCATTTCGCACGTCGCCGCTCCCCCCACTCTGCTACAACACAGTGGCAGTGGAGTGGGGGTAGCGTTAGTTTCGTCTGACATCCAGCTAACTCAGACCCATATTAGTCCAGTATAAGAAACGAAAACCCAGCACTTTTCACCGTAGAATATGAAGTTTTTTTACTAAAGGTAGATGGTTGCATACTGAAAGTAACCCCAATAAAATGTTGCCCCTCAACTCGCCCCAACCCTAAGGAATAGGGGTTGTAAACTTAAAAATCGCCGTATCTCGATAATTAATAGCCCGATCAAAAAAGGTTTCAAACAAAAGTTGTTTGGGATAATAAAATTCGTATAAAGTTATCTGACGTCCAAGTCCCTATCTTTAAAAATAGGGCGACAAAAATGATTCGAAAATTCGGGGTTGATGCGTGTGCGAGCGGAGTAGACATATCGCTGCGTCCGTCTCTGGGTCAGTGGTGCTCTCGCGTTTTTTGTGCCACTATTTTCAAAGATAGGGGATTGGACGTCAGGTAACTTTATACTTATTTTATTATTTCAAACAACTTTTGTTTGAGACTTTTTTTCATCGGGCTATTAATTATCGAGATACGGTGACTTTTAAGTTTTCAACCCCTATTTCTCAGGGTTGGGGCGAGTTGAGGGACAACATTTTAGGGGGGTTACTTTCAGTAGGCAACCATCTACCTTCAGTCAAAAATACGTATTCTACGCTAAAAAGTGCTGGGTTTGATCACTTTTGCTGGACTATATACCCAGACTACCTCAACATCCATATGCAGTCTTGAAAACATTTCCAATGCTGACATTTTCAACGCTAAAAAATGTCAAATAACTTGAATCGGGAAATACCTTGAAATCCACTTGATGTGGTATGATTTGGGAATAAAACAAATGGAAATTGGAATGGAAATTTAAAAAATTCCACACGGCAACGCGAAAAACGTGTTTCCATACACTTGCGACAATTTTCAAAAGGAATCGTTATTTTCTTTTCGTTGCAATAATTACGTAAAGAAGAAAGAATTTGTTTTGATCATTCTTTCGGAGTTGTAAATTCCGATACGCGTGATGGCAACGACGCTTGCCGGGTACGTTACACTATAAATAAGTAGAGTGCATCCGTTTTCGTAGAAATAAAATGATTAGACACCGATGTGGAACAAAATATACAATTTCTAATATTTTAAAATAGAACGGAATACAGTCTTTGAATCTACAAATTTTACACAGAGAAACTCGTAAAACAATGTTCAGAATTATGTGCTTAAGTTTGGCTTTTATAATGTGACGATGTGTTCGGTCGAATGTTTGGCGACAATTGACTCTTCTCGTGGCTGATCGAAGCGTCGCGTCCACAGCTAGGAATTCCTTATGTGGCATGATTTGGAATCCTTAATTTTCATTGGGTGAAAATATTTGTAATTTGTGTGTGGGCGCGTCCCTTTGGGACGATTCGCAAAAAGAGCCGTACAATACTGGGGGTGGTGCGGAAATATCGAAAATCCCCGAAATTCGTAGGTAAACTACCAGGGAGCAATATTAAAATGAACTTTTGCGGTAAATCTTTATATACTCAGAAATATCACGTAGAAGCAATTGACTGAAAATCTTCCACGTTGATGAAGAAATATGCAAAAAAGTGATCGGGACATTTGACTGCCAACTGTGTACTGAGAAAAAAAAAACCAATTGAATAAAAAAAAATGTATTGGTCGATCCAAATAAATGTGCTGCTGCGGAGTGCCACCGATATATGAGATTGTTACAAACTATAAAATATTGGAAAATGTGATTGATTTAAATAACATATTATTTTATTTGAAAAAGCTCTTCTGTTCTCTGAATATCTACATTATCCTTCAAATAAAATTATATTCTATTGGAATCATTCTATATACAATCCGTAGATGTATGGATGGAATAATTAAGCGGTTGTTACAACATTTTTTATTTCGTACAAAAATATAATCAATGGAATTAATTATTTCTTTACTGCATCGGAACGAATATGCCATGGGACGTAAGTTTTTCAATTTGGTTTAAATCTCAAATAAAAAGTGAGCATTAGAATGATCATCCACGATAATAGTGGAGGGAATATCAGATATCCAATGGAATATCCATGGGGAGAATATCAGATATCCAATGGAATATCCATGGGGAGAATATCAGATATTCAACTGATAAGAACAGATACTACACTTAGATCTTAGCCACAGGCCAAGAAGCGATACTCTTTAGAGTTTCTCCGGCGTTTAAGGGAGACTTTGTCCTTGCGGAGATGCGGGAGATGATAGCGGCTCAACATGAGCAGCTAGAAGAAGAGGAGGGATGCCTCTATGGACCAGGCATTGCCGATTAGCGGTAATTATAAACACATTTGTGTAAACACATTACAAAACTTTAAACGCGTTTTTCTCGAAAACACGTTTTTAAAAATGGCTGACATTCTCCTGACCGCTGTAATTAACATATCGACCTGAAATTTGGAGAGCATACTCAGAAAATATGTCTTCACGGAATGACGGATCGTTTTTTCGATAGATACATTTTTGAATTTATTATTGATCTTTTTATGCGAAAAAAAACGCGAGAATTCGATTTTTTTTTAAATTGCCGCCATTTTCCGAAATTTGTACTAAACGAAAAACCCATCCGTCATTCCATGACCAAAGGGTCACAGATTGATAATATGCTTTGAATTTGTGTTTCAGATCAACGAAGAGGGGGCAGTGATGTCAGCCGTTTACCTCCCGCGATTTGAGGACCTGTTTTCGCGGAGCTGCAACGGCCGCCATTTTGGCTTTTGAATGAAAAAAGACCTTTAATTTTATCATGTCATGTTAATTTAGTCAATAGCGTTTTGTTTGGACTGATAAATCCGATTACTTACATCAACAATTTTACAACTGAATCAACAAAATTTCATTCAGTAACACCAATGATATTGGATCAATTTTTTTTTCTTAGTAATTGCCCGGGATCTTTCCGTAGCGGAAATGCGTCGTGCCGGACCAGAGCCTTTGGACCCTTTTTCCATGAAACGCCAGCTCAGACAAGGATCCGTCAACCTGGCAAAGCGCCGAGCAGTCGTAGGCTCACAAGCACGTATCGTTCAGAAAATGACTATCCAAACGGACGATTAATATAAAACATTGAACGCTTTATTGAATATACATCGCGCGATACAGCACGCAACAGTCGCATTCTCCGGATAACCATTCTTGACGACAGGTGTTTAATCTTCAATTCGTCAATGTACCGTCGTCAATGACGAATGTTTAATTCAGTGTCGTTCGGTAGCGCGCACGGTACCAGCCTGTACTGCACCCGTGCGTTACCGCGCGTTGCGCAATCGCGGCCATCAACGTCAATCCGTTTTATCCTACCGGCGCGCAACGACGACAACGAAGACGACGGCGACGAGCGCAAAATTGACGACGTGCTAACTACACGCACACCCGCGCACATGGCCAATGGCGCGGAGGCACTGAACGACGTTCCGGAGCATCTCACACGCAGCTCTCACCGATGTACGGATCATTCGCGACCGGCTTCGGAACCGCCGCTCGACGTTGCCATCGAAAAAAAAAAATTCACCCGGCGTCCATCGCTCCGATTAATTTGACGATAAATCGAGTCCTCGGAATCCCGAACAATTGGGTGCTGAAAAATCAACAGATCGTGGCATTTTTTTTACCACTCGATTATTCGTTTTTCCTACATTCAAGGATATTTAAGAAGTAGCGCAAATTCGAAGTATCATATTTGGGTGTAGTTTGTCCTTTGGGAACGTCGACGAGACGAGACGAAATAAAAACTTCAATCAGAGCGAGCGAGCTTGGGAATGGGAATTGAGAATGATGACGAGGGAACGAGAGCGAAGGAACGTTCTCTGTGGATCGACGAATGCGTGTGCGTAGCCTGGATATATACAACAGTCGGTTACGAGTTTCACGTGTCTACAATGTTTGTTCGCTCTTAAATCGCTTACTCGTTCCATCCTTTATTTGCCGAGTACGAGAGGGAGGAGATGAGCGAGGCTCGTTCCCCTTTTATGATCAAACGCGTGTCCACGAATCCTTAAGTATACTTTATATTTATATATATATATATATATATATATATATATATATATATATATATATATATGAGGCGTTTCATACCATCTCGAACGGTCAAAAAATTGTCCACTCACAAAAAAATTTTAATTTTGTCAAATTATTTAATTATATGAAAAAAAAAACTGTGTAAATTTTTTCAAAATTTTTTGATCGCATTTTCTCGAGTTTTTCAAAATTTCCAAAATACCGTTATATCTCGTGAGCATTTAATTTAACAGAAAAATATTTGAGACAAAAAAGTTGCAATTTTACATGAACTTTGTGAAAAAAATTTGTTATGAATTTTTCGAGTTTAAAAAATGCCCATTTTCACCAAAATTATACAAAAATATTTTTTTTCGGTCGGTATGTCACGTTTGATTTTTCTCAGAAAAATCCAGAAAATACTCTGAAGTGTGTACAGTAACCCGTATTTCTTTCAGAGTGGGTCGATTCGTTGATCCAAAGCTGTGCTTTGTTTCATTACTATGAGATATTTTTTTTAGACAAATCAATTATTTAAAAAAATTATTCTCTCCCAAATTTTTCTCACATTTTTCAGGTAATAAACATCCATTGTTTTATCCAAAAGTTGTAGGTATTTGAACTTAAGAAATGAATTTTTAGTGAACAATTTCGTTATAACTGCTCATAAACTGCTCATAAAATGAAAAGTTTTCGATTAATCAGAAATTCCGTACGTACTTTTCTGCGAAATGCAATTAGGAACATAAGTTTAAATTTGAAGTGAATCGAGTCAAAATTGTTGAAGTTATTTGTCACGCCAATTGGAAAAAAGCTGTTTCGAGAAGTTTTGAGTAGTCGGCCATTTTGTACATAGAAAAACGAAAAAAAATTGTAACAGCTTGATATTCATACTGAATGGATGTGTAGTTAATTTTATGAGTGAATCACTTTTTCATACGAAAAAAAATTGGTCAATTCGCACATGATTTTATACTCCGTTGCCTTCAGAGTGACGGACAAAATGTCAGGAGGTAATTCGATTGATTTCGAAGGGCTGATACAGTGTTGAAAAAATTCATTTTTGTCAAGGTCATAGATTTTGTGTTCTGAAGGTCATCTATGGTCCAAATGGGAACGTGTTGTTTTTTATTAAGACGTTGTAGCTGATATTCAGACGAATCCAACGACCTATGATATCATGACCTTCAAATGATGTTTCAGCAAAATTTTTGAGTTTGTTTGGTTTTGTTTTCGTCAGTCTAAAGGCAACGGAGATATTTGGGGTGGTCACGTTAAATGGTCCACCCTGTATATATGTGTGTGTGGGAAATTGCACGCTATTGCATCTAGCCCGTGAACCCGACCATTTTTGGTTTTCCTGATCTGTTTATTTTGTAAAATTGTACCTCATGAAACGAATATCCACACTAATTTTTAGATTTTTATCTCTTCTTTCTCAGGAGTTATAATTTTCCAAAAAATGTCGATTTCGGGAGTTTTGGAAACGTTTAAACGTTTATAACATTTGGAAATGTTTATAACTCCTGAACTAATTGAGATATCGACAAATGTCACTATATATTTTTTTTTCGTTTTCAAGCATACTTTCGTTTCAAAATATGAAAAAAATTATCGATTATCAATGTCAACGTTTTTTTGATACTAAAGTGAGAATGTTTTTTTTCTATTTTTTTTTCGAATTAATCATATTTTTTTAGAAGATTTTTATCATTTCAACGTCTAATAATGCTATGAATGATTTTGTGATTTCCAATTCGGCTTCGACAGGCCTGAAACAGTTTGTTTTCAATTTGTGCTGAATTTAACAATTTTTTTCGTTAAACGCGTTTTTCTCGAAACTATATATTATTTAAAACGGTGTACACTATTTCTTGACATCTAATGAAGGGATTGCCTCGAAATTTGGTACACTTATTCAGTGTTATAGTAGTTTAGTCTTGACCAACGTTTTTCCCCATAACTTCCCTTTTTTTGAGTAGTTCGTAGCAATAATGTCATTTTTCCTAAAAAAAAATCAATTAACATCTTTTTATCATTGAAAAACGATAACAGAAAATCTTTGTTAAGTCTCAGCCAATATTATCTATTTCAAGAAAAAAAAACTGTTTTTTTTTGTTTGTTTCACAGCTTTGTTAATGTACATAAAAAAATATATGCAAACGATTTTTCAATGGTCTTACTTGTTTCTTCAAAACCGATTTTTTTATGATCCTGATTATCGTGTCGTCACAGTAGCCTTACTCCTCAACATATTGGAGGTGAACGCAACGTCACTACTGCACTCCCCTTCCCATTCCTGTTCGTTTCACTGTGCGTATTCACTTTGTGGATCCGGTCATTTGTGTGTTAACTCGTGTCTGCTACTTCAAACCACCGTGTGAATATATATATATATATATATATATATATATATATATATATATGTGTGTGTGTGTGTGTGTGTGTGTATGTATGTATGTATGTATGTATGTATGTATATGTGTATATATACACAGGGTGTCCTGTTCCGAATAGATAATCCTGCATCTCACGATAGGTCAGATCATGCCCCACTATATGCTGGAATTTCACTTTAGTGAAAAGACCCACGGTTTTCGCGATAAAAATGTTTAATTTTTAATTTTTCGCATGCCATTTCCACAAATGATAACTTTTTTTGACCCGGTTTTTTGAAGAATACTCTTGGTTATTTGTTTTATCTAGAAAAGTCTTCTTTTTAACCATACATGTTAAGGAAAGTTGATGAAAAAAGATCTTATGCAGAATTTTCATACGAATCAATTCGAATTTCCGAAATTCGAAATTCGATTCATATCATTCGTAGAAATGGCATGCGAAAAACCAAAAGCAGATGATTTTTTTCGAAAAATAACGTAAAGCCCAAAATCACGAAAACCGTAGGACTTTTAGTAAACTGAAATTCCAGCGTATAGTAGGACATGATCTGACCTATCGACAGTTGCAGGATTATCCATTCATAACAGGACACCCTGTATACACACACACACACACACACAGACACATATATATATATATATATATATATATATATATATATATACACACACACACACACACACACACACACACACACACACACACACACACACACACACACACACACACACACACACATATATATATATATATATATATATATATATATATATATATATATATATATATATATATATATATATATATGTATATATATATATATGGAAGACACGTACGCTTGTAGCCAAGCAATGTAGCAAACTCCTGATATCGGCCACTCTACAGTTTGCCACAGATCGGAGATGGAGCAAGCACTTCCGACGCGAACAAGCATCGCTTCATGCAACGTGGATCCTCTCCGCGCGATACCTCCTCCATTCGGCAAATAGCGCCGCACGCACAGTGTGTGCGTACATTGATTCGTACGTGGATGTATATAGCCGAGTGCTATGAGGATACGCGATATGACGTCTTCGATGTTGCTCTGGAGCAGCGTGACGAGAGGGGAAGGAAGAGGAGCGGCTGAAGGAAAAAAACGATCACGAGCGGGATATCGCATTTGGCGTACGAGGTAGAAGTATTCGATTTTGACTTCACTGTTCTCAAAGTTTAAAAATTAAAATTGGATTTTGGTCTTTTTTTCATTTGGCCTTGGCGGCTCACACGTTGGGGCACGATTTTTTGGACTTTTCGCTCAAATTTCATTTTACTCGGATAACGGGTGTACGAGGATCCAGATGAATGTGGTACAAGTTGTTGAATTTGGGGAGGAAAGCTGGGTGGGTGTTTGGAAGAATGGACAATGGAAAAAATGAGAGAGAAATCGAAGAGAAGACGAGACTTATTGTTTCTTCGGATGATGTGGAATTTCCGAAAATTCAAATTTGGCAAATTTTTTTGAAAGATCAAAATTTACGGCATTTTTTTTTTAACTCGAGAATGGTAGATTTTTTTTTTCTTTTCATTTTCTCAAAGTATACGTGATCAAGAATATGTGAAATAATGTTCAAGTTTAAATATTGAAATTTGACCAAGTAACAGGCGATTTAGTGAGAGCAGATAGCGCAACGATTCACGTGCACTGAAACTTCAAATTGCTTTTCTCTCGAAATGACTTTTCTCGACCTGGCCGCCATTATAACTCTAGCTATAATTGTCCGATTTTCAATTTCAGAAAACCAACATTTCCGTAATTGCAGTAACTATCGTTGTACGTAGACCTTTTTTTGTTTGTTAAAATTTAGTATTTTTTTAATCCGCCGAATATAAGTAGAAATTTCCCCAAAATTACACTTTTTTCAAACGCCGGTCATTTCGTAAATTTTTTTCTTCGAAAAAACGGCTACGTACAACAAGGACTACACTTATATAGATGATAAAACTTTTTTCTTTTTATCTTTCAGACCAACCATTGTCAAGGTATCGATCCAGCCGTTGGACGGCATTTTTTATACGGATGCTCGATTATACCTCAAAGACGTTGTTAGTTTTTAATTATTGTTAATAAAAATTTACACGAAGTAAGTTCAATGTATGCTTAATAACGTTCCTTTTTCTTCCAATTCCAAATGAACAATCCAGCAGATTTAAAAAATCGGAGAAACTGCCTTTTTCGGCCCGTCATACTGGTCTCCTCCCTTAAGGGGTTAGGCCACTCTAGAGGCCGAAAAAATAGGCTTTTTGGGGATTTTTTTCAGAACAACTACAAAATAAATCGAGATAACAAAGGGATGTTTATCATACATATCGATAACTGTATACAATATTTTTTTTAAGCGATCAATTTCAAAATGGCGGCTGTGCAGCGTTTATCTCAAAACTGCATTTTTTAAGTTGGCCGGAAACATCACTCAGACAATTTTCAACCGATTCAATTGAAATGTTGAATACATCTTGAAAAATACATTGTCTATGGAAGTACGTAGGATTTTTTTTATATTGCACATTTCATTTTTTATGAACAATTATCTGACAATTTTTACGCAAATTTTTCACTTTCCAAAAATTTGCCTAAAAAATCGTTAATAACCAATAAACTATGCAACATAAAAAAAAATCCTACGCACTTCCACAGACAATGTATTTTTCAAGATATATTCAACATTTCAAGTGAATCGGTTGTAAATTGTCTGAGTTATGTTTCCGGCCAACTTGAAAAATGCAGTTTTGAGATAAACGCTGCACAGCGGCCATTTTGAAATTAATCGCTCCAAAAAAATTATTGTCAACAGTCACTGATATGTATGATAAACACCCTTTTTTGTAATGTCGATTTATTTTTTAGTTATTCTGAAAAAAATTCCCAAAAAGCCTATTTTTTCGGCCTCTAGAGTGGCCTAACCCCTTAAGATCATTGGAGACCTACAAGGCAAATCTGTCGAGGATTTTTCATAGCTGAGAAAATGGACAAGAAAGGGAATAAAAAAAGTTATTCCATTGCATTCCAACGATGCAAACTTCAACAGCATCGTTTCGAGCTCGAAACATGAGCGAAGGAACTGTCGAATCTCGGCGGGTCTTTGCCGAGAGCGCACTTCGGGATTTTGATCTGGATGCACATCCTGTGAGTGGGCACTGGGAATGCCCCCCCCCCCCCCGCCCGCTCTCTCACACACTTTTTCTTTGTCTCTGTCGATCCCTATACTTGAGATTTCCTCGTTGTCTTTCGTAAAATTTCGCTTTGTGTCTAAACACACATATACACTTGGCGAAATGTATATACAGTTGAGATATCGCAGTCTTTTCGACATAACCTCTCCATTTGAGCTCTCTCTCTCTCTCCCTCTCTCTCTCTCTCTCTCTCTCTCTCTCTCTCTCTCTCTCGCTCTCTCTCTCTCTCTCTCTCTTTCTCTCTTCAGTTCATTTTCATTCGCCTTCCGGTGAGATCTCATTTTGTTCGCCAACTCTCTTTGTCGTCTTCTTCATCGTCTAGCTTGGAAGCCCGAAACGATTTAGGTATATATCTATATGCATGCGTGTATATAGAACGTCATCTGTTCCAAGCACAACTCCTTCACCTCGTTCCCGACTATGTACTTTCCGTAGGTCTGCCTCTCTCTCTCTCTTTCTCTCTTTCTCCCCCTCCGGCTCTCTTTATGACGAAACTGCACTATTGTTGCATTATCTTCAGGCACTGACCATGTCGAGATTAAAGTTTTGAAGCTGCACCGGAGAAGGCGAGATGGAAATAAAAGAGGAAACAACACCGTCGACTCCAAGAGGACATCCAAAAAAGAGTATTCTCGAAAAAGGCGCACGAAATTATTCTCTCTCTCTCTCCCTCTCTCTCTCTCTCTCTCTCTCTCTCTCTCTCTCTCTCTCTCTCTCTCTCTTTCTCCTCCCCCCCCCCCGTTCACTGGATGCACTACGCATGCATTCTTCTCGCTTTGTGCAGTACACACAATATACACCGTGCAGTACTGTGATCGCGGGAGCTTGAGTCGTTGTGCCGCACAACACTGTACACTTCCGCAAAGGCACACTAGAATGCCCGAGAAATGAGCTCAAGAGCCGCATTTACCCTCGGAGACTTTTGGCCCTGGGCGATTTAAACGGACAGCAATGTTTGGCAAAAAATACGCAAAAATACAAAACACTCAAAATATGAGCCGATTGGGGTAAAATATCCATAAGTACGAATATCCATGAGCATCCATGAACCCGAACAAACCCAAGCAAACTCACTTATCTCTACCTCCCGCCATTTCTGGCGCTCATTTCTACTTTCATTTCTAATTTCATTTTATGGGTATTTATACTTATGGATATTCGACTTATGGATATTCAACTTATGGATATTCGAGTTATGGATATTCGACTTATGAATTTTCGACTTATGGATATTCGACTTATGAATTTTCGACTTATGGATATTCGAGTTATGGATATTCAACTTATGAATATTTGACTTATGGATATTCGAGTTATGGATATTCGACTTATGGATATTTGACTTATGGATGTTCGAGTTATGGATATTCATACTTATGGATATTCGTACTTATGGATATTGGCTCTTATTGATATTTGACTTAGGGATATTCGAGTTCTGGATATTCAACTTATGGATATTCACTTATGGATATTTAACTTATGGATATTCAACTTATGGATATTTGACTTATGGATATTCAACTTATGGATATTTGACTTATGGATGTTCGAGTTATGGATATTCAACTTATAGATATTTGACTTAGGGATATTCGAGTTATGGATATTCAACTTATGGATATTTGACTTAGGGATATTCAACTTATGGATATTTGACTTATGGATGTTCGAATTATGGATATTCAACTTATAGATATTTGACTTATGGATATGTACTTATGGATATTCGACCTATGGATATTCGACGACAGTGATAAAAGCCTGTGTAGTTCAAATTGCGCGTGAAGTTTATGCCAAAGGCACGTTACGGAAAAATTCCCGAAAATCGAGGGTTCGTCCTCGAAATTCCGTCAAAATTCGAAAAGTCATCGGAACTCGATAAATCAAAAGGCATTCTAAAGGGAAAACGATAACGAAGAGAATACGCGCAGAGCGAAATTTTAAATCAAAAGGAAAAGAAACGAGCGGCGATTGAGTAGAGAAACTTTCTCTGGCCAAGATGCGAGAAAACTTTCGGCCTATAACGTTTTTTTTTTTCATAAATCCCTGTCGATGAATGTTTACCCACTGAATAGGAATTCACCATTCATTTTTCGAAAAATCCTAAATTTCTGTTAGAAGTCGTAGAATATTTATGGAGCCAGGTTTTTCGCGTTTAGCCGCCGCAATGTTGAGCTTTCGACAAAAACTCCGTGATACTTGTGATCGGCGGAAAATTTCCTCGAGGATAGGGCTCTGAAGTAGTGCAAAAGTCGAAGAAAAAAAGTTCGGCGATTTTGACGACTGATCCAATCGAAATTTTGATAACCGAAATGAAAGCTCGAGCGGTGAAGGACCCGCTTTGCAGATGGGTGTCGTAGATCAGCTGATGGGCTTGAAGTTTGCATCGTCGGAATGCATTTTTTTTAATTTCTTATTTTCATTATTATCAAAAACCATGATTTGTAGACTTGGGTTGTAGATCGGTAAATAAATAGCCTAAAAATGATCGCGGCATTTTTATCATTTAAATCTATGAGAGAAAAGTTAGGAATTTCACGAAAACAATATTTTGTTTCATTCCATAGTTATTAATATTATTATTATTTTTTAAAATTTAATTATTATTTTATTTATTTTTAATTAATAATATTATTTAATTTTATTTTAATTAATAATATTATTTAATTTTAATTAATAATTTTATTTAATAATTTATTTTATTTTATTTTATTATTATTGTTATGCTGATTATTATTATTTCATTAGGTTAAGTATGAGTTTTTATTAAGTGTGAGTCTTTGTTTTTAGTTTGACCAAAATTTAATTCAAGATTTATTCTCGCATTAATTTGTTTAATTGATTAAATTTCATGTATTTCGGCAGGGTACTCTTAGGAGGCTCTAGCCTTAGAGTACGAAATAAACGAATGTTCTCTCTCTCTCTCTCTCTCTCTCTCTCTCTCTCTCTCTCTCTGTCTCTGTACCCAACGCGTTTCCTCTTTCACGATATCGCGTTACACTATAAACGATTACAATCGTGATTATCATGCACCTGTGCGCAACGCGAATACGACGTGCGTTATATACACACGATATGCATAACTCGGTTGCAATTTTGCTAACGAGCCGCTCGCGAGCACAAACTTCTCGAAGCGGTGAATCCCAACCGAGAACGAACGCGATATTTCCTGGTTTATGCCGCAGATCGCGAGCGCGGTATACGAATGTGTGTGTGTACGTGTTAGCGGTGACCAGGACTATCAATTCTCGTTGCTCGGTCCACGAGACTCCTGGCATTCGTGCCTGACGAAGCAACCTGTGTATGGGCTGTTTTACGCGAAGTGGGACGTTTCAGGGCTGCAAGAGTTTTTTTATTTATCATTTTCCCATTCGGAAGTTACTAGGCTGCAAGGATTTTTTTAAATTTAGTTTACTATTCGGAAGTTTTAGGACCGCGAGATTTTTTATGTTCATTTTTGGTTTCGGACGTTTCAGGGGAGCTAGGATTTTTTTTTCATTGCTAATTTTCCCTTTCGAGAGTTTCAGGACTGTAAGGATTTTTTTCCATGGTTAATTTTCCCATTCGAAAGTTTCAGGACTGCAAGAATTTGTTTTGGGTGTTAGTTTTTCTTATCGGTCATTTCAAGACAGCAACGATTTTTTTAGAATTAGTTTTTTCCTTCCGGAAGATTCAGGACTGCAAGGATTTTGAGGTTATTTTCCCTTTCCGACTTTTCAGGATGGCAAACATTTTTTTATCAGTAATTATCCTTTTCGCTCGTTTCTGGACTGCGAGGATTATTTTTTACTGATGATTTTCCCTTTCGGGAGCTTCAGGACTGTGAGCAATTTTTTTGTTATTGTTAATTTTCCTTTTCGGCGGCTTCAGGGCTGCGAGGATATTTGTTGTTAATTTTCCCTTTCGGAAGTTTCAGGACTGTAAGGACATTATTTTATTGGTCATTTTCCCTTTCGGACGTTTCAGAAATGCAAAGCTTTTTTTTGAAATTAATTTTCCTTTTCGGTCGCTTCAGAACCGCAGGGATTTTTTTTATTGCTAATTTTCTCTTTCGGACGTTTCAAGGCTGCAAGCATTTTTTTTATCGTTAATTTTCCCTTTCATAAGTTTTAGGACTGCGAGGATTTTATTTACTGTCAATTGTCTCTTTCCCAAGGTTGGAGACTGCAATAATTAATTTTGTTATCGTTATTTTTCCCTTTCGCACATTGCAGGCCTGCCACAATTTTGTATTATTATCAATTTTCCCTTTCGGCCATTTCAGGCTCACAGTAATTTTTTCAAATCAATTTTCCCTTTCGGCCATTTCAGGCCAACAATATTTTTTTTCCAATTTTCCCTTTCGGCCATTTCAGGCCAACAATATTTTTTTTTCCAATTTTCCCTTTCGGCCATTCCAGGCCAGCAACAATTTTTTTTATTGCCAATTTTCTCTTTCGGCTATTTCACGATCAGGTCCGTTCAACTCTTTTCCTACGCTTGTCACTCCACCACTTCCGGTTCTTCGGACACCCCTCGGAGAACATCCCAGAGCCACTTGTTTTCCGACGCCGTATCGAATTCTCACGAGGGCACGGGGAAACTGCGAAAACCCGGCTCTGGCCCGGGATAGTCAGGGCGCAAGTCAGTGCGCCGCTGTGCGGTCACTCGTGCGTGCCAACGCTCGATTAAAGTTCAATTAATGCCGTCCCGAGGTGGAACATCTTCTACATACAAGGGACGGAATTCACGCGAAGACGCCGGGACGTCCGAGCGCTCGGGATTATTCAACACTCCTCGAGCTTCGGCCAAGGACGCCATCAGCGCGAGGCTGCGATTTCTTTACGGTTTGCCGAGTCTCGCGCAGCGAAAATTATATCTCGAATCCAGATTCTCGCGAATATCGCGCACGGCCCCGACGACGCGCTTCTTCGACTCGAGAGAAACCTCGCTCAGACGAGTAAGCGCCGTTTATTTTATTTTTTTAATTTTTTTTTTTCAAGAAAAAGAAACCCGGAAGAACGTAAGGCTGAACGAAAAAAAAAAGCACAAAGGGAGCAGAAAAGTATCAGCTAAGCTAGGGCTGAAAAGGGGTCATGGCTTAACTGTCCTATAAACAATGGACCACATTGCAACGTTCTTACTCATTGAATTTTAATTGCCCATAAATCAGCATTGCCAATTAACTCTATAATTGAAACATCGTATTTCCTCCCTTATTTCATTTTAAAAAAAAATCCATCGCGCGGACGTTAATATCGTGTGGTGATTTATGAATTTTCACTGGAGATGACCTGAACGACTGCAAGTAGAGTAAATATCCGTGGTCAAGTTGTCGAACGTAATGATCTAACACGCTCTCCGCTTATCTTCAAGTTTTCCGGGTGCACGTGTTCATTCGTAACGATTACGGATTTATGTGAACGTGAATTGTACGTATGTTGCACGTTTATATTTTTTTTAATTCTCGATTACGTTATTTATTATGAACATAATATTGAACTGAATATATGAATATATATATATATATATATATATATATATATATATATATATACACATGTATGTATGTATGTATGTATATATATAAGTATACATATCTATGTGTACCAGGTGAGTCACTGGAATTTAGACATCCACACAAACTCCAATAAACATTAATTTTACCCCTAATAGTTAAATACAAAATTTCAAGTATTGGCCAAGTTCTGTATTGAGTCCTGCATTCACGTACGATGATTTTTCACAAGTGAAGGCATTTCCGATGTCAAGACCATTTTTTTAAACGGTAACTCCTTTTTTAAAACACCCCACGTTTTAAAAAAATCAAAATTGATTACCTACGATGTACCTCGAGACGACTTTTTGGATACCAAAAAATTAAATAAAACTAGAATTTGCACGAATCGAGTAATGAAGCTAACGTTTCCGGGAGCAAATAATAATCTTTATTGGATAACGTGTTAAATAGTATTTTCAAACACCTCTATATATCTTTTTTACTATATTATTATACTATATTATATTTACATATACATTCAATAATAATAATAATAATAATAATAATGTTTAAAAAAAACTACCAAAGTAATAATAATAATACAGTCGAACCTCGATATAACGAAGATTTTTCCATTCCCTTTTGATATACACCCGAAACCTTGATACAACGACTATTATTAATATACAACGTATATTATTGATAATAATATACATTATGCTCTGATTGCTAATTGCTTGTAAAAACTGCGCTAATTTAAACCTTACTTTCTTTTAAAAATATCCCTGCATTTATATTACTAATATATTTTTTAAAGACCATTTTAAGGAACATGACTTCGATCTAAGGAAACTTCGATATAACAAACTTCCCTAGAGATCGTTATATCGAGGTTCGCCTCTACTAATAATAATTATAATATTATTATTGTTGTGTGTATTAAATTAATTTACGTGATTTTCATTAAGTTGAGTTAAACTATTTAAATTAAATTAAATTATTATTATTATTATTATTATTGGTGTTATTACTCGCTCGTTCTCTCACGCTCGCAACTTCCTTCCAACCTCCGATCCGCGTTTCTATCTGCTACGCCCTCTCGTTTTCTCCTCTGCTGTTTTATTCGTGCATCTTGTGTTTTTTTTTCTTGTCGTTTAAACGTTGCCAAAGATAATATCATGACTCGCATGCGCCAGTCTTATCTGCGCGGAGCTGTATGTAATATTTTTTTTAATTTCTCGCGATTGCGTAATTTTGCCGACCACGGTGATTACGTATAGGTACCCGGAGAAGAGCGGGACGACCAGCCGCAAGTGTGTACGTACAAATGTACGCGAAAAGGAAAGGGCTAATCAGCTTATCGCCGGCGTGGATCTCTCGCGTACAAACGAGAGACAATTTGCAACGGAGTAGGTACAGCTGATGAGAGAGAGGGAGAGAGAGGGGGGAGAGAGAGAGAGAGAGAGAGAGAGAGAGAGAGAGAGAGAGGATGTAATAGAGGTCAGCGGCAAACTCAGCGCGAAAACCATAAATGCAGTCACGGGCTCCCGAGACACGATTACCAAGCGTTTGTCTAATTGCCGGCAATTCGCGGTACCCAATTACCCGCGTAGAAATTTCGATGGGGCCCAGATCAGGGCCCGATCAGGTTGCCTGACTGCCCTGGTAGGGCACTAATAAGGCAGCCTGAAAGGGCCCTACTAGGAAATGTAACGTTGTGTCACATATGGGCCTGATCTGGTTGCCTGATCAGGCCCCTATCAGGTTGCCTGATCAGAAAGAAATGCATATAATATTTCAAAAAAGCAAAATTGAATGAACCACTTAATTTAGAGTTCCACTACAATTGATTTTGTATCATAATTCGTCATTCCCTGGCCTGCTGTAACGTTTTTGTTCGAAGAAAATATTTGGCCTATATGGGAATCGAACCTCGTACCTTCCTACCCATAGCTAGGCACGCTGCCCCTATGCTACCGAGTGCTTGTAACATCTTGGTCCCAGATATGGCATAACAGACCAAATGAATTCCTATAATTATTTGTTTTATCACATAAAGTATATCAATTAGTTAATATCATTGTGACAATTAAAGAGGTTTATCGAATAACATGCTATAGATTTTTGAAACTTAACCTTATATATATATATATATATATATATATATATATATATATATATATATATATATTATATATATAATAAAAATAATTTAAATAAATATATATATATATATATATATATATATATATATATATATATATATATATATATAGTTGCTCTCTCTCTCTCTCTCTCTCTCTCTCTCTCTCTCCCTCTTCGCCTTACAAAGCTGCCGAAATCTTCTAACACGTATCCGAGTTGCATAACGTTTTTTGTCGTGACAGTCTATAGCACCTTTTTTTAAATAGAATTCAGGAATGCATCGAAACTCCGAAGCTACGATGCTGTAAAATCGAAGTTTCCATGTGAAAAATGAGAGGTTATGTGCATCTAGCGACTGCTGAGGCAGGCATCGGGCAAGCCTATTTATGGCCTCATCAGGGAAAGCCATAGTAGGGCCTATCAGGGCAAGCCTTGGTACGGCCCTATCGGGGAAAGCCTTAGTAGGGCCACATTAGGGATAGCCTTAGTAAGGCCCTATCATGGAAAGCCTTAGTAGGGCCTATCAGGGCAAGCCTTGGTAGGGCCCTATCGGGGAAAGCCTTAGTAGGATCTTATCAGGGACGGCCTTAGTAGGGCCATTTTAGTATAGCCTGATGTAGGGCCTAAATACTTCCGGCCCGATCGGGGCCGGATCAGGATGTCCGTAATAGGTGTTACCCCTATCACACCCCGATCGGGGCCTGATCCTGGTCAGGCTAACCCTAAGAAATTTCTACTCGGGTATATCTTGCGACCGACAAAACATTGGAAAACAAATTTTTACAAAAATTTTAAACATCCCACCTGAGACTAATTGGTCCGGGTAAAATGCCATGCAAATAAAAATGGCACAGTGAAATACTATTTTTTTTACTCGTCAATACTAACCCTTATTCGGCACCTGGGGTGGTTTGCACCCCACAACCATATTTCGTAGATTTTGAGTACCTAAAGTTTTTGCGCAATTAAATTTTTTTTAACATACTCGAATAAAATTTTCGGCTATATAACCTACACTAGTTTGAAAGAGAAGCTTCCAAGAAGCCCCGAAAACAATTCAAGTAAAGATATTCAATAGTTTATTTATAGTAACGGTTTTTGTCGCTGGGGCGAAAACAACCCCAGTGTGCCGAGTACGTCTCTCGACTGAAGTGTGCCGAATAAGGGTTAAGGGGGCATCTGGAAACTGCAAAAAATCGTTTTTTTGCATATTGTTGAACCAGTTGGATGAACCAGTTGTTAACGGGCCAGTGCACTTTGAAAATTTCAAAAAATCGATTTTTTTTACCGTTTTCGAAAGTACATACATTCAGAAATATTGTGTCCAAATTTTATGAAAATCCGAGCTCTCAAAGTATTTTTTTTTTACCTGAACGTCAGAACCTCATTTCGTCTACCTGAGCGTTATAGCGCGCTCGGCCGATCATAGTATAAACTTCAAACGCGTTTTTCTCGAAACAACCTCTTCAAAATCTAGCTCCATCGTATCTCTAAAACTAATAAACCGATTCCCTTGAAATTTGAACCACATATTGTAACCATGATTCGCAACACGATGACCCTCGATGGTTTTAAAATTTTGATTTTTACTCTTTTTTTGCGAAAAACTGCGAACAAACGCTTTTTTTTTTACTTTTTTCGTTTTTCATCTGCCATTTTTCAAATTTTTTATAAAACTTTATATCCGAGGGTCATTTTGTAGCTGGTGTCATACTGAATCTAATGGACTTTGATTTTTTTGTTTCAGACAAGCCGTTGCCGAGTTGTGATGGAGCTACCTAGCCTACCTATTTTTGAGGCGTTACCTTAAACTATAGTTTTTGTACTTAAAAATAAAGAAAAATAAATTAAATATTTAAAAAATGTATTTCCAGACTTTATTTGTCAAGCCCAACAACTTTTAAATTCATATATTTTATAAAATCCTCAAAAAAAAAATCGCGAAAATAGCCTTTTTTCGTGGCTCCAAATTGGATCCTTAATAACAATGACTTTAGCATGCTGTTTTTCAAGAGAAAAATTAGGTTTTCTTTGGAGAAGCTGCCATTCATCGTATTTTTCGAAATTTAGATAAGTGGAGCGTGAACCCATAGCCAGGTGGATATATTTAAAGAAAAAAAAAATTGTTTTCGTTTCAGATTACATTTGAGCCTGGTAGAGATCCCGCCGTTTCGGGCTTCGCCGCTGGAGGACTGCAACGCCAACTGCAGCGCCGCGAACACTTTGAAAGATTTTCTTCCGAAAAAATTACATTGTAACCACAAACATGTGTACAACATGCTGGGAAAAAAAATAATTTATTCCAACCAATGTGTTACTAGAAAAAAAATCATCATTCTGACCTGTCAAATTGGGCTTCCAGAGAGGGACACTTCGTTAACGAGATTAAAGTTTGGATCGTTGGATTTTCTCATTTCTCGATTTTTTTTTGCAAGCCTCCGTTACAAAAGTCCCTTAATCATTTTTTAAATCGCCCATTCAGATATCTAGAATACAACCGTGCAAAAAAAGATTTCTCCAAATAATAATAATGAGGAATAAAAATTATACGACTGCAAAGTTCAAGACTATCAATATCACTTCTTTCGTATTCCCTGTCAAATTTACATAATTTATAAAAACTCCCTACTTGAAAGTATTTTGAACCAACAAATTTTCCCCCTCCTCCCAACTCAGTATTCAACATTTTTCCCAAACGGAGTATTTTTATGTTATTTTTTTCACAAAAATGTACCACTGATGAGCAACTTTGAAGTTTCGGAGTACTTTTCTCGATTTATTTCAAGCCACGTAAAAATGAGCGATAAATTAAAGTCCTCTTCACTCATCAGGATGCAATCCAAAAGGAGATTATTCGATAGAAAGTCGTCAAGCCAAACAGGATGCAAAAAACGCGTATTACTCTCTCTCTCTTTCTTTGGTTTTCGGAAATTTGCTCCTGGCTGTACAGCCGAGCAGAAAACACAGCCAGTCTAGGTTACTCGAAAATTTACGACGACTGTTGGCGTCGCGTGTTAAACGCAACAGTGGAAACGCATACGGTAGCGCAAACGTAAACCGCGGCCACGAAATTCGCGACTGCGGCATTTTAATGTACCTCCGGGCCTTCACCTATACCGTTATAACTATGCCAACGTTTATACTTAAATGTACATGTACGTACGCGAATATTATTATTATTATTACTATTATATGTGTTTGTTTATATGCACACACACACACACACACACGCATATATATATATATATATATATATATATATATATATATATATATATATATATATATATATATATATATATATATATATATATATATATATATATAACATGTACACTCCATCGCTTGTTAATTACTCTCGCGGTTAGTACGAAAAGCACCGCGCTCCCTCACACACGTACACACGATAATACAATTGCAACCATACGAGTGCCCAACTTGTGTAACTACGCGGCAATTACACGTGTTGCAGTTACAAGGAAATTTCGATGAAACGTTTGATTCCCATTACGTTGAAGTTTGCATTGTACGAAAATCATTTTTTTTTACTTCCCAAATTTTCTTCGGCAGATTTGACCTACGAAAAAAAAGCGAACATTTTTTAGGATTTTCAGCGATCTACAAGATAAATCTGCAAAATATGGTTTTGGATGATAATGAAAATGGGAACTTTGATTTAATTTTTGTTGCGTTTGGACGATGTAAACTTCAAGCTGATTGACGTTCCTATATGGGGTTGAAGTTTGCATCGTTGGTATGCAACGATAATTTTTTTTCCGCTATTGTCCAAAATCATATTTTGCGGATTCGTTGTAGATCGCTAAAGAAGAATTTGAAAAAAATGTTTGCGTGATTATCGTAGCTCAAGACGTCACTGCGACGGGTCGAGAAAATCGATTTTTTGGCATTTCCACATATCGGAGAATGTGTGAATAAATTGACAAGTTAGTACATTGGAAGTTGACCAAGTTACGGACGATTCAATGAGAGCAGATAGCGCGACGATTTACGGATACTGAAACTTTTCTCGACCTGGCTGAAATCTTAATTTCGAAAAATCAAAACTTCCGTAATTGCGGTAGCTATCGTTGTACGTGACCATTTTTTTGCATTTAGTATTTTTCGCCAAAAATTTTCGCCAAAATTACACTTTTTTTGAACACCCCTCATTTTGTTATTTTTTCTGACAAACCTTTGTCCAGTTATAGATCCGGCCATTGCGCCACATTTGTTATTCAGAGGCTCTATTATACCCGAATAACGTATTTAATTAAATTAAATTTAAAAAAATAAACATTACTTCGAAATAAGTTTCACACATGCTTAATAACATACTCTTTATCCAAATCCCAAATAAATAATCTAGCAGACGCACAAAAAATCGGAAAAAAGATCACAGTGTCATCCTTGAATCTACCTAAAAACCTATTTCTACCTTTTCTAGAAAAATTCATTTTCGCTGCATTCCAACGATGTCATTTAACGTCATTTCCCTATCGAATACCTCGGCAACATATACATCGATTTATTCGCACGAAAAGGGTGAATCCCTGTGCATTACTAACGTAATATCGTAAATTCGTAAATAGCTAAAAATGTGTCGTAATTTCGCACGAATCCATGAACGCTCGTCGATTTTTTGCTCACTGGCCACCAATTGAAGCGCAAGTGTTCGCAATGAGAAAAGGAAGAAGCGTCGTTGCAAAATCCGTGCCAATTTCTCATGGTCATCTCTTTTATTTTTTCTTATTTTTTTTCTTCATCTCGTAGAAATCGCGGGCACTGTTTGATATGCTTGCGGTATTAGCTTTAATGGGGATACTCGCGGCGGTATGCGTTCTCGTTTATACTCTCGGACGAGAAGACGCGAACGTGAGGAGCGCTCGTCTAAAAATGGAAATTGTGTCAGAGCGCCGGGCAAGCAAGTGGCTGCACGTTGCAATATGCATTGGCTACGTACACATACTATATATATATATATATATATATATATATATATATATATATATATATATATATATATATATATATATATATATATATATATATATATATATAAGTGTGTGTGTAAATTGCAGGGTTGCTCAGGTATAGCGCATCATCATATATACGTCGAGCATGAAAATCGTTCGCGTTACATCGCAGTAGAGAAAACCCGAGCCAATTCCACCATCTGTCTGTTCAACGAAGACGAATCCGAAGAAAAAAAAAGAATATTTATCGATTCATTGCCTTACTTGCGCTCGCAAATCTTTTCTGCTTATCGAACATTTTAATATTTTACTTAAGGGGTTACCCCCACTGGCGATTTTGAAAAAATCGATTTTTTTTTAAGTATAAGTATCTGAGAATATGTCCTGAAAATTTCAAGTCGATCCGAACAAAATTGACTGAGATATGAGCGTTGGAAGAGAAGAATCCGCGTTGAAAGAGCGTTGAAAGAGAAACTTTAAACGCGTTTTTTCTCAAAATGGCATTTCTGAAGTCGGTGACCAAGATTACTCGAACACTAATGAACCGATCTTCTTGAAATTTTGCAGGCTTATTTAATACATAAAAATGTAGTCTTCAATCGTTCGATTTTTTTTTCGAAAAAAATGGCCGTTTTATAGCCTAAAAACGGCCGTTTTTTTTCGTTAAAATCGAACCATTAACTTTGACTGTCCGCCATTTTGTGAAAAATGAATATTTTTTAAAATCCTTCGATTAAAGACTAGTTTATACTTATATTTGACTAAATCGATCCGCATTTTTTTTTTCAGATGATCCACTTCGCCGCAATGTTGGTCACCGCAAACCGTGTATATAAAAACATTATTTCATTGACGGCCATTTGCCACTAAACAATGTAATATTTTTCAATAAAAAAATTACTGAAAGTTCTTCAAGATGTGTTCTTTGAGATGGTATATTGATCGATTAAAAAAGTTTTGTAGTTTTCTTTTAAAAAATTCATGAAAAAGGCCTTTTTTGCGCTACAAGTGGGGGTAACGCCTTAAAAGAATCTTCCAGCCCCGACTACTAAGAAAAACGAAGAATTTGAGGGGTATTCTCACTTTAGACGCTAAAAAACAGCTATTTTCGTGAATTTTTTTCATAGGTTCATATTATAGATATTGATATAGAAGTTCGTACACTTAATAAATACACTTTCGGAATATATTTTTAAAAATTTTGTTTCTCTACTCAAGTTACTATTTATAGACGAAAATGGTAGTTGAAAAAATGTCCTAAAAAAATTGTAGGTCTGCGCTGTTGATGAGATCTCGAAGATGAATAACCCGAAATAAAGAAATCAAACGGTTTTAGATTCAGTATGTTAATGGCTATAGCCCATATCATACGATTTTTTATATATGCAAAAATAACAAAATGGCGGACATTAAAAAAAAAACGTGTTTTTTTCACCGTTTTTGGCAAAAAATAGTAAATATCAAAATTTCAAAAAATCCTTAATATGCGCTACAGCTATAGAATGTGTGGTTAAAATTTCATAAGGATCGATTCAGTAGTTTCGAAGATTCGATCAACAAGCTGTCGAAAAACGTTATTTCGAGAAAAACGCGTTTAAACTTTGTTTAGGTTACATAAATACATCAACAGAAATTTCAAAGTATTTCGAAAGTGTATTTATCAAGTCATCAAGTCATCGAGTATTTATCAAGTCATCAAGTATTTCGAAAGTGTATTTATCAAGGCGTCAAAAAATCGAAATGTCCAATCAGGCGGTTTTTAAAACACTGACACAAATTAGATATTTTTTAGACCTGTTTCGCAAATTTTTTACCAAAGCTCAACTTCTGCTTCCGATATTTACTATTTTATTTGGTGACATTTAGACTTTGAGCATGATTATCTGACAGTTCGGAAGTCAGAAGAGTACTTTTTCGGTCATTTATACATCCCACCCGAATTGAATTTCATCTGAAAACATATTTTTTTTTATTTTCTTTTTCCTCGCAAGACCGAAAAGTACTCTTCTGGCTTACAAACTGTCGAATAGCCATCCCTAGAATCGAAATTTCAGCAACAAAAATAGTAAATATGAAAAGAGCTGCGAAGGGGAAAGAACTTGAAAAAATTAGGCGTTTTTTCGACACCAGAAGTGAGGTTTTCTACTATGAAAAACTATAATCAACGATGGTGAGGACAATAGTTGGAGTTGAGCTAGAATACTCCCCCCCCCCCCCATACACACACACACATATATAGATATATATATATATATATATATATATATATATATATATATATATATATATATATATATATATATATATATATATATATATATATATACATACACAGACCTGAACGTACATAAATCGATCGTTCATTTGCATTTTTATTGGCTACGTTCGCGCTGGTGCCATCTTTCGATTCAACGTCACCGTTCCATTTTATCGAGGTTCGAACTTTACAAAGCCGAACCACACGGACGAACGATACACAACCTAGCCCCATATGAAAATGAAGAGGGTTGACTTTTCAAATCGATTGAAACAAAAAAAAAAAGCCCGAATAAAAAGGCAAAACGCTATAAATGTTGGTGGCCTGGTATATTTTTATTTTCTCGTTTGTTCAACCCAGAAACACACGAGGTGAATAATTTGGATAAATTGCAAGTCAATTTCGTTCGTCTGTAGGAGTTGACGTCTTGGCTTTTACATCCCTCTCGCGCCCTTACCGAAGGGATTTCACCGCAGATTAGAAACGACTCAAAGCGCAACTCGAACTCACGAGTTTTCCTCGGTTTCCCTGTGCCCTCGTAACATCGCGATACCGTCTCCGAGGAACCGGATACGGTGAAGTGTGGGACAAAAGCGAACGATCGTAAAGACGAGAGCAAACGAGGGAGCGTTGGATATTTGAAAAGAGAGAGAACACGTTTCGATGCGTTGCGTAGAAACGGGAGTATCGGAGTACACACGCCCTTCTTCTCGGCCCAACTATTGTAGCGAGCAAATTCGCACGCATGCCACATCAGACTGATGAGCCATTAACAGTACGTGTCACACAGACTCGAAACGTGCACAGTGTGAAGCTCGTGTGCGGCTTCGTAGTCAATGTCTGACGGCGGTCAAATTTGCATCGTTGGAATGCAATGAAAATGATTTTTCTTTTCATTCGCCATTTCTTTATTCTCGTTATTATGGAAAAAAGATTCCTGCCAATTGACGGTGCAGATTTTTAAAAAGGATGCTGAAAAACTTTTTAGCGATTTTTGGAGCACCAACCAAATATTTTGGCCATGTGGAAAAATGAATTTTCCTTGCGTTACAACGATGCAATCTTCATCGTCGTTATGTTTGTGCGAGTATCGTGAACGCGTTTGCAGTCGTTGCGTGAGTTTGGAATTTCCGAAATAGGATTTTTTTGCATAGTTTCATAGCTTGGGATTTTAACTTTGAATGGCAACAGAAATGTTGAGGGAAGTGCCAAAAATTGACCAAGGTGTGAGGATTTTTGCGAAGCGTCACCGACTTCACCGAAGCGTTTCCAAAATCATTTAGAATTCGAACAGAGTAGAAAAAATTCTATAATACGGTCAGATGATTTTTTAAAACGTTTATCCATTTGTTAACAACAAATTATTAGAGTTGTTTTTTTTTGTCGAAAATCGAATGTATTTTTCTCTAAATACTTCTATATTCTTCTAAATTCTTCGATATTCTTCCGAATTCTTCTATATTCTTCTAAATTATTTCAAATGCTAAATAAGAATTTAGAAAGTTCTTCTGAATTGTTCAGAGTTCTTCAAAATTTTCTAAACTCTTCGATAATCGTCTAAATTCTTCTAAATTATTTTAAATGCTTCTAAGTTCTTCTGAATTCTTCTACATCCTTCTATATTCGTATAAATTCATTTGAATTCTTCTATATTCTCCTTAATTATTTTTAATGCTTCTAAGTTCTTCTAAATTTGTCTAAATTCTTTTCCGATAATTCTTTCGGTAAAAGTTTGTTTCCACGAGGTGCAGCACAGTATCTCGCCGTGCAATGACGAAACGCGCACGTTTCGCGTCGCGTTGACCGATTAACGGATTTTAATTCAATATCTCGAGTCTGATTCATCACAAGTTGGAAATTTCGTTATCCGATTTTGGCGGACGCGACGCGGTATAATATTTCATTACGCGGAAAATCTGACGCGAGCAGGGTGGATTTGCGCGCAGTCAGGGTTGCCAATGCTCCCCCAACCCTTTTCGAATTTCTCATGGACCCTCATCATCGCGTATGGCCCGTACCCGAGGGCGAGTTGGAGGGAGGGCCCGAGAGAGAAAGCAGGATAGAGAGAGAGAGAGAGAGAGAGGAGAGAGAGAGGAGAGAGAGAGAGAGAGAGAGAGAGAGAGAGAGAGAGAGAAAGAAAGCAAGAGAGAGAGAGAGAGAGAGAGAGAGAGAGAAAGAGAGAGAGAGAGAGAGAGTACAGTGAATGTCAAGAAAATGCTGAAGCGCGTCGGAAAAGCTCAACTCCCGTTTCCGCCCGTGTTCCTGAAAATTAAATTCCCGCGTCGACCGTCGAAGGTACGCGTTGCGTACCTCCGAAACTTCGCGTGCCCGTCCAACGGGCCGGCTCCCAAAAGGATTAAAGCATCGTACGATGTACGAGATTGCGCCATGGATAGACCAACGAAAAGCGAGAGAACCCAAAGAAAGAGGAATCGATAAACTGTCAGAACGAAACCACTGAAAAAAAAATCAAAATAAACCATTTTTAACGCAATATTGGTTGATCTAGACCAAGAAAAAGATCGTCGCCTCAAATTGACACATCGATTTTGAACTTCTTTTTTTTTCAATTCGATTTTGTTATTTTCAACAGCCATAGCTGCGTTTTCATTTTTTTTTACTCTCGGGCATTTTATTTCGACCGGGCGCAGCTGCACTGAAGCTGCAATTAAATCCGGAAACACGGAGCGAACGGTTTTTTTTCGCTTCTGTACCTTTGTTTCTTCCTCCAGTGCCCCAGAGGATACGATTGGTTCATGCATGAGCCTGCTGACGTACGTGCACACGCGCATTGCCAGATGCATATGCATGCATACGTGAATCCACAGTACAGCGAAAAAAAAGGCAGAACACCCAAGAGTAAAGAGGCATAAGCGCCATGCAGAAAAGCTAACACTATTTCAGACTCTCGTATATGATGGCATATATATATATATATATATATATATATATATATATATATATATATATATATATATATAGAGAGAGAGAGAGAGAGAGAGAGAGAGTATATATATATATATATATATATATATATATATATACAGGGTGTCCCTCTTATCGACCTCACAAAAAAAGTTCCATACAAAAGTTGTACGGTGTGAAGGGGGCCATCAAATGCGACCAATTTTTTTTTATTTCGATGGAGGCGCTCACGCACACGGAAGATCACCTCCACTTTATATATATATATATATATATATATATATATATATATATAACATTCTCTACCAGTGACTGAGCCGAATCTGAATTTCTAATTGAACCGGAGCGAGAAATCCAATTACTCTGCCTGCTTCTCATCCTCTCTACCAGACGTTCAAGTAGAAACACAGAGTACCTATATATGGAGAAAAGACATTTGGAACCCGGTATATATTATGTATATCGACTATCAGCACATTCTGGTTGTTTGAGGACGAACCTTAAAATTGTTTAAGAACGTATCGTTATTTTTGGAGGTCCAGGCGGCCCTGCAAATGGACTCTGTATAAATATTGATTAATTTATTTGAGGGTGATTTCGGAGACGTTTGTGGTTTAGGAATGGCTGAGTGTAAAGACACTAGGCTACTGTGAGGACGACCCTCTGAGGCCAATGTCGTCAAAATCACGTTTATATATATATATATATATATATATAATATATATATATATATATATATATATATATATATATATATATATATATATATATATATATATATATATATATATATATATTGCATTTATAGCAACCTAGAATATACGCAGTACACGTGGGAACTTTATATATGTGCCTACCTTAAATTTCTCTCCGTGCTCCCGTTCTGTTTTATCATCGTATATATACCCTGCTGGCAATTCTCGTCGAGCAAGTATCTCTTTTAGGAAGCACCGGCGAGCGCCGCGCTGGCGACTTACCGTTTTAGATGTTTTTCTTCAAAAAGCGGGAAAGAATTTAAAAAAAAAGTTGGACGATCGTCGAGTGTGAAAAGGCCAGAAATCTCAGTAGCTCGAGGGGTTTTGAGGTTTTTTTTTATTCTTGTCAGTTGAGCACTTCGCGTACAACGTTGGGACGTAGCCTATTTTGGAAGCCGCGAGCGACGAAAGAACGAAGTGGAAAATGATGAAAATCATACGATGTTTTAGCGTTATGAAATATGGTGGAATTATTAAAGGTCAGGATTTATCAAAGCGATTATTGGCAGCGTTTTGATATCGGGTTATTTAAATACTATTTTGGAGAAACAAAAGAATTGTGAACTAGAAAATTGTTTACGTGTGGGGTGATATGCCAAAGTGCAATAAAATAAATGAACGATAATTACATTTTCAGTAATGTGATTCAAATCGATATTTAATATATACTTTTTCAAGTGATTTATACTTTTTTCTTAGATTGCTTTAACAGTCAAGTACGAGCGCTTTTTTCGATTAATTGAAAATTGTAAAAAATATATACCAACTCGTCTTTATATTTTTTTCATTATTTTTTAATCCCCCCCGCCCCCGTACTTGACTGCTAAAACTGATATAATTAACGAAAATGTTTCACTACTGCGTGTCGCGGAGAGGCTTGGCTGAAAACGAGTAATGCTATAGCGACTCGTGCGCCGCCATTTTGTATTCTTTTGACAAATAATTTTCTTTACATACTTCAATATATACCTAATAGAGCCTAAAAGTTCTTTTGACCATTTTATTCCTTTAAGGGGTTACCCCCACTTGCGATTTTGAAAAAATCGTTTTTTTTTTATTGCATTTTTTTGAAGTATAAGTATCTGAGAATATGTCCTGAAAATGTCAAGTCGATCCGAACAAAATTGACTGAGATATGAGCGTTGAAAGAGAAGAATCCGCGTTGAAAGAGAAACTTTAAACGCGTTTTTCCCAAAATGGCATTTCTGAAGTCGGTGACCAAGATTACTCGAACACTAATGAACCGACCTTCTTGAAATTTTGCAGGCTTATTTAATACATAACAATGTAGTCTTTAATCGTTCGATTTTTTTTTCGAAAAAAATGGCCGTTTTATAGCCAAAAAACGGCCGTTTTTTTTTTCGTTAAAATCGAACCATTAACTTTGACTGTCCGCCATTTTGTGAAAAATGAATATTTTTTTAAAATCCTTCGGTTAAAGACTAGTTTATACTTATATTCGACTAAATCCATCCGCATTTTTTTCTTCAGATGATCCACTTCACCGCAATGTTGGTCACCGCAAACCGTGTATATAAAAAGATTATTTCATTGACGGCCATTTGCCACTAAACAATGTAATATTTTTCAATAAAAAAATTACTGAAAGTCCTTCAAGATGTGTTCTTTAAGATGGTATATTGATCGACTAAAAAAGTTTTGTAGTTTTCTTTAAAAAAATTCATGAAAAAGACCTTTTTTTGCGCTACAAGTGGGGGTAACGCCTTAAAAAAAAATCCAAAGTAATCGGTCGAGAATGGACAGTTACAATGGCGTCCTCCCTTAATCCTTTGCGGCATAGTGTGTAGCACTGGTGTTCCACCTAATTCAATTAAGATATTGACGATTGAAAAGTGTTTTTTGATTAGATATGGCGGTTGTAAATGCGTTTCAAGGTTCCTAGCACTTCAATACCTCCTAAAACGTACCTATTGAGGTATTCCTTTCGCGGAGGGCCGTATTTTGTGGGGACGTAAGGAGAGCCCCTCCGAATCATTGGTTAAATTAAGTGGCGCTTAATAAAATCAAGTCACAATCAATTATCATACCCCACGATAAACTGGAATAAAAAATTTCGCGCAAATTTAATAGATTTAAACATTTGTGAATTTTCTCTGAAAAGTCGCGGGTACGAAAATTCTTCCGCTAATCACATTTTTCTAAGTTTTATCATTAATATTTTCGTTAAACATTCGGTGACCCCCTGTTTTTATTGTCGTTACGGAATATTTAGATTTTTTTACACGCGTGAGCAGTTTATATCAGGCGTCTAGAGTTATTTAGTGTATAAATTATTAGATAAAAATGTGGCCAGCGTGTAATCTCCATACACCGCCGTATGAAGGCGACGATTTTTAGAGTCGTAATTGTTCGTTAAAAGTTCGGTAGCTTCGCTTGAAATTTTACCAGTATACCAGGATGTATTTTTTACTTGATTATAGACGAAAATCAGCTAATTGTTAAAAATTCGGGTTCGTGAAAGGAATACCTTAAATTCCGCATACAACTCTGCCAAAAATTCAAATTTAGTTTTTTTTAAATCCTTCGTTCAATCACGAGCTATACTTATCTACTAACCGAAAAAATTGGTTTTTTAATTTCAGATAAAGGTATCATGAGTTATACTGACCACCACGAGGACACTTTTTTTGCGGGGTCTCCGGAAACGAGGTCCCACCGGCTGAATTTCCAAAATTTTTGGAAATATTTTTAAAATATTGCTCTTTTATGTGCTTAACATTTTGGATAAAATAATTTATATATTATTTTTTTTTTATAGAGAAAATGTGCTTTTTTGGCTTTGAAACCCACGTAACCCCTTGAAATGACGGGGCAACATAGCGCAAATTTCGCAAGCATAAAACATTCTTCAACACTCGCGTCTGTTCTGGAATCAGGACCAATTTTGATTCTGGCTAATCGGGGGGGATCGGATTTTCTCGCGAGCTTTATCATGCTTGCGTCTGTTCAGCTTATCGCTTCCTAATCTTCTACTCCCACTTCCGGTGAAATCCACAGGTGCTTGCTCGTGAAATTTATCTCTGGCAGGACGGTTTGGGTTCTCTCTCTCTCTCTCTCTCTCTCTCTCTCTCTCTCTCTCTCTCTCTCTCTCTCTAATTTATTTCTCCCAAACAGCCCAAATGATTTTCGCCATTGGCTCATCCTGATTCGCTCTCGATGTTGCCCCAGGAAACTCCCGATAACTGTACACACGTACATGCATCGAACACGTTACACTCGTGGAAAATCGCGCAAAGTGTAGCGGCGCTAGGTCGTAGCGAATTTCCGCAAATCCCGAGTAAATTTCCTCGGGGAAATTAAGTGTTGGACGATATCGAGTACAGTACGATACTCCGCGTCCCGATCTGTAAGAACGTAAAGACCCATGGCAAACGCGAACAATTTCGCAAGCCATTGAACATCGAAAAATCGTCGAAACTTTTTCGAAGCGGTGAAGCTTTTTTGTTGTTGTTGAGGGGCCAGTCCGATTTGAAAATGTCAAAAAATCGATTTTTCTACTGTTTTCGAAAGTACACACATTCAGAAATATTGTGTCAAAATTTTATGAAAATCCGAGGTCTCTAGGTATTTTTTTTTGCCTGAACGTCAGCACCTCATTTCGTGTACCTGAGCGTCCCATGTAGAGATTGACCGTTGGGCCTGCGACGGGCCTTCACAGTTAGGCTTTCTAGAATATTGGGCCGTGAGTATTTACCAATGAGGTGCCTTTGTAGAAATGATAAGAACGGCCCGATATCGGCCAACAGAGCCAACAATGGGCCAATGATTTAATTCATTGTAGCGCCAATATTGGTGATTGCACTTGGCCCTATGTCGGCCCTCTTAAAGGGCCTATGTAGAAATTGACCACTGGCTCTATGATGGGCCTTCCCAGTTGGTCTATCTAAAAGTTAGTCTATTTAGAATATTGTGCCGTGAGGTTGCTTGGGTTTGTTTGGGTGCGTGATAAATATTCAACCTATATCGGGCCAAGATTGGCCCGAGATTGGTCCTTATGGATACATATTTCATGGAATAACCTTGAAATAAATTGTGATTTGCGTATATGACAGATTTCAAAATTGGCATATTTTACTTACTTATGTTGGTTATTTACAAATGCCAATAATAGGCCAAGACTTGATTACAAAAACTGAACTACAAAATATAGACGATTAATATATGACGTGCCAGTTATTTGCCTATCCTGGCACAATATACAGATAATGAATAACCCAAGGCTTAAATAAAATAAAAGCAGGTATGGTCTGACCCACTTAGCCAATAAAGGGCTTAGATTAATTAAATGTAATTTCCAGTATTTTAGCATTGCCAGTTTTAAAATTGGCAAATTTTGATAAACTATCACGGCTGTTTATTGGTTTTAACAGATGGGCCCGGATAGGTTTTAGTAATGGGCTGATATTGTGCCAGTTCTCAATTTATAACGGAACAATAATGGGCCAATGTAATTGGCAGTACTTCAGCATTACCAGTTTAAAAATTGGCAAATATTGTTTATATATCATGACTGTTTAATGAATTTAAAAGATGGGCGATGAAAGGTTTTAACTATGGGCCGATATTGTGTCGGTTTTCAATTTAGAACAAGACAATAATGAGCCAATGTAATAGCCAGTATTTTAGGATTGCCAGCTTTAGGTTTGGCAAATTTAGTTTAACTATCACTGCTGTTTATTGGTTTTTAAAGATGGGCCAGGATAATCTTTAGCAATGGGCCGGTATTGTGCCGGTTCTCAATTTGTAACGGGACAATAATGGGCCAATGTAATTGCTTGTATTTTAGCATTGCCAGTTTTTAAGTTGGCAAATATAGTTCAACCATCACGGCTATTTATTGATTTTGAACGATGGGCCGATATTGTGCCGGTTTTCAATTTATAACGAAACAATATTGGGGCAATGGAAGTGTAAGTATTTTAGTATCCCCAGTTTTTAAATTGGCAAATTTCGTTTAACTATCACGGCTGTTTATTAGTTTTTAAAGATGGGCCAGGACAGGCTTTAGGGATGGGCCGATATTGTGCCAGTTTTCAGTTTAGAGCGGAACAGTAATGGGCCAATATTATTTCTCTTTTGTTGGCTTATACGATGGTCCCGATATTGGCCTGATCGTAACATTGGGCAACTCGTGGCAACCTCTACATGGGGTGTAGCGCGCTCGGCTGATCATAGTATAAACTTCAAACGCGTTTTTCTCGAAACAACGTTTTCAAAATCTAGCTCCATCGTATCTCTAAAACTAATAAACCGATTCTCTTGAAATTTGAACCACATATTGTAAACATGATTCGCAACAAGATGACCCTCGATGGTTTTAAAATTTTGACTTTTACTCTTTTTTTTCCAAAAAACTGTGAAAAAACGCGTTTTTTTTCTTTTTTCGTTTTTCATCTGCCATTTTTTTGTTTTTTGATAAAACTTTATATCCGAGGGTCATTTTGTAGCTGGTGTCATACTGAATGTAATGGACTTTGATTTTTTTGTTTCAGACAAGCCATTGCCGAGTTGTGATGGAGCTACCTAGCCCACCTATTTTTAAGGCGTTACGTTAAACTATAGTTTTTGTACTTAAAAATGAATGAAAATGAATAATTTTTTTAAAATGTATTTCAAGACTTTATTTATCAAGTCCAACAACTTTTATATTCAAATCTTTTATAAAATCCTCAAAAAAAATCGTGAAAATAGCCTTTTTCGTGGCTCCAAAGTGGACTGGCCCCTTAATTCGAATAAATGGAAATTATAAATGTACGAGGTTTTGGAGAAGAGACGAGGAAAGGGAAATGAGAGAAGAACTAGCTCGTTTTCATAATCTGCGGAGGCGGTATCTTGAGGAGTGAATGAACGCTTTAATATACTCGTACCTATGTCCACTGGCAGACCACCCACGCACGGCCAGACGGCGAGATCAGTTGCAGGGCCTCAAAAGGGGCTTGAGCGAGGCCCTTTTTGGCTCAAGGGATTATGCCTAGTTGTAAAATTCGAAGAATCACTTTTTTTAAGCCAATATATTTCTACAATATATTATCTTGTAAATGTTCGCTGAAAATTTGAAGTTGATCGGATAAAAATTGACATATTTGTAGGCTGTTATGATCACGCCAGCCGGAACGCTCGGAGCGTCGTTCGAAACTTTAAACGCTTTTAACTCGAAAGTACGTTTTCAAAGTCGGTGAGCAAAATATCTCAAAAACTACTGCATCGATCTTTCTGATTTTTTAAGGGATTTTCCTAGATGTACAAATATCGTATTTAATCGTAGGATTTTTTTTCCGATGTATACTTCCGATTTGATGAACGAAAAATGCCGAATTTTTCGTAGAAATCGGGATTCTCACTTTAAACACGCCATTTTGTTTTGATTTGATATTTCGGAAAATACTAAGATAAATCGTAGAATAAACTAATAAATTTGTTTGATTTTTTTATAGTAGATAACCTGGTTCAAAAGCGCATTGCTCACTGACAAAGACGTTTTCGGGAGGGATTTTTAAGGCGTTACCCCCACTTGTAGCGCAAAAAGGCCTTTTTCATGAATTTTTTTAAAGAAAACTACAAAACTTTTTTCATCGATCAATATACCATCTTAAAGAACACATCTTGAAGAACTTTCAGTAATTTTTTTTATTGAAAAATATTACATTGTTTAGTGGCAAATGGCCGTCAATGAAATAATGTTTTTATATACACGGTTTGCGGTGACCAACATTGCGGCGAAGTGGATCATCTGAAAAAAAAATGCGGATGGATTTAGTCAAATATAAGTATAAACTAGTCGTTAATCGAAGGATTTTAAAAAATATTCATTTTTCACAAAATGGCGGACAGTCAAAGTTAATGGTTCGATTTTAACGAAAAAAAAAACGGCCGTTTTTGGCTAAAAACGGCCATTTTTTCGAAAAAACAATCGAACGATTAAAGACTACATTTTTATGTATTAAATAAGCCTGCAAAATTTCAAGAAGATCGGTTCATTAGTGTTCGATTAATCTTGGTCACCGACTTCAGAAATGCCATTTTGAGAAAAACGCGTTTAAAGTTTCTCTTTCAAAGCGGATTCTTCTCTTTCAACGCTCATATCTCAGTCAATTTTGTTCGGATCGACTTGAAATTTTCAGGAAATATTCTCAGATACTTATACTTCAAAAAAATGCAATAAAAAAAATCGATTTTTTCAAAATCGCAAGTGGGGTTAACCCCTTGAACAAAAAAAATTAAAGAGTGTTCTTCAGATGATACTTTTTCAAATCCCTAATTTTCCTAGACATTTGCCATCGTGAATTTCCATTTTTTTAAATCCCAAAGCTAAGCTGTTTTCAACGGTTACGATAGGACATAACTCGTTAAGGGGTTATCGTGGGTTTGAAAAATTTCAAAAATCCATATTTTCTAATTTTATTTTCTATTAGTACAATATGTCTAGAATATTCTTCCAAATGTTTAAGTCAATCTGAGTAAAAGTTTAGGAGAGAGAGTTGGGAATTCCCCTAAAATTGAACTATTTTGCATACAACTGCAAAAAATTCAAATTTCAACTTTTTTAAAAATCATTCGCTCAATCACGAGCTATACTTATCTACTAACAGAAAAAAATTGGTTTTTTAATTTTCGATAAAGATATCATGAGTTATACTAACCACGAGGACACTTTTTTAGGGGCCTCCGGAAACCAGGCCCCACCGGCAGAATTTCCCAAATTTTTGGATGAAATTTTTTTTCAATATTCTTGAAATGTTGCTCTTTTATGTGCTTAACATTTTGAATTAAATAATTGATATATATATATATATATATATATATATATATATATTTTAGAAGACAAAATATGCTTTTTTGGCTTCAAAACCCACGTAACCCCTTAAACTTGCCGAGGAAGATATTTCGAAGACATTCGACTTCGAACACCCTCCCCCGAAATCCGCAATTGTCCCCATACTCGCCATTGCGAAAGCCTCAACGTCTTCAAAATAACTTCTGGCTAACTGTAGGCATATCGATGTAAAAGTGATTTCAAGGACCCCAAGATCTCGAAAATCAGCGATCAGTATTAAGAAAACCGTCCTCAAGCAGCCGAATCCCCTGATGGGGTTCAAATGTACGGGTTCAAAATATACTTTCCCTACCTATAGACATATGTAGTGGGTGTGAGTGCACGCCTGTGCACTTGCAACGAGACCGAGAGAGCAGACTCTTGTCGGGAAAGGAGGGAACGAGACAACGCGTGGAAACTACGCTCGAGTACGCGACGATGGACTTGCACGTATGTCTGCATACATATTGCAAGTAGAAGCTACAACGGTTGTATGCAAAGTGACTCGCAACATTGTCTGCAACAGTGGAGGGAACTGGCTAGCCACTCGGGCGAATAATCGAGCGTCTCCTCCCCCCCTTAACTCTCTTTCATTGTGGCCATATGCAGCAGCGAAAAAGACGATGCAACGTGCACACTTGGGTGAGCTACGTACGCACTCTTCCCCTGTTGTTCCGTATAAAGTGCACGAGATTGAAGTTTGCATCGTTGGACTGCAATGAAAATCATTATTCTTCAATTTCCCGAATGTCTTATGAGCGAATTTCCGATACGGAAATCCCTCAATCATTTTTCGAGTTGCTCATTTGGAGATGTGGAATTTAAATTAAAAAAAAAAGATTTCGTTCGATAATAGAGGTGGGGAAATAAAAATATAAAAGAGAATGTTCGTTGCACTACAACGATGCAAACTTCAAGAACATCAGAGATGACGTTAGAGTTTGCATCGTTGCGTTGGAGGGCAACAAAAGTTCTTCACATTTTCGTTTCCCCATTTTTAACATTATGGAAAATTGTTTTTCTATGCCAAACTGCCAAAAAGAAAGTGAAGCGATCGAGCAACATCAATTTCAATTACATTCCAACGATTCAAACTTAACATCATGAAGACTGCATTGTTGGAATGCAATTAAAATTAATGTTGCTTGACAGCTTGAATGTTTTTCGGCAGATTTTACTTACAATTGCCTCAACCATTTTTTTTAGAAACTTGGAAATCAGTGTAAACATCATGAAGAGAGTATAAACATCATCATTGCATCATAGGACTGCAATTAAAATTGATGTTGCTTGATAACTTGAATGTTTTTCGGCACATTTTATCTACAATTGCCTCAACCATTTTTTTAGATACTTAGAAATCAGTATAAAATTCCTAAAGGCTGCATCATTGGAATGCAATTAAAATTGATGTTGCTTGATACCTTGAATGTTTTTCGGCAGATTTTACCTACAATTGCCTCAATCATTTTTTCTAGATACTTAGAGATCTGTATAAACTTTCTTTAGATACAAAAAGTATAATTAAATAGTGCATAAGATATAACATTGAAGTTTGCATCGTTGGAATCCAAAAAAAGTTCTTTTCCACACTTTTCCTTTCCCATTTTTAATACTCCACAAAATCCTTTTTCGCAAATTTATACCGATCTCTGAGTATCTAAAAAAAAATGGTTAAACCAATCGTGTAGGTCAAAGGTGGCAAAAAATTGAAGTAATCAGGCAATATTAATTCAATTGCATTCCAACGAACCAAACTTGACATCACGAAGTTTGCGTCGTTCGAATGCAACAAAATACCATTTAATTAATAACCTTTTGAGTAAAACTTGAGTAACTTTGAGTAACTTTTTGAGTAAAAATTGAGTAACTTTTTATTTACTCAATTTTTTTTAGCGATTTAGGCTGCGATGTTTGCTCAAACGTTTCTACCTATTCTAAAAATTGATGACCGCAATATCCAAAAAAGAGTTTTCGGATGACAAAAATAAAGAAAAAAATATCGAAACAAAAATAAAGAAAAATGCAATAGAAAATAAGAAACAATGTAATAAAAAATAAGAAAAAATAAAACAATATCGAATCGAAAAATACGAAAAGAAAAAAACATCGTCTAAACTTCAATCTCATCGTACGATCTCGTTTATTCGAGCGATGTAGAACGTGCGCGGAATATTTTCCTCTGAACTAAGCAGCATGACAATGATAGATTTTTTCTTTTCGCCTTTTTATTTCACACTTCGCACTGAGAAAAATATTGGTCGAGAATACTAAGAGCAAGAGATCCGAATGCATCCGGAAGTGCACACATGGCGGAGAAGAGAAGACAGAAAGAGAGAGAACTCTCGACGTGTAACACGTACGACGTTGAAGAATATCGAAAATGCTTTGTCGGCGATCTCCGTAGGGTAGCACGGGAAAGTAGAAGATTTCACGCAGATTCGTAGGTATACGTTCGTGCTCGCGTCTCACATACTGAACTCACAAACGTCTCGCGGAAAACTCTAGTGCACACAACGAACTCGAATTCTTCTATTCTACAAACGTTTTTTTTTTCTTTCGCCTCTCTCTTTTTTTCCGTCTCGCTGATGGAAGCGGAAGGAAGCGAGAATCTCGCCGGGAGCGCGGTATCTCTTTGGCCCCTTTTCGCGAGAAAACTTGCGAAAAATTTCTCCGACGATCTTTCGAATGCGGTGGTATACAGAAGCGCTAGCACCCTTTTCCAGCTACACATTCATACGTGTGTAAAGTTATACCTTCGTGCGTACACCCGAGTGTACGTGGTATGAGCGCGTGGGGGGGGGGGGGGGGCACATCGGTAAAAATACACGTGAGAACGGCGGGATGACGGCGTGTATAGGCGCAAGTCCCGATATACGTAGAGTACGAGTTTTAATATGGAAAGAGCTCCAACGGGTATGCTCCACTTGTATATAGGGGACATTCCACGCCATTTCACCTAGCCCGTGAACCCGACCATTCTTTGTTTTCCTGATTTTTTTTTGTAAAATTGTACCCCATGGGAGGGATATCCCCACCAATTTTTAGATTTTTGTCTCTTCTCTTTCAGGAGTTATAATTTTCCAAACAACTCCGATTTCGAAAGTTTTGAAAACGTTCAAACGCCGATAAGTCCTGAACCAATTGAGATATCAACAAATGTCACGATATCTTTTTTTTTCATTTCAACGCATACTTTCGTTTAAAAATATGAAAAAAATTATCAATTATCAATATCAACGATTTTTTCGCTTCTAAAGTAAAAACTTTTTTTTTTAAAGATGATCGACTTGTTTTATTTTTTTCAAAAAATTCTCTAAAATAGAGTGAGCCATTCGTTGATTTTTAAGACTAGTCTCATCGTGGGCCCATATTTCCTTCTATTTTGTTTCGAAATAATCATATTTTGTGAGAAGATTTTTATCATTTTCATCTCCAATGATGCTATTCGTGATTTTGTGATTTCCAATTCGGCTTCGACAGGCCTGTAACGGTTTATTTGCAATTTGTGCCGAATTTAACGAAAAAAAATTACTTCGAATAAAAAAAATGTCGTCAACTTCCGTAACGTTAAAATGATTTTGAGTGAAAAAAATGTTTGATTGTAGTTTCATTCCATAAAGCGATTTAAAAAAAAATCGCGCTTTAAAAAAATAATAACAAAAATTATATCTCGAAAACGGTTCACTCTTGCATAAAGCATTACTAGGTTATTCGATAGCGGAGAATACGTCCTACGAACCTTTCACGGGACCGTGACCACTAACTAGTAGACCTCTATATGTTCATTATATTGAAATATGTATTTAATAATCTATTTATTCATTCATTTATTTATATTCATATTAAACTGATAATTATTGGGTACAAACATACATTGCAAAACAACAACTCTTATTCGTATTTTTATTTCCTTATTTTGATGACGATACCAAATCTTCATTGCACACTAAAAATACCGATCTCCCAATGACCATCTCAAAACCTGCTTCATCCATTTCGATAGCTAAAATCTGCTAAAACAAATTTGAGAAAGTACAAAAAAAAGAATAATTTTCACTGCACTCCAACGATGCAAACTACATTGTCATCATTTCCTGCGAAAAGAAACGTCAAAAAATCGCTTCCTCCCACCGTACACATACGCGTCCTAGGGTAACCGCTATACCAAAACTCCTACAGTCTTCAAGTTTGTTGAAATACAGCGAAAATTATTTTTCATATTTTTATTTCCTCATCATTGTAATTGTACAAAATCTGTTTTGCTTTTTTTCGATCGAAGGATTTTCGCAACGAAGATTTGCCAAAAGAAATTCGAGGAATCGAAAAATTATAATTTTCACTGAATTGCAACGATGCAAACTTTATTCTTATGAACTTCACCGCTGCACAAAACATTATTGCAATCTTCTCCCCTATATTCGTATAGTATTTCGAGGGAATACGAAGCGCGGTGGCTGCGTTTGAAATGCATTGATAAATGATATGAAAAAAAAAGTAAAACAAATATAGAAAAACGTACGACGAAACACTTTATGCACACGGTAAAGCAAAAAATCGTTTAGTCTGATTACAAACCGCCCCCAACACACACACACACACACAAATATATATATATATATATATATATAAGGGCATAAAAGTTTCAGGGAATTTTGCGGCGGTCCCGAGGGAACGAAATCCAATCTCTTTCTATGTCCTCGTGGATAACGATACATAGCTATAATAATTGCATCTCTCTCGAGGAGCAAAGAAATTTCATTGAGGGGTTTCGCGGACTTTGGAGAAAATCCAGGAGGTCCTGCTACGTCCCTCGAAAGTATTTTCCCTCCCATCGCACCCCGTACGTCCCTCACTGTAATCCAGTGTCTCGGGATACTATTGCCGTGTGGTCAAGTGAACGACCCGTTGGATAACGAGGAACGAAAAGTACTCCGCGCGAAGGGCCGACCGCGAGTACCGAGACGATGTGAAGAACAAAAAAAAAAAATGAAAAAATAAAAAAAAAATGAGAGGAACACGCGTGTTGGCTGTGAGAAGCCATCGTGAGAGCCTTCTGGCAAGTTTCAGACTTCTTAGACACACTTCGGGAGACCGAGAGACCCTCGAATGTGTCAAGCGATCGTCGAGTTGGAGCGGGATATAAAATTGTGGAAAAAAAAGAAAGAAACTTGAGATGACACGAAACGAATTTGAAAGTTCGAACGCGATTAATCGATACGGTCGAGTACGGTTTTTTCTTTCATACAAATATATGTGTATATTGGCGCAAATTTGAGCTCAATTTTTTTCCTTTTTCTTACCAAGCAATTATTTTTCTTAAAGAAAAAATAATTGTCGAGAAAGCTGCGAGCCGTGAAAAAAATATTTAGAGGTCGCTCTAGCCACCCAAAAATGCAAATTTTTTTTTTAAAAACGATTTTCTTTTCGTTCACTTCTTACCTATGAATTTTACGCTTTGTAATTTTTAAATTAACTCCACGAAGGCTCTAGCCGGCCAATGAATATTTAGCGGTCGCTTCGAAATTTCCAATTCTCGCAATTTTTCTTTTACTCTTCCAACTCATAAATTTGACGCTTTGTCAAATTTTCAAAACAAGCCTTTTTTCTTTAGAAACAAATTTTTCAAATTTACCTCACACTTCTAACCCGATAAAACGACCTTCAATTTTTTGTTACGGACAAGAGCTTTGACGAATTATTTTATGAGAACAAAGATTGTAATTCTTGGGTTAGAAGTATGAGGTAAATTTGTAAAATCTGTTTCTAAAGAAAAAGGGATTAATTATTTTGAAAATTTTACGAAGCGTCCAATTTATGAGTAAGAAGGGTAAAAAAATGGCGAAAATTGGAAATTTCGAAGCTCTTGAGCGACCTCTAAATATTTGTTGACCGATCGCAGAACCTGCGGAAATTTTTTTTCTTTAAGAATTGGATGGTAGGAAAAAAAGGAAAAAAAATGGAGCTCAAATTTGTGACATATATATATATATATATATATATATATATATATATATATATATTTGATTTATTTATTTGTATAACTAATTAGAGATGAATCGCTACCACAACGAGCACGTTTTTTTTTCTTACGTCAGGGCGTAAGTTAGCTGCGGTTGAACTGCAATTAAAAGTTAAATGAGAATCGTTTGAATGCCCTGGCAAATTTTACAAGTTGATCCTATTCGCCATCCGCCCACTACCCCATAATCACTACGAGGCCAGAATTATTTTTAAATAAATTAAACCAACTGTTTAATTTTCTATTTATGAAATTTTAATAAGTTTTTTTTTAATTGACCAATAGATTCGTCTTCGTACAAGTGAAAAAAAATTGTCTTGGGACATTTTTCGATACGCTGCTCAATCACCGTCCTTTTGAAAGGAAAATCTGCTAGCAGTGAAAGAAAAATATTGGTCGCTTGTCATCTTTGACCCGCGATGCGTAAATTCAAATTCACCGCGCAGTATATATATATATATATATATATATATATATATATATATATATATATATATATATATATATATATATATATATATATATATATATATATTTCATAATAGAAGCGCACTGTAGTAAGAGCGCGAATGTGTGTACACGTGCGAGTATGAAGGTACGAAGAGAGCGTGGACGTTGCATCATTCATGATGCGCATGCGGCGGTGGCCTGAGGGCGTACACCGGCTCCGTATTTGGAGACCCTTTTCATCCGGCACACGAGGAGAGCGTCCTCTTTCGACTTCTGCGCCTTGTAACCCCTTAAAGTTTCCAGATCGCTCTCTCTTTTCCCCTCTCTCTCTCTCTCTCTCTCTCTCTCTCTCTCTCTTCCTCTCTCTCTATCTCTGTCTCACTCTTTCTCTCTCGCCAGCATCACATTCATTAATCTTGTAAGGAAGTGTGTTCTTCGGTGGTCAAGAGCGAGAGGGACTCCCGAAAGTAACTGGAAAAACACTGACGAGGAAGGGAAGAAAAATAAAATAAATAAGGAATACGTTTTTTTGATTCGCTATATAATTATATGTAATTACATCGACGTTACGAGTTTTTGACTCGTATCTTCGTGAGATGTGCGATCATTTCTCGCGAGTCGTAATAATTCTCGATGTCGAAAAATTAATGTCAGTTGCAGAGACTTCATATGCAGCTAGCAAAAAAAAAGTGGTTTGTCGCTACATGAATTTAGTAATCGACCATCGCATTGGTACAGCATGATGGGAAACAGCTAATGACGTAGTGTACAACGTTGGAACGCAATGGAAATTAAATATTCTTGAATACTCCATTTTTCTGGCCATTCTAGACTGTGAAAATCGCTCAAACGTATCTACGTATTCTTTTTAAAAAATTATGACCTCAATTTGCAAAAAAAAACTTTGAATAATGATGAAAAATTATAAAAAAAACTATTTTGAAAACACTCTCGGCATTTCAACGATGCAAACTCAAACGTGATGACAGCTATACAATTTAATTTCCCCGAAATAATTATTTTCCCAAACGCATCCCAACCATAGAAAAATCCGACTCTACTTTATTTTTTATTTGTTGATTTTTCATCATTTTTTTATTCTTCATTCGTTGATGAAGAATCATTTCGACAAGGCGTTCAATATTATTCCGTAATGCAACTCGTGAATGATTTTAGCTCGAAGAATTGTGAGAGAAACGAGCAATGTTTGAACTAGTTTAACTCACCTACGAATTCGTGTACACGTCGAGCTCGGTGCAGTCATTTTCGACGTGTTTTTATCGAAAAACGAATTTATTCAGAGTGAAGGAAAAAATGGGTTGATTTTTTTCGTTGATCTTTCGATACGCAATTTTTGGAGAGAGGGAGAGTGAGAGAGAGAGAGAGAGAGAGAGAGAGAGAGAGAGAGAGAGGCGGAGAAAAGAGAGAGTCAAAGTCCATCGGTTTTATTGAGACGTGGCAACGCTGCTGGCAACCTGACCCTGTTACCACATCCCATCTTGTTTTCTTGCCATGATTCCGAACCCTCAGAGTTTCTTTTTTATCCCCTCGGCCCCCCTGCCACTCTTCCACACCCCCCCCCCCCCTCTCACTCACTCTCCCAGACACACACACGAAAACACAGATCTGCTCTTCCCGGGTTTCATTTTTGCAGCCTCACTCTTTTCTTCGTCCTTCATCATCTCTTTGCCTTCTTCTTGCTCCCTCGTAACTTGCGCCAAGCCACGAGCAAAAGAAGTATCTATTCAGCTTCCAAAAACAGCACGAGTGATGTACAAAAAGTGGAACATTTACGTGGGCTGTATCTGCCTCGCGAAAAGTCGTTAAGACAATGAAAATCTGCAAGAGCAGCTATTGCCAAGTGCACGAAGCTTCTTCATATGATGAATGGGGGAAAAGTTGAATGAACTAAGTTGTGCTCTTGACGGACCCGATATATATATATATATATATATATATATATATATATATATGCAGGGTGTCCTGTTATCGACGGATAATCCTGCAACTGTCAATATGCCAGATCATGTCCTACTATATGCTGGAATTTCAGTTTAGTAAAAGTCCCACGGTTTTCGAGATAAAAATCATCTGCTTTTGGTTTTTCGCATGCCATTTCTAAAAATGATAACTTTTTGGACCTCGTTTTTTTTTAAATACTGGTGGTTATTTGTTTTGTCTAGAAAAGTCTTCTTTTTAACCTCAAATGTTAAGGAAATTTTATGAAAAAAGATCTTATGCAGAATTTTCATGCAAATCGATTCGAACATCTGACTACTTTGATAGCCTGCGGTGTAAAAAAAAGTACTACGCATATCGTGCCAATTACCTTCGAAAGTTGCTCAGTTATTATCGATTCATATCATTCGTAGAAATAGCATGGGAACAACCAAAAGCCCACGATTTTTTTTTAAACATAAAGCCCAACATCTCGATAACCGTAGGACTTTTAGTAAATTGAAATTCCAGCATATAGTAGGACATGATCTGACCTATCGACAGTTGCAGTCAACATTTTTAGTTTCTGCTGAATTTAACGAAAAAAAATATTTTCAATAAAAACTTATTTTTTCGTTAATTTCAGCATGAGTAAAAAATAAACTGTTGAAGCCTGTCGAAGCCGAATTGGAAATCACAAAATCATTTAGCATTATTGGCGATTAAGATGATAAAAATCTTCTAAAAAATATGATTAATTCGAAAAAAATTGAAGGAAAAATGGGCCCACGATCATATTAGCCTTAAAAATCATAAAATGGGTCACTCTATTTTAGAGAATTATTTGAAAAAAAATGAAACGGGGCACTCATCTTAAAAAAAAATAGTTTTCACTTTAGAAGCAAAAAAAAGTTTGACATTGATAATTGATAATTTTTTCATATTTTTCAACGAACGTATGCTTCAAATGAAAAAAAAAGTTACCTATCGACATTTGTCGATATGTCGATTAGTTCCGGAGTTATCAGCGTTTAAACGCTTCCAAAAGTTCCGAAATCGACATTTTGTGGAAATTATAACTCCTATTAGAGAAGAGATAAAAACCTAAAAATTGATGTGGATATTCCTTCCATGGGGTACAGTTTTTTTAAATCAGGAATATATACATACACACACACATATACGTATACGTATGTATGTATACACCGTCGATACAAGGGCCTGGCGAAGTCAGTAAAAACAACAGGGATCGACTTAAAGGGAGAACAGCTGAGATAACGAAGTGATAAGGGCAGAGCAAGGGAGACCAAGAGAAAAAAATAAAAAGAAGTCTAAGCACTCCATATCTCGTGTACGTAAAAATACACAATCATATCCGTTCTTTTGTTGCTCCTTTCGTTTCCTTTTTGCTCATCTCGTAGTTCCTTCTCCTCTGTCGCCACCCTCTCTGTGACGTTTCGTCTCTCTATTTGTTAAATAACAGCAGAAGGAAGACAAGATCGCTAAATGGAGAGTATCAACGTCGAACCACTCGATGTCAGAGAGCCCAGGATCGTTCTTCGAAGAGATAGAACATATGTGTACAAAGATGAACGATTTTCTTTTTTTTTCCATTTCTCGAGCCTATGTGGGGGATAATGTTCGAATGTACACACACGCGCGCCTGGGCACACACACATACACAGGCGTACGACGTATAGATCATGATAGCGCCACTCAGCCGAATCTGAAAAAGATATATCAGACTCGTACGACTTTCCTACGCCACTAACAATTAACAATTATCTGACGATTTTTCAGGCAAATTTTTCACTTTCCAAAAATTTGCCTAAAAAATCGTCCGATAATTGTTAATAACAAATGAACTATGCAATATAAAAAAAAATCATACGTACTTCCATGGACAATGTATTTTTCAAGATATACTCAACATTTCGAGTGAATCGGTTGAAAATTGTCTGAGTTATGTTTCCGGCCGACTTAATAAATGCAGTTTTGAGATAAACGCTGCACAGCCGCCATTTTCAAATTGATCGCTTCAAAAAAATTATCGTATACAGTCACTGATATGTATGATAAACGCCATTTTTTGTAATCTCGATTTATTCTGTCGTTTTTCTGAAAAAAAAAATTCGAAAAAGCATATTTTTTCGGCCTCTAGAGTGGCCTAAGATCTTAAGGGAGACTTTGTCCTTGAAATCGGCGGGAGATGTTAGCGGCTCAACATGAGCAGCTAGAAGAAGAGGAGGGATGCCTCTATGGACCAGGCATTGCCGATTAGCGGTTATTATAAACACATTTGTGTAAACACATTACAAAACTTTAAACGCGTTTTTCTCGAAAACACGTTTTTAAAAATGGCTGACATTCTCCTGACCGCTGTAATTAACATATCGACCTGAAATTTGGAGAGCATACTCAGAAAATATGTCTTCACGGAATGACGGATCGTTTTTTCGATAGATACATTTTTGCATTTATTATTTATCTTTCTATGCGAAAAAAAACGCGAAAATTCGATTTTCTTTTTTTAATTGCCGCCATTTTCCGAAATGTGTACTAAACGAAAAACCCATCCGTCATTCCATGACCAAAGGGTCACAGATTGATAATATGCTTTGAATTTGTGTTTCAGATCAACAAAGAGGGGGCAGTGATGTCAGCCGTTTACCTCCCGCGATTTGAGGACCTGTTTTCGCGGAGCTGCAACGGCCGCCATTTTGCTTTTTTTTCTTTCGAAAAAAAAAATTTTGAACGTTCTGTATATCATGAATAAAAGCAAGAAAAAAACCGCACTCAAAAAGCTTTACTCGTTTCCTTTAAAAAAAATAAAATGTAAACACCTGAAATATGGCACTCCAAAGACAAAGTCTCCGTTAATGCTATTAAAAAAAACACTATTAACAAAGAGGTGAACGAGTTAGTACCTCATTTTGAAAAGTTTTCCAAAAATCATACTTACCATGATAACTCGAAATCTTTAGACTTTGGACTAAGGTAACCTAGGTTAGATATGTTTCCAACGAGGTGACCTATTAAGGGTTTGCATCGACCTTCGTAACTCCCTGTATAGATGTAGATTTTAATGAAACCCGTGAAGAAATTGTCGTAGGGATCCAATTGGATTCCCATGCTTGTGCCCACTTCATGATAGGATGAAGTGGGCACAAGCATGATCCAATGGCTCGTGGCATTGGATCCTTATACTGAAACGTCACGCGCGTACAGTGTATTCCAATCGGGATTCACTATTCGAATCCAATTCGTGTACTAAAGGATTCCCACATTATCGAACTGAATCCGATACGATTCTTGATGGGTCACACAGTGTGAGTTGAATTTTCAAAACAAAATATCTATTGTATATATAAAAGGCAAAGTCTTGACTGACTGACTCATCATGGTCCAGCCTGAACCGCTAAATGACAAAACGGGAAATTTGGAAGACTTGTTGATTTTATTATGTAGGCACAATTCAAGAAGGGATTTTTCGAAATTCAACCTTTAAAGGGCGAAAAGGGGTGGCAAGGTTTGTATGGAAATTTAAAAAAATCGGGTCGGATTTACTTGAAATTTCGTATTCTTGCTTCTTGACACAATTGATGAAACACGTATTTCAGCGTTTTTATAAATTGAACTCGTATAAAGCGAAAAAAGGAGCGACAAAGTTTGTATCGATATTTAAAAAATCGGGTCAGAAGATTTACTTGAAACTTAGTATTAATGCTCTTCAACGCAATTAATAAAATACGTGTTTTAGCGTTTTTTTAAATTCAACCCCTATACGAAAGTAGGTAGCGAAAATTGTACGGAAAATAAAAAAAATCGGGTCAAATTTACTTGAAACTTTGTATAACTGTTCCTGGACACAATTAATGAAATTTCAGCGTTTTTCTTTTAATACGCCGAGTTTTTTCTTAAACATTTTTTCAAAACGTGGTAAGATTTCTCGAACGGCGTTCATCGGGGAACTGTGCAGAATCCAATTGGATCCCAATGAGGGTGCGGTATCTTTGACAAACCCCTACAGACATGTGGATGCATCTTGGGGCTCGCTAACAAATTTGTGCACGAGATCACGGATGGATAATTTTTTTGGAAATCCAACACACGCTGATTGACAATTTAAAATGAAAATCTACTGATATTACACAAAGTGCAATTATTTCAAAGCATTGGAAATGTAATCAAACTGTTCGGGTGATAAAAAATAGTCACATGTAAATAACATGAGTTAGTTTTTATTATTTTTCAAAGAATATTGATACAATGATGTATATAATTGGATTTGTATTAGCTTTGTTTTTTTTTGGTTTATTTGTATAATAATTGTTATATAATTTTCATAATACATTTGTAATATAAGTTTCAATATAATTTTAAAAATAACATCAAAATTAGAATTAGGTAGAGCGAAGACATTTTTCAATCAATCACAGGCATTCATCATTTCGCAGCTCCCCCCACTCTACTACAACACAGTGGCAGTGGAGTGGGGGTATCGGTACTTTCATGTGACATCCAGCTAACTCAGACCTCTATACCCAGCCTACCTCAACAAACATACAGTTTCAAAACCATTTTCAATGCTCGAAGTTCTCAAACGATGTCAATCGGGAAATCGCGCGGAATCCGTCCGGATTCCAATGTGGACACCCTACTTTGATCTGGGGACTCCCCAACGGATTTCTGCACGGGGTTTCACAAAAAATAAATATATTTGAAATCCAATTTTTTTCCCGATCTCAGCCAAAAATAGGTGGATCAACTCTTTGTGTTCCTCATAAGATTAGAAATGTCGAAATTGGCGAAACGTGATATAACGTACGAGTGGAAACGTGAGCCCGATGAAAGACATTGATACTGCCGGCTGTAATTATCGGTAGACGATGCTACTTGCAGACTGCTCTTCTCGTGCCAAATACGTACACTATGGCTAACGTACCGGTCAACGGCCATATACATACATACATACATGCATATATATATATATATATATATATATATATATATATATATATATATATATATACACATACACACACACACACCCACACACATACACACATACATACATACATATATATATATATGTGTGTATGTGTGTGTGTGTGTGTGTGTGTGTGTGTGTGTGTGTGTGTGTGTGTGTGTGTGAGAATGTCAGCATGTGTAAGAGTACATAGATGAATTGCGGGATATAAGCCTGCGGAGTTGTCGATATCTAATAAGGTCGAGCGATCGAATCGTTTCTGGCGGACGGCAGCAACAAATGGAGCATCGCCGTCTCTCCCATCAACCGGGAACGTCGACGAGAGTCCAATGATAAACGAAATTTATCACGGTCGAAGAGCAAAGCTCTTCCGATACGTGATCGTATCGGTTCAGGTGCTGCCCTCCCCCTCCCCCTCCCGCCGTCTTGGTATATGCGGATAATTAACTTGGCCTCTGGCTGATATAATTTCAATCGGGATATATATATATATATATATATATATATACACATGTGTGTATATGTGTGTAAACCAGCATTTGCCCGTTGCCCCTCTCGCGTGTATGCGTAGAAATTCGGTTCCTTTGTGCGTCAAGAATGGTTTTTATCAATTTTACTTCAAGTATTGTGCATTGAGGTTCTCATGAAAAAACTATTTTCTACGCGCAGCTTGATGCCCGTAATCACATGAAGGGACAAAAAAATATGAGAAATTGAGTCGTAAAATGATATTGAATGGTAATGATGGGAGAATTCAATAGAAATCTCAAGATTTCCCTATGAAATGGAGGTATCGAGCATGACGTTGAAATTTGCATCGTTACAATGCAACGAAAATGTTTTTTTTTTTGCTTTGTGAATTTTGTTCGGCAAATTTGAACTGCGAAAATCACGCAAACATTTTTGAGGATTTTCATTTAGCGACGTGTAACGTAAATATGATTTTGGATAATGACGAAATGAAGAAATGGAAAAGATATTCATATTCGGAAAAGATATTCATATTCGGATCCTACCAGCGTGAGGCCTTATATACCTTTAAAAAAAACAATAGTTCTTCTTCTATTGGTTCAAATAATGTATATAAGGTCTCGATAGTTCTTTTTTCTATTGGGTTAAATAATGTATAAACATCTCAAGAACGATATAGTCCGAAGAAAAATGGTTTTAAAACTTAAACGCGTTTTTCTTGAAACCATGTTTTTCAACCCGCTTGACTCGTAGCTCCCGCAATTTCCAATAGACTTCATTTTTATGATTTATTGAAAGTTGAAGTCTATTTTTGATAGACTTCAACTTTTAACTGTAGCTCCTTAGATATATTTTCTAGCGAAATACACAGGATTTTTACGATCGATTAACAATTACGGTTTTATACACAAATTAAGGGGTAAGGCCACTGTAGAAATTTCAAAAAATCGATTTTTTTTTTCTTAAAAGATGCCTTAATATCTTAAAAATGACATACTCAAAGGCTTAAGGTGGGAAAAATGTCTAAATCCTTTTATTTCGAATTTCGGCGCAGCCCATCTCAGTCCGATGCAATCCGTACCGAAAACTTTAAACGCGTTTTTCTCGAAACTACATTTTTCAAGTCGGCCGGATTCATAACTCGAACAAATCTTGACCGATTGACTTGACATTTTAACTGTATATTCACAATTACATTCTGCATAGAAATACCTAGGATTTTCTCGATATATTACATAGTATTTTTAAAACAATTTTCGGACGATGTTTTTATGAGAATTTTGAACTTTTATTTAAAAAACACGCTGTTTTTGCAAAAATCGATGTATCAAAAAAATCATACGAATTTCTGTAGCTATTCACATGTATAATCGAAAAAAAAATTCATTCACTGTAAATTGAAAATTGCAGGTGCCGTTGGTCCGGCCGCGCGCCTATGAAAAAAAGGCATCGTCGATGAAATGCTGTGCAGCCGCCATTTTGTTTTATGTTATTTCGAAAAAAAATAGTTTATACCGTTTATGATATGTACAATAAAGAACTTTTTCCAGAATTTTGATTTATTCCATTGTTCCGCTAAAAAAAATTCCCAAAATATACTTATTTTTTCCCCCGCTACAGTGGCCTTACCCCTTAAGACAGACTTTTCCGTCGAAAACGCGACCTTTTTTTTCATAAAGTGCCAAATTTACACAAATCAATATTTTGTAATAATCGTGTGTACTTCGACTAGCAGAATTCGCGTAGATTGCGAAAAAAAAATTATTTTCCGTTACAGGCGCTCATGCGCGTCTCAAAGGAGTCCGCCAGTTGAGAACCTAAAAAAAAAGTTCTATTTCAACCGACCACTGGACCGCCATTTTGTATCTTTTTGGAAAATAAAAAATTGATTTCAGTACCTACTCAAAATCCCAAGAATGCCTCATCATCCGATCATCCAAAGTCATATAGGGCCTCCTGCCTGAAGCGAAAGCAAATGAACCGACAGATTTCGATATTACTAAGATGCGAGAAGACTGCCGAGGAGCTGAGAGCATCACGAGGATAACCCGATCAAATGTAATTGCTCTTTCGACAGCAGTAATAACAACGTGGCACGCCCAATGAAACAAGAAACATCAAATGCAAAGGTGTTCTTCTCGATAATCCTCTGCTCGCAAAAGCAGGGTGCGTTGATTCAGTAGGCGCGAGGGCGGTGACATCTGGCACAACAGATGTTTTGCACCTACCGGATAATCATCGACGTCGGTACACGAGGGCCGGCTGATGATGCGTCAGCCCCATTCGGCTGTCAAAATGGGAAACACCTTCGCCTAGAGCGCCAGTGAGATGAAGAGAGAGAAGGAGAACAAGAGGTCAGACGACAGTTGGTCCGTGCCGAATTTGGTTGCCCCCAGTATGGATTTCTGGCATTTGAAGGTCCAAGCTTTTCTCCCCGGTCTTCACCACCTCCCGGCCTCTTGAAGGCTTCGCAACTCCGGTGTCTTTTATTATCATAAATAATTCGAATTCACAGCCGAATGACCTTTAAACCTCGAATGCAATAACGTATGATACGCGACTTAAATGCCATTGAGGAGGGTCAGGCGGGGGGCTGCATCGCCGACGAAAGTGAGGGGTGATAGGGTGGTAGGATGAGTATGGAATCGCACGCGTTCATTCGCCGTCTCTCGCGTTCTCGACGTGTTCTCCGATCGACGGGATTCCGGTCCATTCCTTCATTGCCCGATTTAGAACGTGATCGATGACCATCCTCCGCCTCCTTCCTCTCCTCGGCAATCGTTCTCCCGTTCTATCCTATCTCTCATCCCCCCGGTGGAACATCAGCTGGATATCGCTCTTGGGCTTCCTCGGCAGTACGCCCTCTCGTATTGGCAATCTGGGCTACCCGCTGCTCCCGAAGCTGAGCGGCACTCAGCCCCTTGCGAACTGACCCCTGAACACTGCCCCGCTTGGTTGCGCGGATAGAGAGAGAGAGAGAGAGAGAGAGAGAGAGAGAGAGAGAGAGAGAGAGAGAGAGAGAGAGAGAGAGAGAGAGAGGATGCCTGTTGCGAACCAGATATCAGCCCGGTCACCAAGACTAATTGCGTTTTCTAACGGGATGATGAAACGACGCGGTGGTACCGATCAACTAACGATCGCCAGATCGACTAAATCTGCAACGGAACCAAGGATCGTCGGTTAGGGCAAGCGAGAGGGATGGGAAGTACGAGGGGATGATGTAAAGTGGAGGGACAATTTGTCGGTTCGATTCTGGGTCAGCTTTGTACTTGAGATGCTGTCCGATGATCTCGCGAAGACTGGTCAACGACGGTACAGGAATAGCTGAAGGGGATAGGAAGGAATGGGAGAAGATATAGGGGATCTTCTGGCAATTTTCCGCTTCCAGCTGGAGTCTTCGACGTTCGAACTATCCCTTATATTTCAGTCGGGAGCGAGCAATCCTTCGTGCGAACGCAATGTGGGACTCCTCCGTCTCCCACATCGCTTCGATCTATACACACTTTTCCGCGATCTCCGTCGCAAACGCAACTGATTTCATCCGTCAGTGACGAAGATTAATCACGCCCGCAGGGAAAAGAAGAGAACGCGTATAACGATTGTCGAGGAATCGAAGAGCGGGGAAAGGACACGATGGAACTAATGATTGAAAGAAATCGAACGACCCTTCTCGCTCTCCAAGCCCAAATGGGATTCACAGATTCATTTCGAAGGCTCTTACCCAGCTGTTGGCAAAAAGAAAACACGAGAGTAATGATTCCGGGAGACTGATAGTCCTGATCACGGGCTGACGCGAAAAAGTAGCGGATAAAATGAAACGCGATTTCTTTTTGTTGCCAGCAGTTTGGTTGATCAATCTGGCGGCAGTGCAGTGATTGTTCAATGGCCAGGTCTGTGGTATGTGCCGGAAGACACTGAACACTTGCGGGTTAGGAAAAACTTCATATGAAACGAAAGGACTGCAGTTTGCATCGAACGAAGCCACCTGGCGGATTGCTGATGTACCAGGTAGAATTCAACCAAAACCATCTGGGGGATGCCGAGTCGAAATTTCCAGCCTATTTTAAAGGCCTATGATCCTATGTCAGCCTCACTTGAGTCTGTTTACCGCTAGAAGTCCTACTATGGGCCGCCACATGCTCTTCCTTTGCTGCTTACCTCCTGCATAGGCCCTTATACTCCTACCTAACCTAGCTGAAGTCGTTGCAGCTCCTCTTTTGATTGCGTTTGGACCTATCGTGCATTTGGCTGTGTCCACGAAACGAGGGTGGGGATGGTCGCATTCGAAAGAGCGGGTCTGATAGTTTTCAGTAACCGTCATGCGTTGGACCAGGTAGGACCGCGCGTTCGCCATAGAGGCCTACTTTTCCAATGGCCTTTCCATTATCTCCACCCAGCGAACCTTTCGCATTCGCTTCAAACTTGCCCCTGCACCTCCAGCAACTCTCCACAGTGGAAGAAATGGATCTTGGGCAAACAGTTACAATATTTTTGATAGGAATTGCCCTCATGTATGCATGTATACGCGGATCCCTATAGCAGGCACGCATGGATACCTATAGGTACCAGTATACGTGTGTTGGTGTACGTTTAGGCATGTATGTGTACGGGTATATACGTGTGTCTACGCATGCGCGTATTCAGGCATATGTAAGTGTAGAAAAGGGAACTTTATTCCCGTTCTAGGCGTTAAGCAGGAGTTCATTTTATATTGAATGCGAAGTTACTTTACTGTCTTTATCCCCTACCACTGTGAGGATCTGGAAGGGCAAAATAGGCTGAAAATTTCGACTCGGGATGTTACCTATCAATGGCAAATCCAGATGACGATGGGAAAGTAGGAGATGATTCGATAGGATGCTGCGTGTCTCCAACTCAAGTCCTTTTGGATGGTGGATAAATCCAATAGAGCGAATGGAAAAGTGCACATTTGTGGAGGTTCAAGGCTAGGAAACTTACGGTTAGCGAAGATACACGTAGGAATAGCAACTGTGGAGCGTTTTGGTGAATTCGTTAAGTCCGTTTGCACACGAGAGTGGCAGAGAAGATAAAGTGTAAGCGAAACAGGGGTAAGAGTACCACGCAGGCTACAGATGAAGTTTCTTCTTGCAAGAGCGCCCCGGTGTGCGCACTTCTGCCGTTACTGAGTTGTCGGTGGAGGCGGCGGTGACTTAGCATTGGAAACGGAACGAATTTCGTTGGTGTGTTAAAGGGGTGTTAAGATATTAAATCCAAGGTGAAGCAGTGACTTGAGACCCGGTAAACTCAAGACAGCCACCAGGTTTGGGGGTTTTCCCAACTAATTATAGAGTTGAGTGCAACCTTAGCCCGAGCAGCAATTGATTTAAGACTTCAACGCCAGCTGCGACCGGTTGGATACGAAATTGGACGGGAAATTTGCCTTGCTCCGTACACTTCTTCTTACCACATGCTCTTTCCATCTTACCTCCTCGCTGTTTCTCTCTCTCTCTTTCCTCTTAACTCTGCCAAATCTTGGCTCTTTCACCCCTTACATCTAATGCTGTCGTTTATGGACTCAACATCCTTACCCTGTCGTTTACGAGAAAATCACTTTCCCTCCACTCTTTTATTCACCAAACACTGGCACTCGGCAATTTCTTCCACAAACTTTCATCCCCGTGATGACTATTTATTTTACGAAAATGCCCTCTTTCTTTTTGAGAAAGTGCCCACTTCCAGTTGCCACATAAAACGATATTTTTCCGCCACTACCCGTTGATTCGTCTTCCAACGTAACTCCCCATTTAACGGACTGCAAATCTTCGACCACCAAGCCCTTCGCACGAAGGCATACTAGTACGGTAAAATGGCGATTTGGCTAAACATTTTGGGTAGAACGCTATTTTTTTTTATTTTGCGGAGAGGTCGGCCATGAGTGTGAAACTCAGTTTACGGGACGTTAAGGGTGGTAGAACGGCCGCCATCTTGAAATTAAGGGTGTGATTTGTTTTTTTCACTTATCTCCGTAAGCGTTAGGCTGGGAACATTTTTGTAGAGAGCTTTTTTGTAGTTGACACAATTATCCGTAACTTTTTCTTATAACTTTTTGCGCTAATGCCAATGATACAAAAGTTATAAACAAAAAAGATGAAAAATTAGAGGATAAAAAACTTTGAGGCAAGATTATTAATTCATTTAAAATCTGACAATAAAAACGCTTCTTACCTTTTTTATAGAGCATTTTATTATAAATAATTTAACCTATTTTTTCGGGTTGTTTTTATTGATTTTTCAGCGTTGTGGGGGAGGTAGTTGAAGATGAGTAGATTACGTCGATGTTTAAAAAATTGTTAATAAGTTTATTTCCAGCAGTAGTTCCTTTTCTTATTATATTGTTAAGTTTTTCAATTATTATTTCGAAAATATCAATCATCATCGCTCTCAAATCTCATTCGTTTTGAAAGGGTGGGTTTTTAAAATGTATCTCCATAACCATGAGGCCGACAAAAATTTTGCAGGGAGCTTTTTTGTAGTTAATACAATTCTCTATAACTTTTATCAATAACTTTTTGCGCTAATATCAATCCTTTTATTTGTCATCTTTTTTTTGTTTATAACTTTTTTATTATTAATATTAACGCGAAAAATTGTGAATAAAAGTTATGGAGAATTGTATCAACTACAAAAAAGCTCCCTACAATTTTTTCGTCGGCTTCACGGTTATGGAGATAAATTTTAAAAACTCGGTCCTTCAAAACGAATGAGATTTGGGAGTAATCATGATTGATAATTTCAAAATAATCATTGAAAAACTTAGCAATATAATTTAAAAAGAAACTACTCCTCGAAATAAATGTATTAACAATTTTTCAATACCGACGTAACCTACTCACCTTCTGCTATCTCCCTTCACAACGCTAAAACATCAATAAAAACAAAACCAAATAAAAAAATAGATTCAATTGTCTATAACAAAATGCTCTATAAAAAGGTAAGAAGCATTTATATTGTCAGATTTCAATTTAATGAATAATCATGCCTCAAAGTTTTTTATCCCCCAATTCTTCACCTTTTTTTGTTTATAACTTTTTTATTATTGACATTATCGCAAAAAGTTATAGGAAAAAGTTATGGATAGTTATATCAACTACAAAAAAGCTCTCCACAATTTTTTTGTCAGCCTCACAGGTACGGAGATAAATAAAAAAAACTAATTCACCCTTAATTTCAAGATGGCGGTCATTCTAACAGCCTTGACGTCCCGGAATCTGAGTTTTACACTCATGGCCGACCCCCCTACGAAATGAAAAAAAAAAAAATAGCGTTCTACCCAAAATTATCACGAGGCCTCTTTTGAAGCACCATTACTATATCAATTGGATGATTAATTGGACCATACTATGAGGATATCAATTGGAAGAAACACTACTCACGCGGAAAACGCCGAACTGGAGCCCAACGAGAAAAAAAGACGCCCGAAGATTTTTCGGTACATGGAGGAGTCTCTTACCTGAAACAAATGAAAACAAAAAGAGAAATGGTTAGTTTGGGTTCGTCACAATTGCGTCGGAAACAAGCCGAATAAATATTCATCGATTTCTCCTGACAAATATTCGACGTCATCGAAATTTTAGCCTAAAAAAATATAGAAACGAAGAACGAGTGGATTTATCGGTGTTCGTTGATTGAACACATTATAATTGGACGATGCTGTGCAGCAGCAGGTGTTGCCCGGAAAGAATTTGAGTAAATGGACAAACGCGCGAGACCGAACACACTCTGACTGCGCGCCGTCAAAATACTTTTTATAAAAATGTTTAGTCACGAGTGAACGATAGGAATGCGTATATATATACGTACGAATTCGTACTATATCTGTACACAGTGTTATCAAACATCCAATTCGGTTGGTTAGACACCCTCGAACGTATCGCTACAGCCCGAATGAATTCGCCCCCGCCCTGCTTCCGCGCGTTGCTCTTTTTTTTTGCTCTCTCGTTACGAATGATAACGCTCACTTCGCTGTGCACACGATGCGCCAATACACGCGTTACGTAACGCGACGGTGATAAGAAATCACTCGGGCGTAATTAACGCACGATGTTATCGCCTATCGACGCCGAGATTTTAAAAACTAATCGAGACTCGCAGGTCCATCGAGGCTCATCGTCGAAATCAAAGGTGAAAGATTCGATATCGAAAGTTTGATGGACTTGACGTGAATTTTTATTCCAAGTGCATCAAACTTTCGATATCGAATTGGCCGGAAGAGAAAAAAAAACATTTAAATGTGGGGCTGCGGATATTATCATGATGGGCTTTGCCATGTGACCGGAAGGAAAACATTGACACATGCTTCCCCCTTGAGCATGTGTCAATTTTGACATATGCAGCTCGTAATTCTTGACTGAACCAAATAAACCAATAGAATTTTTTAATTGTCATATATTTTTCTTCTGGGTGAATTAAGAAAAATCTGAAAAAAATCGTGAAATTATAACTTTTCTCGGGTTTGAAGAAAAAAATATGTTTAAAAAAAACACTTCGACGTGCTATAAAAATGATTTAAAAGGAGTTTTTTTTTATGATTTTTTCAATTCACTTTGAAGAGATTTTCATACTGAATCCATATTCTTGGATGGTTTATCTATGGATTAAAGCAATTAAGAATAAAAACGATTTTTCGGACTTTCTAATTAAGGCTCCTGCCTTAAGAGGAGAAACCACTGTGACCGATAAAAAAAAGTTCACATATTCAGGAAAATGTGAACAATTTTTGAAGGTCAATATTGAAAATTGAGCAAATTGCAGATGATTTAGTGAGGGCACCGAGTGCAACGATTTACGTATACGAAAACTTTCAATCGCGTTTTACTCGAAAAGACTTTTCTCGACGTGGCCGGAATCGTAAGGCTAGCTATGATAGTCCTATTTTCAATATAAAAAACCAAAATTTCCATAATTGCAGTAGCTATTGCTATACGCAGCCATTTTTTTATTTAGTATTTTTTACCCTCCGAATATAAGTAAAAATTTCGCCAAAATCCCACTCTTTTCAACACCCGGCATCTTTCGATGTTTTTTTTCGAAAAAACGACTTTGTACAACGAGAACTACATTCATATAGATTATAAAACTTTTTTATGTTTATTTTTCAAATAAAAAGTGTACACGAAATAAATTCAAAGCATGCTAAATAACATCCCTTTGTTCCAAATCTCAAATAAATAATCTAGTATCCAAAAAAATTGGAAAAATTTCACCAAAATCCCACGTTTTTTCCACACCCGCCGTTTTTTTTGTTTTTTTTTTTCGAAAAAAAACGGCTTCGGAGAACGCGAACTACATTCATATAGATAAAACTTTTTTATGTTTATTTTTCAGACCAACCATTGTCAAGTTATCGATCCGGTCGTTGGACCACATTTTTTATACGGAGGCTCAACACCTCAATAACGTCGTTAATTTTTTATTTTCCAAATTGAAAATTTACACGAAATAAGTTCAATGCATGCTAAATAACATACTTTTTTTCCAAACCCCAAATAAATAATCTAGCAGACGAAAAAATTCGGAAAAAACGACCTTGTTAGGCCCGTCGCCCGTCCTCCCTAAAAAAAGGGTTTTTTTTTCTTCGAGTATTGAAAAAACTATTTTTTCTCGCTTCTTTCAAAATTTCAGGCCCAAATTACTGTTTTCCTTGCAAAGTCAATATTCGCGTTACCTAATCACAACGAGCGGAAAGAAATCGATGGATCCCATCCACGACAAGACGCGGATGTGAGGTGCCTGGAGAACGAGGTCTGAGGACACAGAACGAAACGCGCGTTTTCGGTCCAGCGAGCTTGTCACTCGCCAGAGATCTCGAGAGCTGGCCTTCGACATATACGGGTTCTCGGTGAATCGCCGTCACACGAAGTCAATATCCTCGCGATATCTGGCACGCGAGATACGACCAGAAGTCGAGGCTCAGCTACCTCATGGAAAGTCGTTTCCATTGGACGATCGAGGCGCAAAGCAGCGCTCGTTATTCGCACGTGCAAAAGAAGCAGAGAGCGAGAAGGTGACTGAGGAAGAACTGACGGAGAATTGAATACGGGCGCAATTATATCAGTCGTTATGGACGCAATAGATTGCGCAACAACGGAGGTAGAGCCTCCCGTTTGTTCTCATTCGCGACGTCTCGGGACGTATTATTAAACGTTGCGATAGGTCAGGGCTCAGCGGCAAACAGGCCAGTGGTTCTCCATTTGCGTTGCGTTGATGTCTCCAGCTGCATACGTGTCTGGACACATTGCGGTATCAACGTCGCCAATGACGATATGATGGAAGTTTCGCTTGATTCAATCTTGATAGTTATTCATCAGTAGGCGAATATCAAAGCTACGTGGAGAGAATCGCTACACTGAGAAAAAAACCAATTAATCCAAAAATATATTGGTTGATCCAAATAAATGTGCTGCTGCGGAGTGCCACCGATATATGAGATTGTTACAATACTATAAAATATTGGAAAATGTGATTGATTTCAATAACATATTATTTTATTTGAACAAGCTCTTCTGTTCTCTGAATATCTACATTATCCTTCAAATAAAATTATATTCTATTGGAATCATTCTATATACAATCCGTAGATGTATGGATGAAATAATTAAGCGGTTGCTACAACCTTTTTTATTTCGTAGGAAAATATAATCAATAGAAGGAATTATTTTTTTACTGCATCGAAAAGAATATGCCATGGGACGTAAGTTTTTCAATTTGTTTTAAATCTTAAATAAAAATTGAGCATTAGAATGATCATCCACGATAATAGCGGAGAGAATATCAGATATCCAATGGAATATCCATGCAAAGAATATCAGATATTCAACTGATAAGAACAGATACTACACTTTGATCTTAGCCACAGGCCAAGAAGCGATACTCTTTAGAGTTTCTCCGGCGTTTAAGTAGATTTTCGGTTCGCGCTACGCTTACGAGAAACGAGCGCGCGTGCGGCTTCTAGCGGTTACTCAGAGAACTACGGTTTCCTCCCACCTATAATTTCGGTGGCGCTCGGCCATGATTCGGTTGAATTTTTTCAACCAAACGCGCAAGATACAAATTTTATTTTCGCATAATTTTTTAACCAATTCAGACATTTGCTTAATATTTTTTCAATCAAAATAAAATATTAATATTTTAACGAATAATGTACTTGGAAATCAATATCGGATATGGTGAAAAAAATAAAATAACATATTTACTCAATGGAAATTTTATCTGAATCAAACGAGCCAAATTAAATTTTTCTTGGATACTCGAATCAACAATATTCATGTTATGAATTGAAACGCTTTTTTTATTCGTTCCAGAAAATGCATTCAAAACTATATAATTTGTTCGCGATAATTTTTTCGATAGCTTCAATAATATATTGTTCTCGGCTAACAATATATATTTTGAACGAAAAAAAAACTTTCAATTTTATCATGTTATTAAAGTCAACAGCGTTTTGTTTGGACTAATAAATCCGATTATTTACGCCAACAATTTTACAATTGAATGAATGAAATTTCATTCAATAACACCAATGATATTGGATCAATGATTTTTTTCCTCAGTGTATCGATGGACTGCCATGGTGGCTGACTGCCCCAAATGGAATACTCGTCCATTGGGGTTTGCAATCGCCATACTTTCCGCAATTTTCACGTCACGGAAAATACATCAAATGGGAGAAAAAGCGCAGCAACCCTTCGCTCTCTCGTATTCGTTTTTTTTTTTTTTTCATCGTATTATCCTCTCTCGCCACCACTGCGTCTGCACTTCCGTGAGCAGAAGCAAAAATGCTCACGGTAGAGTTACGAGGATGTGGAAATGTTTCTCGACAGGCAATCCCGTCGTGGCTTTTGCTTAGCTACTTCCACATGACCGAAGTGAGGGTTGGAGTTGCAGAGGGCGAGTACCAAGAGAAGACTGTTGGATGCTGCGAATTCTGAGAATGGTGTGAAAGGCTATCCAGAAGGCATCGAAGAAAAAGGGCCATCCCATGCTCTGCCACTGGGATGAACTACTTTTCGCCAGGCTTTTCGCACGGGGCGAGGACGAGGGAGAAAGACCCTCTTTGGACCTCAGGCACGTTGGAATAAAATTTGATTCCTCGCTCGGTATGATGCCTCTTTGCCAGTCGTCTTCCTACCTTCATGACCCTCTTAGTGTGCGAAAATTTCCAGTTGTGGACTTCTTGATTTCTAAGCCTAATCAGATCCGACTGGTTTTCATTCCTTTGCCTTGAAAATTCACTCCAATGAACGAATCTTCCCAAAACTTCCTCGCGATGTGACTTCCTACGGTCAAGTCGCCAATGCTTTCTCGCCTATGGAAATATTCGTATTCAACGGGAAGCTGCAGACAGGAAGACCGAGACGTCGCATCAGCCTCGCCGCATGTAACCCGGTAAGTGCATAAATGTACCCGTAAGCGACGAAACAATGTACCGCAATGACCAAAGTGTTGGGGTAGGAATGTTAGAGAGAAGGAAAGAGAAAGAGGGAGAGAGAGAGAGAGAGAACGTTCGTTTATTTCGTGGTCTGGACCTTCAGCTCCCTAAAATAACCGTGCATAGAAATTCAATACAAATGCTTGAGATCTTCCTTTCGCGGAGGGCCGTATTTTGTGGGGGCATAAGGAGGGCCCTTCCGAATCATTGGTTAAATTGAGTGGCGCTCAATAAAAATAAGTCACAACCAATTATCATACCCAACGATAAACTGGAATAAAAAATTTCGCGCAAATTTAATAGATTCAAATATTTTTACATTTTCTCTGAAAAGTCGCGGCTACGAAAATTCTTCTGCTAAACACATTTTTTAAAGTTTTATAATTAATATTTTCGTTAAACATTCGGTGACCCCCTATTTTTATTGTCGTGACGGAATCTTTAGATTTTTTTACACGCGTGAGCAGTTTATATGAGGCGTCTAGAGTTATTTAGTGTATAAATTATTAGATAACAATGTGGCCAGCGTGTAATCTCCATACACCGCCGTATAAATGCGACGATTTTTGGAGTCATAATTTTTCGTTAAAAGTTCGGTAACTTAGCTTGAAATTTTACCAGTATACTAGGATGTATTTTTTACTTGATCATAGACGAAAATCAGCTAATTGTTAAAAATTTGGGTTCGTGAAAGGAATACCTCAAAAACATATCCTCCTACAACCATACACATGTTTCTACAACCAGTCTTGAAACTATAACTAGTAATGTGAACGATAATAATATTAAGGGTCTATACCAGTGTGACACTTTCAAAAAAACGATTTTTTTGCTTTTTTCGACAGTTTATACTTTCAAGAATATGAGATGAGATTTTTATATGTTCAAGAATATGAACTGAGATTTTTCAAATTTGCTGACATTGTAACTCAACCAGCAATTATCCGATTGACTTGAAATTTGAACTGAGTACTCTTGAATATATTTACTACTCTTAATATATTTAGTATATAACTCTTAATATATTTAGTACTCTTGAATATATTTACTTGAATATATTTACTATATGAACTGAGTACTCTTGAATATATTTAATAATGTCGTAGGATATTTTTGATTGGATGAAAATTGACGATTTGGCATTGAAAAAACGACCATTTTATAGGCAAGAAAACTTTTCACAGACACAAGACTTTTTACACAACTACGCCATTTTGTTAGATGTTAATATTTTTCGAAAATCCTACATCATTGTACAAGAAATACCTTCGAGTTTATCGACATTTTATCCTTTTTCGGTTTCAGCTACTCAATCGGCCCGAATCATCTCAGCAGTGGAGGACCTTTTTTGGCGCCTCCGAAGGCAGCGCATTAGTCGTTTGGATCTCAATATTTTTCCATGAAAAAATTATGTCATATAGGTCAAATATAGCCAAATATATTCTTAATTTTCCGAAACATTCAATTGAGTGCTTTTCTTAAAAAAAAATTCCCGAAAATCCGCCAAAACTTTCAGTGTTCACACTGGTATAGCCCCTCAAGGTAGTAAAAAAAAAGAAAGACTACATACAATAGCAAAAATATTAATAAAACAAGGTCTGCTCATTGCTATTATAATACTGTTCATTCGATATGCCACTCAGTAGTTCGCGCCTCATAGCATGCTTGAACTTTTTTTGGCTCATGCACGCTCTCACATCATACGCAATTGCGTTTCACCAATAACACGCAAACGTAACAAAAGATCGGTAATAATAATTTGTGCGACAGGCTGGTATGATAAAGTCGTAACTTCTCAATGGCCGACGGAACTGCCGTTCAAGCATACGCCTAGCCGATACGGAGCGTTGCATCAAGTACTCGGGTTCTTTATTAACACACATCACAAAGAGAGAGAGAGAGAGATAGATAGATAGTTATCTATCTATCTAAATATCTAGATCTACCTATCTCAAAGAGAGAGCAACAGAGAGTGAGGGAGCAATAGAGGGCCAGGCGATGCAAAGAAGCACGAGCGCAACGAGCATCAACTTCCTTCTCGCACGTTCATTACGAGCAAACGTGTAATCCTCATTCACCTTCCCCGCGCACTTCCACACTTCGTCCCCGTACGCATGCACGAAGATCCTCGTGCACATACACGCACTGACACATTGCTATACATTCTCGGCAATTCAAAGCCTCATCATGATGTCCCTTTCTGGGTACTCGACGCAGCATTCTCTCTCTCTCTCTCTCTCTCTCTCTCTCTCTCTCTCTCTCTCTCACTGCAAAAACGTCCGTCGTAATGGAGGATGAAGAACCGGGTGTCCGTACATGCGCGCACGCAACCCGAGAGAGTGGAGAAGAGACGACGAGGAGGTCGGGAGAGTCTGGGTTACGGGTCGTGAGACACGAAATGGGCGGAAGTGCGGGAAGACCGAGAAGAAAGGATATGCTACGCGAAACGAGCACGAGCCGGGACAAAATGAGTACAATACGTACATGCATTTGTGTATGTGCATTTTATACGGGCATTCGTGAGAGAGAAAGAGAGAGAGGGAGAAAGACGAAGAGTCAAAGAAAACCGGGAGAGACTAAATATGTAACAGTGATGGAGGAAAAGTGTATGCGGAGGAGGCAAGAACGCGAGGAGAGAGAACGAGAGAGATGTAGAGAAACCGGAATAGCAAAGAGATGTTCACGATTATGCGGCAGTGTGTCGTACGTAGGAGTCGGGATAGTGCTTGTGGTTGTAGCAGTAGTAAAAGCCCGGCGACCCACCAGCCACGGGATGTTACAATGAGCGTGACGTCACTTCCGGGATTCAGTGGACGGCGTGTATATAGGAAGCTAGGTCGGTAGGTTGGTAGGTTGGCCAGACAGCTAGAAGAGATCACGGATGGCTGGATGTTACTACTACTCCACCGCCGCCACTAACATCAGCACGAACATGACTCTCTGCATATTACCTACTCGGGCTCCCCCAGTCATGTTGGACTGTTTACGTGCTGGGGCCGTACGAACGCTACGGCAACGGTGAAACGACTGGTACAAGCATGTCCCCCCAGTTCCAGAGCCAGAGAGAGAGAGAGAGAGAGAGAGAGAGAGAGAGAGAGAGAGAGACGACTGGGAGATGGCTTCTGTATCCAAGTGCTCGTGTGAAAATAGACATCACAGAGCAGTTATGACAGAGATGAGCTGCGGCTCCGAGATGTGCCCAAATGAACAAGCCACCCCTACGAGCTCCCGTAAATTTAATCGAAATTTGGCGTCCGCGGTCGTGTCCTCGTTTTCGGTAGTTGATCGCGCATAATTGCCGATCCGCCAAGAGCTTGGCAAACAATAGGCACTTCCGGCGATAATAAAGAGATTTGGCATTCGTTCCTGGCGTTGCGGAAAAGTTCCTCACACCTTCAGCGATGTTCAATTTCTAAATTGCGTATCGATTTAATTGACGGGTGCTCGGGTACGCTGAAATTGAGAACAACTTTTGCTTGTTGGGATGGCGGAAGGCGGCGAAGACGAGCACTCGGTGATTGAGTGGATGTGCTATGTTCGCGGTGAGGGGAATCGTCGAGTAATGCTTTTGGAGTTGTTTTCCGTTTGAGGGAAGCAGCGGTTTAACGAGCTCAAAGAGACGAGGGTTTTGTTTGGAGTGCGCACATCTGGCTTTTTTCAAAATTCTAATTCAGGCTTGGCCTAATCCACCGGATGGGGCGATAAATAATTGTGGACGTATTGCGTAGGTGGAGAAAGATTAGTGGCCCGACAATACCACTTGGGAAAAAAACGGTGTATATATATATATTTAAATGTACTATTGCAGAGCAGCTGTATCTTTCCGGTTAATCTTGTAAAAAAAGCTTTCCCGCCTTATTCATCAACATCAGGTTCGGTGAAGCATCTCGTAAAAATATTTACTCCAGCCAAGCGTGGAGAAGAGCCGCGAATATCGCGAGAGGCCAATCGTCCTGATTGAGTAGCAAAGTAAATGCAGTGTACCGAAGGTTCGAACAAACTGAGATCGCGGCAGAGCCAAAGAAGACAGCTAGAAGAGAGAGCGAGATGCTAGAATGGTTACAGGCTGCGGTGGCTGAGGTTAACAAGTATCTGCCTGGAGCGATCTATGTCCATTACTAATTATCGCTAATGAAGATGACCGGTCTCCAAACGCTTCTCTTCCGCAATCCGCTTCGTTGGCCACACGGAGTTGAGCGATAACCACTCTAATACCACATTTCATGACACTTTAACGCTGATCGCGAAACCATTGAGCCAAAAAAGTCGCCATTCCCAGATTTCAACAACTACAGTAGATCTATAACTGCATGCCATCGCGTATCAATGATAGTCCGACGGGTTGTCTTTTTGTTCGCTCATCCGAGCGCATTCGTCCAATCATAACTGGCCGGAAGGATCTTGGCGACAGGTGCCTTTTGAGAAAGCTTCCCCGAGTCGAAATTTTCAGTCTATTTTAAAAGCCTTTCATCCTATGTCAGCCTCACTTGAGTCTGTTTACTGCTGGAAGTCCTACTATGGGCCGCCACATGCTCTTCCTTTGCTGCTTACCTCCTGCATAGGCCCTTATACTCCTACCTAACCTAGCTGAAGTCGTTGCAGCTCCTCTTTTGATTGCGTTTGGACCTATCGTGCATTTGGCTGTTTCGACGAAACGAGGGTGGGGATGATCGCATTCGAAAGAGCGGGTCTGATGGTTTTCAGTAACCGTCATGCGTTGGACCAGGTAGGACCGCGCGTTCGCCGTAGAGGCCTACTTTTCCAATGGCCTTTCCATTATCTCCACCCAGCGAACCTATCGCATTCGCTTCAAACTTGCCCCTGCAGCTCCAGCAACTCTCCAAAGTGGAAGAAATGGATCTTGGGCAAAGAGTTACAATATTTTTGATAGGAATTGCCCTCACGTATGCACGTATACGCGGATCCTTATAGCAGGCACGCTTGCATACGTATAGGTCCTAGTATACGTGTATTGGTGTATGTGGCATGTATGTGTGCGGGTATATACGTGTGTCTACGCATGCGCGTATTCAGGCATATGTATCTCTATATGCGTAATAGAGTGTATGCGTGTGCGTGCATACGTGTGTCAATCGACGTCCTCCTTAGCGCCTGCAAGTGGAGAAAAGGGAAATTTGTTCCCGTTCTAGGCGTTAAGTAGGAGCTCATTTTATATTGAATACTTTACTGGCTACTTTATATTGAATACTTTACTGAAGCTACTTTACTGGCTTTATCTCCTACCACTGTGAGAATCTGGAGGGGCAAAATAGGCTGATAATTTCGACTCGGGTCCGCCATCGGCAGGACAACAAAATTGGATAACCCCGGTGCGTTCATCATCTAGAAGGATTTTTGTAAATCCTGTACGGCTCAGTTCCAATTTGCATACATCGCAAAAAGCCTGTCGCGGGCTAGACAAGTGTACAGGGGGAGGGTTGTGAATAAGTCAATCCATAATTGAAAGATGGAAAGCTGGCGAGAAACGGATGAGGACGTGGGCATCGGTTTAGAGGACGATAGGAACGCCAAAGTGACTGCGAGTAACGCGCTCGTTGACGGTGCCATCGTGTCTAGCCAGCAGTCTGTTGGCCTGACTTCGTACGGGTCATTAGTACATCGGAGTATCGACCGTCCGTGGGAGAAAGCCCGTGCCGCGTTGCTGCACTACTACAACAGCACCGATTTCACTACTATGACAGCACACTACTATCCTCAGTACTGGCCTCGCAACCCTCTTCCTCCAGTCCTCTCTTTTTTCCCGTTCCCAGCAAACCCCTGTACGCTTTCACCCTATCGTCTGGTCATTAGGAAATACTTCCAGAGTCCATCCATTGAGAGGGGCCGGGGGGGTGTTCCTCTTTCTCTCTAGCGTTACGCCGTCCACCATTCATCCCCTGGCCGAGCATCCCCGCGATTCTTTTTCCCGCACTCTGCTATATGTCACTTGTCTCCCCTGCCGGCTGGATTTGCGAGCACACACGCATGGCCACATACGTATATGCGTGGAAACACACGTGAGCAGTATCATCCCGATCAGCGGGTAGGTTGAACAAAAAAAAACCCAAAAAACCGAGTATTCGTCCACCAGAAACGGCGAGAGGGCCACTCAACGAATAAACCTTCCGCTTCCCTCCCTTCGAAGCCCTTCGTTCGAGGCTGTTCGAACTAGTCGTGACGCCGGGACATTTTACGAATCTCTCGCTCGCCATCTCTGTTTCCGCTTTACTTTATCTTTACGCAGATCCGCGTGATACGCCCAAGAGACCCTCGAAAAACTACACGCGCGACCAACTTTCCCTTTGAATTTTATTTATAGATCCGTTCCCTTTTTCCGTGCCTTGTACAAAGGCTTCCGGGTTGCTATTCAAATGGAGTTGTCAAGGGGTGGCCAGCGGGGGCTGCTGTTCGCTAGGCGGTAGCGCCATTGGACGATTTCTTTTTATGGACGACAGGAAGAATTCACCAAAGGTGTCGCAAAATGTCGAATGTATTCGGCTCACCTCAATCTGGGACAGTGGATTGTTCATTTTGTTCTTTGGGGCTTTTGCTCATGGCTGCGCTCGCCTGGACAGCGGAAATTTGCTTTCTCGTGAGGAAGCTGAATGTTCTCTATAAATCCCTACAGCGATGACCTGGGTGCAAGAATTTCTTCGTTCCTCAATGACGAAGAGCATGGTATTTGAATAATCGAATATCATTGATTATCCAATGAGTATTGAATCTCGATTGGAAAACGTAACTCATCACCACCTAGCCACAAGCTAGTAAAGTTATATTTCGAATCGCCATTAGCTAGACACCTTAGCTATTAACTACCCAACCTTGTAACGCTTTGGTCCTCTAGTGGCTGAATACAAACAAATACATGGTGACTAGATAGAAATAAATATTTCACGGCTGTATAATATTTTTGACCTGGCCATGACCTAGTTTTTTCAACTAGTAAGTGTGAATAAAAAATTAGGTGGCGAGTACCTACTTGAGAATGTTTGCATTCGCAACGCCATCTGTAACTCAAGTTGCTTAGCCAGCCATGAGCCAATCGCTTGATGGAACTACACTAAGTCACATAACCACACTTTGTCATTTGTGACCAACATCGGCTGCGCAGTGACTGGACAAGGGCTGGATAACAAAACCCTCACAATATTACTAGCTCATAGCTAGCCAACCATTGGTCAGTTCGTATGAGCTCAATTGGGCCAGCCAGTTACGAGGTCGTAACTCAGACAGGATAGCACAATTTCTACTCGGCATGTTCATTGGAATGATCAGGCAATGAAATGCCGATTTGAAGACTTGCTTCATTCAGTTGTAGCATGCTCAACCATTTTTCGGACCGGGTGGATCATGCCATTGTCTCGTGGTCCACCACGATCCCATTCCTCATTACTCGCAAAGGTCCAGGGGACGGGTGGGCAAGAAGGGGAGCAAGGGTTTCCCGAAATCCTGCAGCCCCCTACGTAGGTGCTATAATATATATGGACAGGGGGTGTAAACGTCTAATATAACACGTATAACTCTGCAGACCCGTCATATCCGCGGAGAGCCGTGCAAACAAAATTTACCCCCTAGTGAGAACTCGCGGCGTATGTAGGCTACGTATTCACGGTGGTTGTAAAATATGCGCATGCACGCCGAGCACGTGCGACTAATCCTAGGCGGCTCTATCGAGCACCCCGGCAGGGCTAAGTTCCCTCGCCATTAGCTCCTCTCCTCCGCGGTGAGTTTGCTGAGGATGAAACACACACAACTCCAGAAGTGAGAGCCTTGGAAACTTCCAAGTGTCCCGGGGTGTGATGAGACTTCGCACGAGCCTCACCACGAGAACGTCATAATCCGGCTGACTGCTCGTTTAGGAACGAGTAATGCACCCTGTACCTGCAAGGCCTTCCCTACATGCCGGGTACCTCACATCAGCTGCCGCAACTGCCCAGGGCGCAACTGCTGCCTCCCAAGGCCTAAACGATAGACCACGTCGTCGTATCATCATCAAACTAGATGCCATTGTCAGGCTTTCCAATGAACGAAGCAATCATTTTTGGAAAGTTAAATGGATAAGTAGAAATTAACAGCCTATAGTGTTCATCTATGGAAAAGATGTCTTGATGCAGTAACGATCCATAAGGTGGGAAAAGATGCTGTTGAAGGTTGCATCGTTGGAATACAACGGAAATCCTGTTTTATCTTCTTCTTTCTTCACGTTCTCTGCTATCGAGAATCTTTTCTGATAGATTTAGGTTGTAGGTCTCCAATGAGGATCTTCAAATAAGTGTGCCATAACTTTTGATCCGCCAACAAAAAAAAATGGGAGAAAAAATTATTTTCGTTGTGTTCCAACGATGCAAACTTTCATCACGACAACAAGATGCAGCAGAATGCCAGGAACAAATATGAAATTATCTTTCCACAATGTTTCATCATTTATAAGTCCTCTTCGACGTTACCTCAAAGACGTTCAACGAGACTGGAAAGGCTTCAATTACGCACCGGATAATTGCAATGAACGAGGCTTCCATAAAATCGCAGTTTAATTGACCTTTCCTACGAGTTCACCGAAACACGCGATCGGAATTCGAAACAAGGGAAATTGAGTAGTATCGAGACGTATACATATGTATGCGCGTAGAGATTCGAACTGGAATAGAAATTTTCTCCTGCCGTTTGTTTGCCCGCTCAATTTGTCGCATAGTATTTTCCGGTGTGGATTCCAAAGGCTTCGTTTCCTCCGAATAGGCAATGGCGAGGTGTCTCGGAGGATCTCTTTTTTTCAGCATTGCCCTCCATTTGCCCGACCCTCGATCGGAAGAGTCGTTCCTCCCGGTTGGGCGAGATCTTTGCGCTCGACTGTGTGGAAATAGAGATGGAAAGAGATCAAGTTTAAAGAGGGTCGGGAGTGACCGACGTTTCTCTTACAAGATCACCTCGGCCATTTCCTCCCCGCGTTCCTAGATCGGAAAGGAGACGGCGAGAGGATCTCGTGTGCCTCGTCGAGTTCCTCGAAAGCCGATTTCATCGAGTCGTTGCTCTCTTCAACGAGTATGGTCGTTTCGCGTGTACGAGCAACGGGAGAGGAAAAATACCGTCGATGGCAATGTTTCGCTCTTCTCGCTGCTGTTTCTATCTCGGCTTCCGATTGGTAGGTACTTTGGCGGGGAGGAAGACGGAAAACCGGAAGTTAAGAGAAAGAGAGAGCCAGCAACAGTCTGACCCTAGGGCACATAAGAAAACACGATCCTGTTGTAAAGATCTGAGCAAGACCATTCCTGCATTTGTGTGCGCGCTCTAAATTGTATACACCTGCTGCACTTTATAGTTCCGGCAACATTGTACAAAGCGTACAGCGTAAATGCAACTATAATCCACGCTGGTACAGCGAATTTGCTGCATGTCGGATAAAATGAAACGTAATAGAGAAATAAGGCAAGAGATAAAAAGATATCGAGAAGGAAAACGCGGGAGGGAAAAATTAATCAAGAGAGCGAAAACTACGTTCGAGAAAGAGCCGACTGCAGAAGCAAGAAGATACCGCCTGGAGTATGAAAGCGGATCGAAAGTTTAACAACCAAGTGAATGCGAAAGAACGAAGCAATCGATCGGAGTCTTAAGCGCACCCCTGAGGAAGACAACGAACGAGTCCGGCCGACATGAAGAAGATGAGAATCAGCCTGAAAGTAATAAAAAACGATGCCACACGACTGAAGCATAAAACGCGAACGTTCGCCGCGCACTTGTTGTCCGAGCGACGGAATTTTCTTCTCGCCCGCCCTCGTAGAAGAGGGTTTCGACGTGGCCTTGAGACGGAGCGCCTCGAGGCGACCCTCTGGCACAACAGTTTATTCGCCGTAGGGGAGGGTTACCATAGTGACCGGTGGAAACTGCCAGGCGAAATAAGACGATGCAGGGTTGCCTGAGAAGCAGACCGAGCGAAAAGCAACCGACGCAACTGGCGAGAGAAAAACAACATGTTCTTCATCAGCGTATCAAGCTTGCTGGAGACTCCAGTCGAACGAGCGATAGCTGGAAGGAACATCTATTTGTCCAAGAATCTAGCGATGTAACTACCCAACAACCAATTGGCATCCGCCTCCGCACCATGATACCCCATAGCAGGAGTCCTGACGAGCTGAGCCCAGTTGGAGACGTCGCCTACCGAGCTGATCAATGCTAGCGCGGTGTAGCCAAAGCTTCCAGGGTACAAGATCGACTGCGGGCCAACGGACCGGCGACCAGGCAAAAATCCGACAGAGAGACATGGAGACACGGACTGGAGGAACAGCGCGGGAGGAGGAATAGCAAACGCATCGGCGTCTCGGTAAACTTTGTAGACAGGACATTTCCTGGCTGTAAGCGCATATAAACGCCTCACGGGACGCGCAGCCAAAACTCATCCAGTATGTATACGAGGAAACCGGTGGAGAGTGGAAACAAACCGGTCTGCTCGGTGAATGTAGGTGCCCAGAGTATGCAGACTCCCCGGCAACTCTAGAGGCTGCAGGACGAATAGCGAGACTACACATGTATAGGGGAGCAACAGCGAGGAAATGCTACGGGGAGGAAATGCTATGGGGTAGGTTTGCCTCCAAGGGTTTCAAGTCGCTTGGAACTGTTAGCCGGCTTTCGAGAGGTCCTGAACAGCATCCATGGACGGAGGGCAGGATATCCATTCGATCACTATATACATCCCGCTGCTCAATCGTGTAAACATCGAGGAAATTTGTAGCCACGTGGCTTCTTCTTGCAGACCTACGTATCAAATTACCGCTCACGCCCAACTCCATTGGGAGCACACGAAATTCATGATGCTATTCGGTTCTTGCTTTTTTGGAGTTTGGGCAGCATCGGTGCTCATGCGAATTCATACAGGCGAGGGACTACCAGCAATGATGATGTCAATGGTTAGTGGAGGGTATGAGAATTTGTCATGTGAATGCTTTGGGCCTGGCATTGATGATTCTGTGTAAGTGTATGAAAAAACACTCGTTTATTGATGTTTAATTTTTTATTATCTAGTGTAGAAATCTTTGAAACATTTAAACGCGTTTTTCTCACACTTGTCATTTTCAAAGTCGGTGTACTTTTTAGCTCAAAATCTACTGCACCGATCCTTTTGAAATTTTACACACTCGTTCTACACATAAATTAGGAGGTAACGCTGTCGAGTTTTTAATTTTTTTTATGATTTCAATTAATTTAACAATAACAAAATTTCGGATTTTTCAAAATAAAAAATCGGTATTTTGACTTCTAACTTTAACCAAAAAATTGAAAAATCAATAAAAAAAAAACCCCGCCAGCGGTGCTTTGAGGAACTTTTCAACTAATGAAATCTTTTCGGTTTTTTTTCTATTTCAGATGATCCGGTGATGAGTTATGCGGTTCACCGCAATGTAACTTTTTTTTAGGCGTCTGCGAATATTTGCTGCGAATGGCTCATTTCTGCATAATTATTCATGAAAATTTGACAGAATATTCTCCAAATGTCCTTTTATTATGTACTAATTACACAAACAAATATATATTAACTGTGTCGTCAAAAAAAAATCTCCATTCGGTGACCGCATACACCTGCGGGTGTAATGAAGAAATTCGATTGAAATATCGATGAAACAAGCGATTATGATAATTCATTAACGAACTTTTATCCTTTCTGTCCTTGGTCGCGCGCGCAGGTCGGATGGAAAAGCAAAGCGGATGGGACGACCGGCCGCGTAATTGGATCGCAAATAATCAAGGAAAATATGAATTTCGTTACGGAACGAAACGAACGTGGCAGAAACGCGTGTAGGCTCTGGGGCTGGAAAACGATGGGAAAGGGCGCATGGACGAGGGTTGAACAAACAGGGTGCAAATCTCGTGCGGCTGGACTCAGAAGCTCGGGGTTGACCCAGAGGGTGGGGAGAGTACGGGAAACGTGAAAATATGGAAAAGTCGAGAAAAACGTGGAGAGGCAGACAGAAATAATAACGTTCAGGGTTATGCACTTCGCGCCGCTCTTAAATCATACTTAATTAACATTTTCTATCGTGCCGGACAGTCTTTTTATATATCCATTTTTTAATAGCTGATTAAAGTTGTTTTTTTCGGAGCACAATCAACTTGCCATTTTCGTGATTTAGGAAAATTCAAAAAAGTATCCGGTCATACGAAAGTTTTATTATTGTGGACGGATTGGCCATGAAGCTTGACACTTTGTTTAAATAGTAAACCCCCCATTGTTTATCAATATTAGTAAAAAAAATCCCCCAACTTGACAAGACTATGTATCGATTGTGTGTAAAATCCCCACCTCGTCATTTCAACACTCTCGTCAGAAAAAAAAATATTAAAAATCGTCCTTTTGGGAAATGCAGAAAAAAATATATTTTTATAAAAATATAATTTATATAATTTATATAATAATATATATATTTATAAAAATTATATTTTGTCGATTCAGGTCGTAAAAAAATATATATATTTTTCTGCATTTCCCAAATTTCCTTTGGCGGTTTTATCCCCTGAAAATATCACGGCCCGGTTTCAGGGTCCTTATTCAGTGATCTACGACCTGAATCGACAAAATAAAATTTTCGATAATAAGAAAAAGAAGTAATCGAAAAAAAAACATTCGTTGCATACCAACTACGCAAACTTCAAGCCCATCCTTTTCTTTTGGTGCCCCCGAGCTCATGCAGACCCGTCTCAACCATGAGGCCATATTTTTCGCAAGCACCAAGACGTGAATACTCAAAAAACGAAGTGCACAGCGGCGCGTAAGAGAGCAAGAGTGAGCGAGAAAAAAATCAGTGTCGAGAAAAAGCGTATACACTTGTAGCCATGATCGTTCGCGAATTCTACACCTCGTTCTCGAGGCGTGTCGCATTTTCCACCGGCGAAACTCTCGAGTGGCCACTTAAACGCGAAGCCAGCGGAGCGTTTTCGTGCACCGCTGCCTTCGGCTTATGGATTTATATACGGGTAATAGTGACGCCCGTGACGGATGGGGCGAGCGAGTCCGGAGGTAGGAGGACGAGGAGGAGGAACGGGGGGGGGGGGAGGGAAAGGAGATGGCATATTAACTGCTAGTAGTTGGTACACGTTTTAACGAGGTCGAGGAAGTGTGTACGTTTGCATTCATACTAACCGGTACTTGACCCTTCCTTCAACATTCTCGGTATGGCGTGAAAAACTCTGCTGGGAATTTCTCTCTCTCTCTCTCTCTCTCTCTCTCTCTCTCCCTCTCTCTCTCTCCCTCTCTGTCTCTCTCCAACTGCAGCGACTGTTGCACGCATCCGTACGCAAAAACTTGACGGTCGACACTCGAGAAAGTAGTGGCTAAAAAAAAGACGACGGTGACGACGACGAGAAGAAATCTCCTCCAGGTTCTGGACCAACGAACGATTTGCGAGAAAAAAAATTTGGGGATTTTGTTTTTGGATACAGGGTGTTAGAAAGATCGATGCAAAGCCTTAAGGGGGTGGTAGGTCACCTCGTTAGGACCATATCTAACCTAGGTTACCTTAGTCCAAAGTCTAAGGACTTCGAGTTATCATGGTAAGTATGATTTTTTGAAAATTTCCCAATATTAGATACTAACTCGTTTATCTCTTATGTTGATGCTACTTTTTTTTAGCATTAACATAGTATTTTTTTTGACAAGTTCTTTTATCACTCAACACGTCCCATTTAGTGGGTTGTGTGAATACAGATAATTATATGGGTGTTCGTCGATTGAATACACATTGGGCAAAAAGGAACATCACTTCGGTGTCTCCTCCGATTTTGTGAAACTTTTTTATGTGGAAGAATATAAAAAACTAACAGATACTTATTGTTTTTATCGGCGGAGAAACGGTTTTAAGGGGTGAAACGCACCCTCTAAAATAGGGGTGTTTGTCGTTTTTCGTCGATAACGTTATCATTCTCATCTACAATGTATAGTACACAGAAAAATAAACATTGTTGCAATTTGAATTTTTTAAATATCTCGTATCGTTAAAACGTTATCGACGAAAAAACGAAAAACATCCCCATTTTTGAGGGTGCTTCACTCATTAAAACCGTTTTTCCGCCGATAAAAAAAATATGTGGCTCTCAGTTTTCGATACTCTTCCACATAAAAAAGTTTCAACAAAATCAGAGAAGGACACTAAAGTGATGTTCCTTTTAAGACGCAAATAAGTTTTTAGTTGCCAATTATTGTCTGTTTGAACATTATGAACGAGTTAGTACCTAATTTTGGGAAATTTTCCGAAAATCATGCTTACCATGATAACTCGAAATCCTTAGACGTTGGACTAAGGTAACCTAGGTTGAATATATATATATATATATATATATATATATATATATATATAATTATGAGATCAAACGAACTTACCTGTAAGTGAAGTTCGATCTTAATTGTATGAAGCGCCTCTTCCGAAGAGATCAGTGTGTAGTGCCACTCGATATGCCGATATTGCCACAATTTTTACAGTTTTTTGTTTTGGTTCTGGTCGGTGTGTATTCCGATAGGCAATTCATTCTTTCAAAGTGCTGCCGTAACCATTAGGGTTTCTAATGTGTGTATCATTAGAAAAGGGGAAAATTTATTGGGTGGGACTGATCTCTTCGGAAGAGGCGCTTCATACAATTAAGATCGAACTTCACTTACAGGTAAGTTCGTTTGATCTCATAATTGTATTACGCGCCTCTTCCTCGAGATCAGTGTGTAGTTATTTAAAGTTCGTTACGGCAGATATTTACGAAATCGGAAATTCGATATCTTTTATTTTTATTTAATTAATTTTTTAACCATACGATTAAGTGTAATGCATAAGAACTTGTAATGTTATACATGGCTGCTATTTAGAATCGCTTTTCCAAACATGGCTTTGCTTGTTACAATATGACGATCGTAGAACCTAGCGAAGGTACTCGAACGTTCTGTCCAACCTGCAGCTTTTCTAATAATGTCTATATTGACCCCACTCCTTTTTGCGGACGAGTACTGTAAGCATCGAATGCCTCTGTATTCACCTCACTTTCCGTTAGGGTCTTTTTTATCCATCTGCTTATAGTTTGAGTGGATACTTGTTTGTGTGGTTTTTTAGGGCTATAAATAGATGAGATTCATTTCCTCGTATATCTTTTGTCTTATCTATGTATGTTACTAGTGCTGATGCCGGACAGATATATGCATTCTCAATATAGAAAGGAATGCTTAAAACTGGCTGCGCTTTATTTACTTTTGATGTTTTTAGTCGCGTTGGGATTTTAATTTCGATCAACTCTGCTGATTTTTCTATATTTCAAATGTCTATGGATGCGAGTGTCTGCATTCGTTGCGCTGTAACTAACGCTAATAATATAACCAGCTTGAGAGTTAGTTTTTCTAAGGGAATTCCCTCGTTAGGACCCCATTGCGCAACGTGGCTTAATACAAGTTGCGGGTCCCACGTCGAATCGTATTTGGGTTTTGTCGGTCTAAGATTTGCGATACCTTTAAACAATCTCCGCACTCTGGGATCTTCTCCCAATTCTGGCCCACGCAACAGAGCCATCGCAGATCGACAGGAGTTCAACGTGCCATAAGAAGCGCCTTTTCCAAACACAGTAGAAAAAAAATTTTAGAACGTGTGACGTATCGCATTTGTAAGGGTATATAAATTCACCATGGCAAAATAGCCACCACTTTTTTAAGCAGCCATCATATTGCTTCAGCGATGAATCTGAGAGTGAGAAAACCATAATAGTAAGTGCTTCTTTCGGCACGTTTTTTCTACTTAGTGCTTCCCGGATAGCAGCCCTGCAACCAGGGTAATTTTCTTCCAAATCGGGTGTGGTTGTCTATCAAGAGAGCGTAAAAGATTTATATTTGGTTGAAAATATATCGGTTCGCCATCTAGCATACCAGTGAAGACAGGAAACCAAACTTGAGCTGGCCAGTACGGTACAACCACGACACCTTGACCACGATCCTCTTTAAGTTTCCTTAAAACGCGTAAAACTATTGCAAATGGTGGAAATGCATAAGAAAAACATTGACTCCAATCTACTGTGAACGCATCAACAGCAACTGAGTCCGGGTCTCTTGACCAAGAAATATAACGCTTACATTTCGCATTCGTCCTTGTTGCAAATAAATCTATTTCGGGCTCTCCCCATTTATTTTTAATTTTACGGAAGGCCCAATTTGACAAGGCATATTCTGTTTCCGGTTCAAGTCGTCTCGATTCAAAGTCAGCTTCATAATTTTCCTGCGACGAAATGTAAGATGCGTAAATGAAAATATTTCTTTGTTCGCACCATTTCCAAATCTTTTTTGTGAGTCCACTTAACACCGGAAATTTAATGCCTCCCATTTTGTTAATGTAAGCGATAGCCGTGGTATTATCGATTCTCAATAACACAACGCAGTCCTTTAGATTTTTTGCAAAGCATTTTAAGCCAAACAAAGCCGCCAATAATTCTAGATAATTAATATGATGAGCTTGCTCTTCTTGACTCCAGTGACCATGCGTTCGGTTGCCTTCACAGCACGCTCTCCATCCAGAGCGCGACGCGTCGGAGGAAAATTCGAGGGCTGCTTTAAATGGTATTAACGAACGCACTGCTTTGTTTATATGAATTTTCCACCAATCAAAATCAATCTGTAAATTTTTCGAAAGGTGCATTTGCGCTTCGAAATTTCCGTTGTTTAATGCGAGAGCCAAGAATTGTGCTCTCTCAAAACTCTTTATGTGAACACATCCGTAATTCATTGCTAAGCAACTCGAACCTAGTGTTCCAATTAATCCCGCGAATTGCCGGATTGTACAATGGCTCATTTCAATAAATTCTTTAATTTTTTTAGCAGTCTTGATCACCTTTTCTTCTGGAAGCCGGATATTCATTTTTTCTGAATCATAAATGAATCCAAGAAATTTACATTTCGTTGACGGAATCATCTGACTCTTCTTTTCATTGATAACAAATCCTAACTTCTCGGATAACTGTCTTGTTATAAGAGTAATCCGTGAACGTTCTTCGTATGAATTTCCAAGCATCAATAAATCATCCAAATATATCACTGACAATAAACCTCCTTCTCTGAGATACGATAACTACCGGCTTCATTAGTTTTGTAAACGTATAAGGAGCCCTATTTAGTCCGAAAGGCAAACACGTAAATTGATACAATTTCGCTTCGAAGATAAATCGTAAAAACCTGCGATCCCATCTTCTAATTTAAAGTGATCCGTAGCTATAAACTCGTTTAACAACTTTAAATTCAGAATGAAACGGTGAGAGCCATCCGGTTTCGGTACAAGAAAAAATTTTGAGATGTATTGTCCGGACTCAGGTTGACACCCTTCTATAGCCCCTTTTTCTAACAATACTGCGATTTGCTCTCGACTCACAAGTTTTTCTTGATCCGACCACCGAGATTCGACAAGCGGGATAAGTTGATGTACTTTCGATGTGAACGGTATCTTGCAGCCTGTAATCCAGCTCAAGATGGTTTCGTCTGAGGTCACTTCAAGCCAGCTGTGCTTGAAACGAGCTAAGCGACCGGCAAATTTACCTACATTTAATTGATCTTCTTCGGAAGCAGATGCTCTTGTTTTTGCTGATAATTCCGTCCGCGTATCATGGGTCTGTTGCCTCGATTGTAGTTGTTGTTGCGACTGTAATTGTTGTGACTCTGTTTGTACCCGCCCCCTCTCGAATACGTATTTAATCGATGCTGGTTTTGTTGAGGCGGGCCCCTCGTATTTTTTTGACCTTTTTCCTTGATCGAATAATTGCTTTACGGGTTGCTTCAAATCTCTCGATGATTGCTGCAGAACTTTAGCCGCTTTTATTTTTTCGCTCAGATCCCTTCCAAACAACCAATCGCCTGACGATAAATCCTTCAGTGTATCTCTGAACGGCGCCTTGATATTTTTTAGGATCAAATTCTTCCGGATCGATGTTTCGTCGTGCTGTAGATCCGCCAGAAGTTTCACAGCTACATTGAGCGGCTCTAAATATTGCTCCTTATCCGCCGGATTTGATTTAATTATTAGATCTATAACCTTTCCCACGCTTGAGAGGGAAGCAGCGACTTTTTCCTGTTTTTCAGTAATCCTTTCATCTCGTTTTATAATCGTACTGTCCAGGGCTGCTTTAATCTCCAAATTCAATTTTGGAGGATCGACGAAAGTGCAATTTTCCGGGGGTGAAATTTTTCAAAAAACCTTTCCATTCTTCTGCCGGAAGGACTTTTTCAATAACCTCACACCAAAGCGTCGTGAGATGACTATGCACTGGCTAACACCCGCTCCGGTCTTTGGCATTCTCCAACCACCTCCAAAATGTCTGCTTGTAGTTCAATTTCTTGCGCCTCTACCGACACCTCTCCTGAAGTGGTCTTTTCCTTGGCCGTAATCGCGCCAGTCGAAACGACTGGGGCATCCGCGGCCGTTTGCAAAACGGCCTGGACGACGTTAGCCTCAGCATCGGAGATATTACACTCCTGTGGCAAGTCGAGTATGGGAGATGTTGACTGTCCCTGAACCTGCATACCGAAATTTTCTTTTGGTGACTCGCTCCTTGAGTTCCTTGCATAATCCGTAGACAAAGCTCGGTCGCGACGACACGCATGATCGGTATGCGAAGAATCTCGTTCGTGTCGACGAGAATGACTGCACCTAGAGCGTCGATCTTCGTCTTGAAAATCGGAATAGTATGCGTGGCTTCCATTATCACTATGATAATCGCCATGGTAGTAATCGGCGGGATCTCTTCTGTGAGATCCACTGCGCGATCGACTCGGCGTCGAGCTTTCTCTTCGATTAGCTATTATAATGGAAAAAATAACCGAAAATACATTGTTATTATTATTATTTTTTGGGATTATTTGTTTTTACGGGTCGGTTGCACCGTAACGTGAAATGTTTGACCTGCTGATCTTACACCCGCGATCGTTGAACGATCGAGAGACAGAATCCGCATGGCATAATCTACGGGGGTATGTACACATGCGATGTTGAACATCGTTGTGACATCCTTTTTGGTTTATGGTTGGACCAAAGAAACCATTATAACCCTTTCGTACAATTTCGAGAAGCACGAAGAAGTGAGCCTATGTATGGGATTACGTACACATGCGATGTTGAACATCGTTGTGACATTCTTTTTGGTTTATGGTTGGACCAAAGAAACCAATATCCCTTTCGTACAATTTCTAGAAGCACCCAAAAAATAAGCCAGGCTTTCTTTAGCCTTAAATACATACTGCGCTTGTTATCACATTTCTTTCTTTCCGTATTTCCGAACTTGTTCTTCCAACCACTTCACTCGATTGTTGAGTCTATCTCGCTCCTCTTCATCCGATGAACGATGTCTGCGTTTCCTTTTTCCCATTTTTCGATAACTTTCTCAATGACACGTGACGTGATCGTCACAAAGAAGAAGAATGAATTGCCTATCGGAATACACACCGACCAGAACTAAAACAAAAAACTGTAAAAATTGTGGCAATATCGGCATATCGAGGGGGCACTACACACTGATCTCGAGGAAGAGGCGCGTAATACAATTCTAGAGTTAATTATAATTAACTTATTCAATCACTATTGCTTAAGATATACGTATATCAAAAATTAATTCATGAAAAATATATATGTATATATTTGGATGAGTTAATTTTTGAAATTGTGTAATAACAAGTTCGGCTCGGTTTGTACGATTATTCGATTGCTCCAGTTACGAAAAAAGACGAGCGCGGGGTTGCGAACTGTCAGCTGGCTGTATACCTGTCCTCAGGAAATAAGAAAACGCTGAAAGAGCAACGTCACGTCAGAGGCTGTATTGTAGAGACCCTATTTGTAAAATGATATTCAAGCTTGCATCGTCGGAACGCAACGAATTTTTTTTTTTCGCAATGGAAACTTTTTTTACCAGCTCAAAGCTTCGGAAAACATTTTTTTGAAGATCACAATAACATCATAGAGATGGCGCTGGAGTTTGCATCGTTCGAATGCAATGATTTTTTTATTTTTATTTCTTTACGTTTTATTTTTATCATTATCCAAAGACATGCAAATTGAAGTAGTAAATTTCTAATAAGAATACGTAGGAACGTTTGAGCAACTTTAACAGCCAAAATCGACCGAAAAGAAATTCGAGTAATTGAACAGAATCAATTTTTGTTGCATTCCAACGATGCAAACTTCAACGTCATCATTAGAGAGCTACAATCTCAATCTACAGAAAAACATTTTGGATGACAATAAAAATGGGGAAAAAGGAAGTAAAAAAGAATTTTCGTTGCACTCAAGCGATGCAAACTTCAACAGCGTTTCACAAATACATACGTGCCAAAAAGAGAATCGAGCGCCGCACTCCGTGCGTTGACACAACCATCACCCCCACGCCGAAGGGAAACTGTATTATCGTTGTGATATTTGGACAGCCGACGGGGCAAAGGGGCCGAAGGCGCGCGGGGGGGGGGGTGATTACCACAAAATCAAGTATACGCGTACCGTTGCGTATACATATTGCCATTGCGCGAGTGGACGTGTGTTGGGGTGCGTTTCCCGCGTGACTTGCACGCAACTGTTGTGTGCGTGCGTGCGTGCGTGCGTGTGTGTGCGTGTGTGTGTGTGTGTGTGCGTGCGTGCATGCGTGCGTGTGTGTGCGTGTGTGTGTGCGTGCGTGCGTGCGTGCGTGCGTGTGTGTGTGGGTGTGTGTGCGCGCGCGCGGTCTGGCCGGTGTGGGACAAGGTGCTTGACCCCCTGTGCTCACAGAGTGGACAGGGGGCGATACGCGAGAGCCGGGGCAACTTGCGTTACTCGCAATGCACGTCGGACGCAAACTCATCCTCGTGCGTTTCTCTCGGCTGAAAGGCCTGCGCACGATTCCGCTCCGTGTACGGGGAGGACTATGGCGCACAGTGGAGGTGGGTGTGAGGAGTATCAGGGCGAAAATGTGGTATTTCATAAATATACACACAGACACACACATATATATCTACATATATCTCGTATATATGGTATTTTATAAATGTACGTAGAATGATATATATATATATATATATATATATTCAAGGTGTCCTGTTATGAACGCAAAATTCTGCACAAGATCTTTTCTCATAAAGTTTCCTTAACATTTAAGGTTAAAAAGAAGAGTTTTCTAGATAAAACAAATAACCAAGATTTTTTTTTTCTTAATCGGGTCAAAAAAGTTATTATTTTTAGAAATAGCATGCGAAAAACCAAAAGCAGATGATTTTTATCTCGTGAACCGTGGGACTTTTACTAAACTGAAATTCCAGCATATAGTGGGACATTATCTGACCTATCGATAGTTTCAGGATTATTCATTCATAACGAGATGCCTTGCATGTGTGTGTGTATATATATAATTGTTTTCATTTTTTATATATTTTCTGAACATTTATTTATTTTACAAATAAAAATAGTATAGTATTTATATATATAAAAATATTTAAATAATATTGTATTATTTTCATTTTTGGGATGTTTAGACAGGAGGATTGAGAGAGAAGGCAGGAAACCAGAGCATGCGAACCAGGGGGGAAATTTGACCAAAATATTTAAGTACTTAGCATTAATTGTGCGTTTCACATGAATCTTCCATTGACACACTTATCTCTGATCACGATATTGACACACCGGATCAATTTGGCCCGCATGGTAATTCATCCACTTGCCATTAACAACCTTTCGGTCCGTTTTTATTTTTCTTTTTAATTAGGAATACACATCTGAAACTTCTGAATACGTACGCATAATAAAAATTCGAAAACTATAAAGTTAATTAGTTGTACGATTTTTTTGAAAATGTTCACTTTTGGGACATTGAGCTTTTTATTCAAAATTCGTCTGGGTCAAAATGGACCATTGTGTCAACGGAAGATTGATTACACTGCTGCATACATAAAACTGGCGATTCCGAGGACATTCTACATTGAGGACTGTTCTCAACTGGCCCCTCAACTGACTGTATAAACGCAAATTCTTAAAAATCACTTTCACCAATGTAACCATATTTATATAAATAACATCGCAAGGACCATCGAGTATTCAACGTACATTATCCGGCTGTTAAATCATTTTTATCATAATTATAATTATTGAATTCAAATATGCTGATGTTCATTTAGTTAAATCGGGTTCGAAATAGTCCTTTCTTATGTACAAAAAACATCCATGTTGAGAGATAGGATATAGTAACACTGACTATAGTTTATTGGCAGGGCAATCACGATACATGTATATGCAGACGTGTATAAATGTATGAGCAACAAACACCTATGGGGGACGTTAGTACAGCGACACTAACTGTGGTTTATGGCAGGACGATCCAATAATGTGTGGCTGACTCAACTACATTATGATTGTCTTGCCAATAAACTATAGTTAGTTTCAATATACTATCTTTTATCATGGGCGTTTGGTGTAAATACCATGGACTTTTCCCTCGGTGTATATATATATACACACACACACACACACAACATTATCCACTCATAACAGGACACCCTGTATATATATATATATATATATATATATATATATATATATATATATATATATATATATATATATATATATATATATATATATATATAAGCACACATATACATATATGTATATACGTATATATGAATGGTCGGCGCGTTTCCCCTCCGAGCATTGTACTATCCAGCCACGGAGATCCTCTATCAATCACGAAACCTCGTAGATTGTTGTATATAACGTATCGCCCACGTATATGTCATCGGCATATTGTAACCGCGCAATCGTCCGAACGCGATGCATTATATGTATACATCGAAGGTGTATTGAAGGGAGAGAAAGAGAGAGTTGGATGATGGAAAAGGGACGGACCCAAACAAGCTCTGGGGTCTTTAACATACAGAGAGCTACACATTCTCCCTACCATCACGAATAATATTGACGCCTTTTCCTGCCATTTCTCTTCGAAATAAAGAAACGAGAAAAAACTTATTGACGAATGTCCACCCATGACCCATGCAGAAATTTGTCGCGGAGTCTTCAGATCCTACCACTTTCCTGTAGGGATTCGATAGGTACACCGCACCTAGGGAGTCCATATTGGAATCCAAGTGGATTCCGCGCGATTTCCCGATTTACGTCTTTCGGAAATTTTTATTTGAAATTGTCAACCGGAGTTTGATGGATCTCCAAAAAATGTTCTCTTCGTATTGACGTGCATACATTTGTTGGGGAGTCCCAAGATACACCCACATGACTATAGGGATTTGTCAGGGGCATCACACATAGGGAGGCCTCATTGGGATCCAATTGGATTCTGCATTGTTACACGATGAACATCGTTTGATAATTTTGTACCACGGTCGAATCGCAAATATGTGAAACGTCACGAGGAAAAAAGTCGTTCTGGTAAAACATAACCTGCATATTATGTTAAAGTGCAGTAACAAAAATGACAAATGGTAATTACAATGGATTCTCACTGAGAACTTCGATTCGGGCAAATGGATTTTTACGATATTTTTACTGTGGGTCTAAACGACCCAGCTTACAACTTTAGCGCCAAGTTTTTTTTCTTCTCCTTACGATTTTTTTTGCATATGGCCATTTGATTTTTAATATAATAATTTTTGGCACATATTAGGCAACATTCAAAGTATGTTCATGAATTTTCTCATGGGCATCCGACTGATAGGCTTGTCACACTGGGTCAATTTGACAGCATGTTTCTCCAGGTAAGTGTGATAACTAAGGCTTAACGGGAGATATACACCAAGATGGTCGAGGTCGAGAATTTAGAAGCTATGAACATTCCGTCGACCGTGGAAGACCTACACTATGGGCCTGGTATCGATGATTGCATGTAAGTTGACAAATTTCATGATTTATTCATTCCCAAATTTTCAAACGCGCTTTTCTCAAAACCACGTTTTTCAAATCGGTACCCAAAATTTCTCGAAAACCAATGAACCGATTGCCTTGAAGTTTTTTGTGGTTATTCTATACACCATTAGAACTTGTCATAGGATTTTTTTTCCGTTACTTAGTTTTTGTTTTATAGGCAAAATAATAACTAATTTGAGGCCCAAAAATCACTATTTATGTTCAAACGTCCGCCATTTTGTCATAAATCGATATTTTCGAAATCGGCTATGACAAGTACTAGATTATAGTATCTAATTTAATAATCTTTTTGGTTTTTTTTTTCGGATGATTTTTGAAGAAACGCCAGTGGGTACTGTATACGCAGATTTTTTTACGACGCTCCAAGGATTATACAATATCCTCGTATATTTTTGATATTTTTAAATAAAGAAAATTAAACATATTTTTGAATGTATATACTTTTAGATAATTAAAATCCCAATCCGAAATTTCAAATAGTTTTCCTTGAAAAAATTCACAAAAGTGACCTTTTTTCCGGCTCCTAGGTTCTCCCCTTAAGATAAGGCTCCTATGTTTCTCCCCTTAAGATAAGATTTCTATATTTTCAAGATCCACTCGTTTTCTATATCTATATAAATTATTTTTAGAAAACTAATCACCCCCCCCCCCCCCCAATTTGACCGGAGGCCTAACCAGAAAAAGCTACTTGGGCCGGATAATTTTGGGACCGCGGCGCCCAGTGGCCGTGTTTCTCATCCTACTCGACAGGACCCCCTGGCGACACAACTCCAAAATTCTCCGCTCCCAATCCACGCGCGAGGGCACAAAAAGAATAATGCCAAATGAAAAATCTTCGGGCAAGTGCAGGCCCAGCGAAAACGGCAATGGGGGAGTTCCGCCGCCCCTGGGTGTTAATGCGTCGCGTAATATATTCTCTTCGTGCCATGCATCCCCCCTCCCCCTGTGCTCCCCTGCTCTCATCCACTCTCGGCCTTTTACGCTGACAAACGCGTTAGAAAATTAAATAAATGGATTACCGGCACTGTGCGCGGCCGCGTCATTTTTGGGATGGAAATTTCAGCAATTGCGGGGTATGAGGGTAGAAGGTGAAACAGAAAGAGAGAAGAAGGGTCCGTTGCGCACAGAATCTCACACGTACACGACGGGGATATAAGATCGTGTGCACACGCGATGCATGCCGGCATGATTCTCCAGCATGATTTATGTCCTCGGGGGTTGTAGCCGGGCACAATGGGAGAATAATGAAGGCGAGAGTCGGGGGCGCAATGGTGAGCGTTCTCCCGTTGCGCTATCCAGCCAGGAACACCACCAGGGACATGAAACTCCAGCTCTCTCTCCCTCTCTCTCTCTCCTTCTCTCTCTCCCTCTCTCTTTCTCCATCCAGCCATAACCAGCGGACCAGAATCACCGCAATCCTCCAACGCGTTGCGGGGCTCAGCAAATCGGAGAAGCAGGATGAAAGACCTCCAAAAACAATAAAAACAGATGGCAAGCATCAGCAACAACCAGCCTGGGCCGTTGATGGAGGCCTGCCACCTGTATCGGCATAGGTTTTCCCCAGTTTCCCTGTTCCCTCTTGCAAATGCACCGACGCGGGCAAACGCGCAACCGAGGAACTCGTGGAGTGACAAGTGCCGGATAAAGGCGAAAGAGCATCGCAAAAGCCTGCGTGGACATACCGCAACGGATCCGAGTGATCAAATGGCGAGCAAAAGAATAATTCTTCGTTACACGCTCTCCAAATCCAACCAATCCAAACTCTCGGCGCACTCCATCACTTTTTCTCCTTCACTTGACTCAAATCCACCCCCTGCCACTTCGATCTTGCAGGACTTTTTGCACCGCAACGTATGTGTGGTCCGCAAAGACTATCGTGCAAACGCTGAAATGTTTAGCCGGGCTACGATTGATCGATCACCGCTGCCGGAGCAGTAAGGGGAGGCGCAGCCTCGGATGGCGAGAAACGAAGGAGGAAGGTGAGTAACGAGTATCCAGGTCGAATCGAACCGACGAGGTTTCGCGAAGACGAGGAAGTTCACCTTCTTCTTCACCCCCCCCCCCCCCCCCCCCCCCGCGACAGAGTCTCTCCCAATAAAAAAAGACAGACAGAGTGGGAGGAAAATCTCTAGTGAGTATTTCAGCCATGAGGAAGGCACGGAAATACATCTCGAGTTATACCCACCCCGGTAAGAATTGTATGCAGGGCTTAAGGAGATATAGGAAGACAACTATATAAATGCGGAGTGAATTTGATCAGCTTGAGGGATTCGCGGGTAAGTTTGGCTTGCACGTATCGATCGTGGCCACAATTGCCCATTTCAATCCAGTTTGTCACGAACTCACTGTTCGCAAAGAATAACCGGGTCGATTGGCAAACGCTCGTCAATGATCCGAATCTGTCAGTCGCTGGAAGGCTCCTCCAAGCAGCGACAACGGATCGAATGCTGGTCATTGAATGATCTTCACGTAGTTTGGCGCATAATGAGAGGAGAAAATGGCGAATGTGGAGAAGTGCAAAAGAAGGACTAGCTTTATCAGTAGGGAACAGAGGTCATCGTGTTGGGCCCGAAAACAGGAAGAACTAGCGATGATCTGGCAATGAGAAGAAACGATAAGCAAAAGGAGAATAACATGAGCGGACGGAAGAGCAGAGAAAATTTCCTGCGTGACGGAAGCCATGCATATATGGGTGGAACATCACTCTTGGGGGATTACAATTTTACGAGGGTGCACATCATTTGACGGGAACCCCTCTTTATTTCGCGAAAGCTTGCTCTACTCCGTTTCTCGGTTATTCTCTCGTGGTCTCTTGCTCTTTACTTTTTTGTTGAAGACATTGCTCGTGGCTGGAAATTAAAAGGATTTTTTTTTGGGACAAGGTGTGAAGATTCGTGGTTTTTTTTACATTAAGGCCTTAGGCCACAGCAACGGGTACAGTAACGGGTATAAAATCATGAGCGAATTTAACATTTTTTTCATATGAAATAGTGATTTACTCATAAAATTAATTACACATCTATTTAGTATGAATATCAAGGTGTTAGAAAATATATCTATTTTTTTCGATGTACAAAATGGCCGACTAGTCGAAACTTTTTGAAACAGCTTTTTTCCAATTGACGTGACAAATAACTTCAACAATTTTCACTCGATTTACTTCAAATTTAAAAGTTATGTTTCGAATTGCATTTCGCAGAGAAGTACGTACGGAATTTTTGATTAATCGAAAACTTTTCGGTTTATGAGCAGTTTATGAGCAGTTATAACGAAATTTTTCACTGAAAATTCATTTCTTAAGTTGAAATGCCTACGACTTTTGAATAAAACAATATTTTTTAAATTCCGTACGTACTCTAGGTATTCTAATGTAGATTGACGAGAATTTTTGTTTTTTGTTCTAGGTAAAAGATAGTGGATGCTAAATGTCACGCCGCGGAGCGCCTAAAAAAAGATAACAAAAGAAAATATTAGTAGTCGGCCATTTTGTACATCGAAAAAAATATATATATATTTTCTAACAGCTTGATATTCATACTAAATAGATGTGTAATTGATTTTATGAGTGAATCACTTTTTCATACGAAAAAAATTGTTAAATTCGCACATGATTTTATACCCGTTACTGTGGCCTTAAAGAGTGAAGTTTTGAGTATCTTTTACAATTTTTCTATTGACAAATGTTTATAAATTAGGTAGATAGAATGGTTTGTGGGAAACGAATCATCCGAAATAAAACAAATGAAACACATTTCGTTTTTGGGAAGGAAGGATTCAATAAAATATTGATTTTTGAAAAAATGGCCGCAGTCCAAAGTGAAAATATCGGAAAAATCGGTGCAAAACAACTCGATTTTCATTGATAAAATAAAAATTATACAACGAAAAAAAAAATTCTTCTTTCGAGCGCTGTTATTTGATATGTAAAAGGAGCTTGTAGAATATGAAGCGGATTGATGGTGTGATTTTTGCCATATCGTGGTCACCGATTTTGAAAAACCAATTTTGAGCAAAACGCGTTTAAAGTTCGCGTTAAAAAATTAAATGCATGTAGTTTTCGCATGTAATGATCTAGTACCTGGGCGAACGATTTAATAAAATAATGATTTTCGAAAAAGTGGCCGCACTCCAAAGTGAAAGTATTGATTTTCGGTGGAAAAAAAACGCTCTCTTTCCGGTGATAAAAGAAAACTATGCATGGAAAAAAAATTCTTCGTTCGAGCACTGCTATTTGATATGTAAAAGAAGCTTGTAGAATTTGAAGTGGGTGGGTGCTGTGATTTTTGAGATATCGTGGTCACAAACTTTGAAAAAGTAGTTTTGAACAAAACGCATTCAAAGTTCGCGTTAAAAAATCATTATTTAATAAAATAATGATTTTCGAAAAAGTGAAGAAAAAAACGCTCTCTTTTTTTATATAAAAAAGAATTATGCATCAAAAAGAAAATGTCTTCGTTCAAGCCCTGCTATTCCATATGTAAAAGAAGCTTGTAAAATGTGCAGTTGGTCGGTGCTGTGATTTTTTAGATATCGTGGTCGCCGACTTTGAAAAAGTAATTTTGAGCAAAACGCATTTAAAGTTCACGTTGAAAAATCAAATGCACTTAGTTTTTGCAGATATCTAGTGCCTGGGTGAAGGATTTAATAAAATAATGACTTTCGAAAAAGTGGGCGCAGTCCAAAGTGAAAGTATCGATTTTCGGTGAAAAGAAATGTTTTCTTTTCGTTGATAAAAAAGAATATGCATCGAAAAGAAAATGTCTTCGTTCAAGCCATGCTGTTTGATATGTAAAAGGAGCTTATCGATTTTGAAAAAGTCATTTTGAGTCAAATTCTCGAAAAACGCGATTAAGGGGTTAGGCCACTCTAGTAGCCGAAAAAACAGGCTTTTTAGGATTTTTTTTCAGAAAAACCACAAGATAAATCGAGATTACAAAAAGGGTGTTTATCATACATATCAGTGACTGTATACAATAATTTTTTTGCAGCGATTAATTTCAAAATGGCGGCTGTGCAGCGGTTATCTCAAAACTGCATTTTTTAAATTGGCCGGATACATAACTCAGACAATTTTCACCCGATTCACTTGAAATGTCGAATATATCTTGAAAAATACATTGTCTATGGAAGTACGTAGGATTTTTTTTTTATCTGGAGATTTTGTAGGCTAATTTTTCACTTTCCAAAATTTTTGCCTAAAAAATCGTCAGATAATTGTTAATGAGAAATAAAGTATGCAATATAAAAAAAAAATCCTACGTACTTCCATAGACAATGTATTTTTCAAGGTATATTCAGCATTTCAAATGAATCGGTTGAAAATTGTCTAAATTATGTTTCCGGCCAACTTAAAAAACGCAGTTTTGAGATAAACGCTGCACAGCCGCCATTTTGAAATTAATCGCTTCAAAAAAATTATTGTATGCAGTCACTGATATGTATGATAAACACCCTTTTTTGTAATCTCGATTTATTTTGTAGTTTTTCTGAAAAAAAAATCCCCAAAAAAGCCTGTTTTTTCGGCCTCTAAGGTGTATGAGACAAACGCTCATAACTCCCTCAATTTTGAACGAATCGACTCGAAATTTAGAGTGAATTTTTTTTATATGGTATACTTTGAGAATCCATCAAAAACCGAAAATCTGTATTTTTCAAAATAACAATCCAAACAAGACCTCCGTTTCAATGTCTTCGCACACATTGTCTCGGAGATTCGCCCTTTCTTCGGCTGCATCAACCCATCTCTCTCTCTCTCTCTCGCTATACGCCATCGGCGATACCTTTTTCATCGTTTTTTTTTTTATAGCCCCGTAAAGTCGTCTCTCAATCATCTTTAATCGAGCGAAAAGAACGAAAGAGCCCGCGCAAGAGAAGGATAGCAAGCGAGTGGGAGTAAAAAAAGCGAGCAAATGGACCAAAAGTGCCGGAGCTTTCAAGCAGCATTCGCGTACATGTAACATGATAGATCGGTGCGATCCCGTGGATTTAAAAGGAGATGAAAAAAAAACGAAGAAAAAAAGCGGAGCGAGAGAGAAAATAGTGCAACGACGAAAAAGCTGGGGCAGAAATGGCTCGTACGGAAAACGGAAATGGCGTTATTGCTCTTTGAATTTTGCCATAATCTCGCTATTCCGAGTAATGCCGCGGGCATTAAAAACGTGCCGCGTATACACAAATAGCGACGTTTATTGAGACTCGGGGAAAAGCACCGTCGAAATCCGTCATCGTATTATATATCCGAACGGGAGACCGAGAGAAAGAGAAAAATATATAGCGATGTAACAGAAATAGTTGGCCCGGTTTCTCACGCGTTTTGTTTTCATCGCTCGCTCTTTCCGCTCGATTCGTTTCTCTCTCGCTCTCCTTCGCGATCCTGCTTCCCCCACGTGACGTCATAAAAATCGACCGGGCGACTTCGCACGAGAGAATTGATCGAAGACGAATTAAAGCCTTGAGATGGGGGGGGGGGGGGGGGGGGGGTGGAGTTCTCTGTCGAGCGATTGGACGAATCGGCATAATCGTTTCGCGAATTGATCCTCGAGGACAATCGTAAAAAAAAAATATACATACGCGGGCACGGATAATAAAACCTAACCACGTACTTTTTACGCGGCTTCGCGGAAAAATACGTGGGAGTATCTGCTGCTCTATCTCTCGAGCTCCTTTATCGCTTAATTCACTTATAGCCGTCGTAAACGTTGAAATTTTATAATCGACGTTACTCGGCCTGCATAAATCCATAGCATAAATAACCGCGGTGGGTGTATCCATTTTTTTGAGCCCATCACGATTTTCGCGGGTAGTAAAATACTTTTAAGGTGCGATGTTGGTACGGGGCACGTACGTGCCTTTTCATCATTTTGCTGTCCTCGTGCTGTCTCTTTCTCTCTCGATCTCTTTTATATTGCACTCTCGTTAGAAAAATTTTAATGCAAAAATATTATTTCAACATTGACGTTATTTACGAATGGAAAGTTTATTTTTTAATTTTGTATTTACGATTGGAAAGTTTTAGTTTAAGACGAAAGGTTTTATTATTAAACAATAGAGTTTTTTTTTTTCATTTCACTGCATCGCAATGTGAGAACAAATATCAACGGGAATTTGAAGAAAAGAAAATTTGATATGAAACAAAAAGTAAAAAGAAATTTAAGAAATAAGAATTCGATATAAAAACAAAAATGAATTATATTGTTCATTTTTGTTTCTATAAGGAATTCTTATTTCCTTAATTTCTGTTGATTTTTTTGTATTGTATTTAATTTTCATTTCTCTAAATTCCTGCCAACACTCTTTTCACATTGCGACACAATCAGATACAAAATAATATTTTATCACTAAGGGAGACTTTGTCCTTGAAATGCAGCGGGAGATGTTAGCGGCTCAACGTGAGCAGCTAGAAGAAGAGGAGGGATGCCTCTATGGACCAGACATTGCCGATTAGCGGTAATTATAAACACATTTGTGTAAACACATTACAAAACTTTAAACGCGTTTTCCCGAAAACACGTTTTTAAAAATGGCTGACATTCTCCTGACCGCTGTAATTAACATATCGACCTGAAATTTGAAGAGCATACTCGGAAAATATGTCTTCACGGAATGACGGATCGTTTTTTTCGATAGATACATTTTTGCATTTATTATTTATCTTTTTATGCGAAAAAAAACGCGAAAATTCGATTTTTTTTTAAATCGCCGCCATTTTCTGAAATTTGTACTAAACGAAAAACCCATCCGTCATTCCATGACCAAAGGGTCACAGATTGATAATATGCTTTGAATTTGTTTTTCAGATCAACAAAGAGGCAGTGATGTCAGCCGTTTACCTCCCGCGATTTAAGGACCTGTTTTCGCGGAGCTGCAACGGCCGCCATCTTGATTTTTTTTTCGAAAAAAAAATTTTTGAACGTTCTGTATATCATGAATAAAAGCAAGAAAAAAGCGCACTCAAAAAGCTTTACTCGTTTCCTTTAAAAAAAATAAAATGTAAACACCTGAAATATGGTAATCCAAGGACAAAGTCTCCCTTAAACAATAAAATATAAAAGCAATAATAAGCATTTACATTGTTTATTTTCTATATCCAATCCTTATATCTTCAATTCCTGTTTATTTTTGGCTGATTGACTTCTCATTGAAAGAAATGAAAATTTGATATAAAACAAAAAGCATACAGAAATGAAAGAAATAAGGATTCGATATAAAAACTAAAATAAACAATGCTCCTCCGAAACGTGCTTAAACTTTTGTTTATTTTTCGTGTTACATTAATTTTTAATATTTTTCAAATTCCTCATTAATCATTTTTTCACATGTCATCCGTAACTCTGTAAGCGTTTTACCAGGGCATAATATTATCAAACAATCAATCGACAGATCTCTCGATATCCCAATCCCCTATTCCCATCTATCTACCCTATTCCCTCTCTCTTCCCCAGTTTCTCTAGCTTGATCCACTGAGAAGAAAAGACAATAGGAAGGAATGGTCGAGTATAATATCTGATGGGCTTCTCTCTCTCTCTCTCTCTCTCTCTCTCTCTCTCTCTCTGCGTTACGCCCCCGCAAACACGGGAGAGCCAGCACTGCGAATTCGAGCTGCAGCAAAAGGTAACGATGAGTACAAGAGCCGAAGGCACACACCCGGCATACATGTGTGTGTGTCATCCGATTAAGCGACTTTACGATCCGTGCCTCGTGCAGCCGAAGACCAAGAGAAACGGCGAGAAAACGCGAGAGGGAACGAGGCAGAGAAAGAAATAGAGAGCGAGAGAAAAAGACGGTAAAGGGATGAAGAAAAAAAAAGTGTCCCTTCCTTACAGGAAGAGCGAGTCTTTTCTCCCCTCTTATTCCTCTCCCTTCGTCCTTACGGCCACGAACCAAAAAGAGCAGCGACACACACGTGCTCCTTTCAACCCTCGGGCCGCACACCCTTTCGCGCTGTTCTCGACTCACCCTCTCGCTCTTTATTTTCCATTCAGGAAAGTTCACGAGCTCATCCACGCGCAGCTTTCGTCGCAAATCTTTGTAAAGCGCGTATACACACTAGGGTGATTCGTTTCAGGGTAACTTTTTTTTTCTGACCCATCGTGCCCGAAAACCTTTAGTCGGTACCCAAAAACGAACTTTCGTGGAAGGGGGGTGTTGTCAAAAAATATTTAGAGGTCGCGAATCAAAATTGAAGGTTTCCCATTTGATTAACATTGAAAAAAAATGTTTTTCTCATTATTAGTGTTACCATTCCGCGAATTTTGATATCGCGATATTTTCCAAGTGGGTTCTCATAGAAAATATGATACTTTACGATAAAGTTCATTGAGCCATGTCCGTAAATTCAACCGTTTCAGCGGTATCATTATTTCAAGTGAATATTGTATGAAAATATCTATTCAAACGGCTGTAACGCCTAAGCTATTAGATATATCGAAAAAAATTCAGATGAGAACTTTGTAGAGAAAGTAATTTTCTACAAAAAAAGTCTTATAAGCCGAGCTCGTAAATTCAACTCTTTCTCAGCTATGGGTGGATGAAGTAGAATAAATAGATTTGTTTTTGTTTTAAAAAAAATCTATTTATTTTACTTCATCACTTCAAGCTCGCGGGAACAGCATCAGCAACGAATTTCGGGGCGGACGTGCATCAACTGTTACGCATAGTTTGACTATCTGTTCGATCGAGGGAGAACAGGTGGATTCAACATGGTGAGAGAGACAGAGAGAGAGAGGGGGGGAAGGAAGGAAGGAGGGAGAAAGAGAGAGAGAGAGAGAGAGAGAGAGAGAGAGAGGGAGAGAGAGAGAGAACTTTAAAGGTACACAATTGCGATAATGCGGATAATGGCATGCGGAATTCGATCGAGAATGCAGATATGCGTTCTGTCTTCCTCTCACTCTCTCTCTCTCCCTTTCTCTCCCTCACTGTTCCCACTCTCTCTCTCTCTCTCTCTCTCTCTCTCTCTCTCTCTCTCTCTCTCTCTCTCTCTCTCTCTCTCTCTCTCTCTCTCTCTCTCTCTTTTCTCTTTTTCCTGGTATATCGCGTTGCAGAAACAACGTTGCTCGGAAACTTCCGTGTGGTGTATCAACCCGGAATTTCACGTAAACTCACGAGAGAAACTCATCTTCCGGATCTTTGATGAATTTATTACGGTTGCTCGACACCAGTATTTGAGAATATTCATTTTTTCGAATTATTATTGTTTCCTATACTTTTACTCTGAATAAAAAGTTTTGGCTTCAAATAAGTTAGTTTTTTTTCTCGACATTTGTAGATTGTCTGCACAAACTATGAATATAAAGCTATTCGACAAGAATATTCTTCGGCACTTCGGTGACGTGAAGGCTCGGGACATTTATCAAGTAAACCAGGGGAACGTGTATTTTTTTTTGGAAGCCTGACCAATGAACGTAAACATGAATAATTTATTGGTGAAGAAATTGATGAACAAAAATGTGTCCAGTCAAATCACCGAATAGTAATGCACGAAGCATATTTTTTTAGCATTTAGCTTTTCGAAAAATTGCCAAATAAGCCGATTATTTTTTTTTAATGAATAAATTCAGAAATAAATCAGTTTGAGATTAAATAAATTTAAAAATAAATAATTTTGAAGGTAAATAAATCTGACAATGAATAAATTTAAAAAATCATCATTTTAAAAATAAATAAAATTGAGAATAAATAATTCCAAAAATAAATGAATTTAAAGATCGAAATGAACTTTGATTTTCTTCGGCTCCTCCGACTCCCAGAGGCACTATGTATGAACCGGTACAAAATTGAGGCGAGCAGAAAAAATCATCTCCAAAACCTGACTGATAAAATTTTCGAATAATTTGCAAAAGAGTAAGAGAGAAGGCGATTTCTGTTAAAAAATCCAGCGTGGAATCTCCGGCTGTAAAACCATTACCGTAAAGCTCGCGTCGGGGTTGGAGGTGGCAAGACAGAAGTTGGGTGAAAAAGATCCATTAGGGGATTTCTCCTTTTTACCTCTCCGCCCCGTGCTCCCTCTCTCTCTCTCTCTCTCTCTCTCACTCGCTCCCTGGGCTCAAAACTCTCAGCGTCCGAGGTCGTCGAAAAGTTTCGCGGTAAGCCAGGTAATTAACGAGTACGTTGGAAGCCGTTAGTCTCCCCGAGGGTGATTCCCGACGAATGAACCCCTCCTCTCACCCCCGACCCCTGCCATCGTGACCCTTCCACCACCCCTTGGAGGAGGGGAGCCACGGCGACGGCCAGATCGGTATCTAGATCGATTTAGATGTCTGCGAGACGTAAACGGTACCCCCCCCCCCCCCCCCGCGGAGTTTTATCTATTTGTCGAGTTCTCGTGGAAAACCGCGTATTGCCAAAAATGTTCAGCCCATTAAACTCGTGAAATGAGAGCGGAAGAGAAACCGTGAGAATGAGAGTGTACAAAGAGAAAAGTGCGAAAAAAAGCACCGGCTCACCCCTTTCCTCCCCTCAGTGCCGCACAACCACCAGCTCATGGGATTGCTACCCAATATTAATTCATTACCCCTCCCCCCAGCCCCTAGTCACTTCCATTCAGGAAACAATTTAAAAAAAAAACACTTTTATCGCACTCGCGAGAAAACTCGGATGGCTTCGAAATAAATTACACAGTGCACGTATCATCTCCCCCCCGGTCCCTCCCTATGATATTGAAGTTTGCGTTGTTGGAACGAGACGATATACACTTTTCACTAATTACAATTTTTTTTGCATATCACTGTTTACATATCACTACGATAAATTTTTTTGCATATCACTACGATTTTTTTTGCATGTCACCTTTACTTTTTGCAAATTTTTTTGCAGATCACTGTTTACATATCACTATGATGAATTTTTTTCATAGCATAGTCGTAACGGTCGAAGACAACTCATTTTTGGGACTTTTGGTTAGAAAATCGTTATGATTAGTTTCTAGAAAAATTAGGTATTTGGAAAAGTGTCATCTGAAGAACAGTCCGTAATTTTTTTTTTTGTAGAAATATTTAATTATAATTGATTTACTGCTGATGTCCGAAAACCACCTTATCAAAAAATCAAACACATTTCGTTGATATATTCGTTTATCTTGTGATTAATCGTAAGGAATTTCCGAAATATCAAATTTAAAACAATGGTGCGTGGTCAAAGTGAGTTTTGATTTTTACGAAAAATTACGTGTAAAAAAAATGTAATTCAAGCTTTGATTTATTGTTCTAAAAAGTAGAAAATGATTTTTTTACCGAGTGACCTATATGTGACCATAAATAAAAGCTTGAGGCGCTTAACTTTTTAAATGTTTAATAAATTCGGTCAATTCAGTTTCATTAACCGTATTTAATTTCACACAATAATAATTAGAAAAATTATTATCACACGTTTATACTCAGTTTTGCGATTTTTATTTGAGAAATCTAAGGTTGTTTTACAGTAAATTAAATACAGTTTATATGTCAACGGATTTATGAAAATTAAAGATTGTATGTCGAAATTTTGAGCGCCCCAAGCTTTTATTTATAGTGACATATCGGTGACTTGATTGAGAAAATTATTTTACAATTTATAGTACATTAAATAAAATATTGTTTGAAAAAAATGTACATGTAAATTATTTTCTACTTTTTAGTCTTTAATTAATTTTACTAGAGCTCTGAAATTTTTGCAATGAGGGATTAATCTTTGCAAACGAACCGGTGTTATTATTGGTTGATTGTCAGGAGAAATCCTGGAGAACTGTGATAGGTGGCATCTATGATAGTCGTTGGCTCACCACCTATTGGACCTTATCTTTTAATATATTTTACCTGTTGGACCCTTTTAACGATCATGCAATCCGAGAGCACTTGAGGCAGTTCATATTTCCATGCATTGTCACCTCTCAGAGGCATGTTTGCAAAATTTAAGGGGTTACCCCCACTTGCGATTTTGAAAAAATCGATTTTTTTTATTGCATTTTTTTGAAGTATAAGTATCTGAGAATATGTCCTGAAAATTTCAAGTCGATTCGAACAAAATTGGCTGAGATATGAGCGTTGAAAGAGAAGAATCCGCGTTGAAAGAGCGTTGAAAGAGAAACTTTAAACGCGTTTTTCTCAAAATGGCATTTCTGAAGTCGGTGACCAAGATTACTCGAATACTAATGAACCGATCTTCTTGAAATTTTGCAGGCTTATTTAATACATAAAAATGTAGTCTTTAATCGTTCGATTTTTTTTCGTTTAAATCGAACCATTAACTTTGACTGTCCGCCATTTTGTGAAAAATGAATATTTTTTAAAATCCTTCGATTAAAGACTAGTTTATACTTTTATTTGACTAAATCCATCCGCATTTTTTTTTCAGATGATCCACTTCGCCGCAATGTTGGTCACCGCAAACCGTGTACATAAAAACATTATTTCATTGACGGCCATTTGCCACTAAACAATGTAATATTTTTCAATAAAAAAATTACTGAAAGTTCTTCAAGATGTGTTCTTTAAGATGGTATATTGATCGATTAAAAGAGTTTTGTAGTTTTCTTTAAAAAAATTCATGAAAAAGGCCTTTTTTGCGCTACAAGTGGGGGGTAACGCCTTAAGAGCTCCAAGTAGTCAGGAAGTGGGTAAAATATCGATTTTCCGTTTTGCATCTCCCACCAAGTAAAGCTAAATAAAAGATTGTAAAATAGGCATTTTTCGTTCATCAAATCGAAAGTATACATCAGAAAAAAATCCTTCCATCAAATACATTTTTCCATCTTAAAAAAGCCCCCGAAATTTCATAAAGATCGATGCAGTAGTTTTCGAAATATTTCGCTCACCAACTGTAAACCCAAAACTTCGAGAAAAATATAACGCAACAGCCTATAAATCTGTCAATTTTTATCCGATCACCTTAAATTTTCTTCACCCATTTAAAACACGATGTAAAAACATATTGGGTTTGAAAAAACGTGATGTTTCGCCTTTTACAACTAGGCACCCCTTGATCCTCATTAGAGTCCTACAACCTGACTCCGTCGAAAAATATTTTCGATAACAATAAAAATGGAGAAGAAAGAAATAAAACGGAATTTCCGTTGCATTCCAAAGATGCAAACTTCAACAACATCGCTTCCCTCGCTGCATAGTCCCCGTGGCTCGTGGCTCGTTCGCAAGCAATTAAAAACTTAATGAAGAAAATATTTTTCAGTAAAAAGTCTTGAATCATCAGCGCTTGCGTGATGAATGAGAGAAGAAAAAAAAACCAGAAGTAATTAAGGGGCTACATCAGAGGCTATGACGAAGAACGCTCAGATAAAAACATTAAAAGACCTATCAATTTCTCAACTTCCACGCAAATATATACGAATGTGTAAGTACGAGTGTGTATATATATATATATATATATATATATATATATATATATGTGTGTGTGTTTATAGATGAATTTCTATACACAAATTCATCTCTACATACATTTATATATATATATATATATATATATATATATATATATATATATATATATAAATGTGTGTATAGATGAATTTCTATACAGTGAGCGACGTAGTGAGATCGTCTAGACCGTAAGTGCTTGAACTGGAGACATCGCCGAGACTAGTCGAGCTACTTATGCTGATGCCCGGCGGCTATACAAGAGCCAGTCTCTCTCTCTCTCTCTCTCTCTCTCTCTCTCTCTCTCTCTCTCTCTCTCTCTCTCTCTCTCTCTCTCTCTCTCTCTCTCTCTCTCTCTCTCTCTGACTCTCTCTATTCTCTATCACTCATTCACTCGACTCTCCATCTGTACATATAGCTCTTTGCCAGCAAGAGGAGTATTTCCATTTCATCCATCCTTCTGCATGTCCTCATCCCTAACCGTCGCCATAGTTATCCGTACGTGTCTGCCTGTATATTGGGACAGCAGCAGCGTATTGCCAGCCTCATGCCGTTAGCGGTACCGACGCGAGAGATCCTGCGGGCCGCCAGTGAGAAACGTCAACTTATATGCATATATATATATATATATATATATATATATATATATATATATATATATATATATATATATATATATATATATACATACATATGTACACATACATATGTACATATATATACACGCGCGTGTATATATATATATATGCATATATATGTTTGCATGTTTGTACAAACCAACGAGTGTCGATTCCACAGTGCCTCGTATATGCATTAGGAAGCACGAGAGAACTGACGAGAAATTCGTGACGCGTGCGACAGACCCAATTGCTTATCGAGTCCCCGATACATGCACTCATATATATATATATATATATATATATATATATATACATACATACAAATAGACATGTATATACGTGTGTATATATATATTGAGGGAATATATTTTGAACTCGTGATATCTATATTGACTATCATCACAAGTGGCTGTTTCGCGGCCAGTCCTTAAAATTTCGTCAAACGAAACGTTGATTTTGGAGGCCGGACGGGATTAGATATAACGTCTATATAAATGAGGCAACATCTATGTAAAGGTGATTCTGAAGACGTTAGAGGTACGTAATGTTGAGTATGGGGACTACGGGGAGGATCCTCGAAATCAAATGTCGTCGAAATTACGTTTTCAATTGTGTGTGTATATATACACTCTATGTATATACACACATACATATGTCTGTATATATAGGTGGGTGTGTGTGTGTGTATAAATGTGTGTATATTTCATATTCTATATCATCATCACCCTCGTGCACACGTCAGCCCCCTTCCCCTACGCGAGAACCCGAGAGCGAGCAGAGTAATGTGTCATACATACGGATGTTGTCGCATATGGAAATACGGATGGATTCGCTTGTGTTTCTCGGTATCAGCACGTGCGAATATGTTAGTGATATGAGACTGGAATAATAACGGCGTTTCTATTACAGCCCTAACGATCGAATTCACGAAATTTCAGCCTGGAAATACGTTTTCATGAAGAAGGGGAGGAGGGAGAGGGGGAGGGGTGATAGTATCCCCGGGGTGAAGACGAAATGTGGATTGTTGTTTTTTGATTTTTATTTGCGTGTAGCTTATCAATCGTCGGTGGAGACACGACAGTACAGACATTTGTTGAGGGATTCCCAGATCCTGCCACATCCTCATAGGAATTTTGGTATTTGGACATTGGAATCCGAGTGGATTTGGAACTATCCCGATTGACGTCAGGTGAGGATTTTTATTTGAGATTCTCAACCGGAATTTCTTGGATATAAAAATATATATGTATATATGTATATATATATATATATATATATATATATATATATATATATATATATATATATATATATCCGTAATGCCGTGAACAAATTTGTTGGGAAGTCGTGTGATGCACGAACGTATGTATAGGGACTTGTTAGGGACACCGCACATGAGGACTCCTCATTGAGATTCAATTGCATTCTGCACTGTTCCCCGACGAACGCCGTTGGCGAATTCTTACCACGTTCGAATCGAAAATATGCGAAAAGTGACGAGAAAAAAGCTCGGCGTGTCGAAAGGTGACCTGCACGCTTCGTGAGCGGGTACGTGTGCGGTGATATTATGTTAAGGGGCTGTACCAGTGTGGACGCTGAAAATTTGGGTGATTTTCGGGAATTTTTTTGAAGAAATGTACTCAATTAAATGTTTCGGAAAATTAAGAATATATTTGGCTATATTTGACCTATATTTCATATATTTTTTTATAGAAAAATATTGAGATCTCAGCGAGTTATGCGCTACCTTCGGAGGCGCCAAAAAAAGTTCATCCACTGCTGACACGATTCCGGCCGATTGAGTAGCTGAAACCGAAAAAGGAAAAAAATGTCGTTCAACTGGAAGGTATTTCCTGTTCAATGACGTAGGATTTTCGAAAAATATCAAAATCTAACAAAATGGCGTAGTTATGAAAAAAGTCTGTTTTCTTGCTTATAAAATGGTCGTTTTTTTTCAATGCCAAATCGTCAATTTTCACCCAATCAAAAATATTCTCCGTCATTGTAGAGTAAATATATTCAAGAGTACTCAGTTCGAATTTCAAGTCAATCGGATAATTTCTCTTTGACAATGTCAGAACATTTTTTAAATCTCATTTGGGATAAAACGCTTTTGAAGATTTAACCATCGATTTTTGCAAGATAAAATTATATTGATATAAATGATATAAATAATAATGATATTCTTGAAAGTATAAACTGTCGAAAAAACCAAGAAAAAATCGATTTTTTTAAGTGTCACCCTTTAACGTGCAGCAAAATAAATAACGAACAATAATTACAGTGGATTTTCCGTTTTGCGATTCGAATCGATTTTTACGATATACTTTTCAAAGCGATTTATAGTTTTTGAGGGGCTATGCCAGTGTGACACTTCCAAAAAATCTATTTTTTTGCCTCTTTCGACAGTTTATAATTTCAAGAATATCCTGTAAAAATTTCAAGGCCGTATCTCTAATCATTTTATCTTGCAAAAATCGATAGTTAAAACTTTAAACGAGTTTTTCTCGAAAAGAGATTTTTCAAATTTGCTGACATTGTAACTCAAAGAGCAATTATCCGGTTGACTTGAAATTTGAACTGAGCACTCTTGAATATATTCACTCCACAATGACGTAGGATATTTTTGATTGGATGAAAATTGATGATTTGGCATTGAAAAAAACGACCATTTTATAGGCAAGAAAACAGACTTTTTTTTTCATAACTACGCCATTTTGTTAGATTTCGATATTTTTCGAAAATCCTACGTCATTGTACAGGAAATACCTTCCAGTTTAACGACATTTTTTCCTTTTTCGGTTTCAGCAACTCAATCGGCCGGAATCATGTCAGCAGTGAAGGTCCTTTTTTTGGCGCCTCCGAAGGTAGCGCATAAGTCGCTTGGATCTCAATATTTTTATATAAAAAAATTATGTAATATAGGTCAAATACAGCCAAATATATTCTTAATTTTCCGAAACATTCAATTGAGTACTTTTCTTCAAAAAAATTCCCGAAAATCACCCAAATTTTCAGCGTTCACACTGGCATAGCCCCTTAAGATCCACTAACTTTGTATATGTAAAGTTTCAAATAAATAATACGTTTTGTTAATAAACGTCAATGTCAGGTCGTCTCGAGACATCCTATAAATGTTTTATTTACAAAATCGAACGTACAGAGTGCGATGGGATCCATCAAGAATCCGACTCTGTTCGATGATGCCAGAATCCTTTGGGATTCAAATTCGATTCGTACATTGGATTCCAACGGGGAATCCCGATTAGAATCCAATGTACCAGCGTGACATTATAGTATAGGGATCCAATGCGATGATCCATTGGATCCCCAAACGGAAATGGGAACAAGTATATAGCAACCCAATTGGATACCTGCAAATTCTGCAATGGCAATTAATCCAGGCTCTTGAGAACATCGGAAAAATGGATTTCCGAAGCTACCTTGGCGTCCAATCGACTTCCCATGTAGGTCGTTCGAAACGTTCGGAATAATTATTCGAGACTTAGCGACCGAGGCATTATTCTCGAGCGGACTGCCTCCAAAATCGCCCGGGACCACTCGCGATCGGCCATTCATTTTACTCCATTTTTGCCTTTCTTTTTTCTTCGCATCTCGGCGCACAAGTTGCAGAAACGCTTGGCGGCTATGCGGCGACACGTTTGCCTCCATTCGGACTTTAGTACGCGACAACGGTCGTGTAAAAGATCAAGAGAGAGAGAGAGAGAGAGAGAGAGAGAGAGAGAGAGAGAGAGAGAGAGAGCTGGGGGCTGTCGCCCCGGTAAAGACCAAGAGCCAACTAAAAGTTCGAAAGCGTCGCGGCGAATCGCTACAGTAATCCCCGGGTAATGCGCGATAAGTCTTCGCCGCTCGAAAGAAATATATAGGGTGCCAGGGGAGGGTTGAAACGGCTGGGAAAAAGATAAAAGTACGGCAAAATAGCAAAAAAAAAGAAAAAAAAAGAAAAGAACTAATGAACAAGAATGGCGTACGGTTGTGGGAGTGGGAGAGAGAAGGGTGGGCGGCAGGATTAAGTCCAGTAAAATTGCCGGTAACCGGCGTCGTCGTTCATAGCAAACCATCAGATATATATATATATATATATATATATATATATATATATATATGTATTGAAGGAGCACAAATGACGATTAGGAAGGGCGAGGGGTGGTTTGGTCGATCGGAAACCGGAAGTGAAAGAGCGAATCCGCAAAAAGCCTTGCTCCGGATCGTGGGATCTCGTATATGATTCTTCCATTCATCCTACTAGACTGTATACATACAGGCACAGTCCATACATATATATGGACAAAGATCATTTTGACGGCAGTTGCTGAAGTCGAATTAGAGAGAAAGAGAGAGATAGAGTTTATTCACTCGCCGACTCTTTACCGACGTATTACGTACGTGTACATATCTATATGTATATACAGGGTGTCCTGGAACCGAGTGAGGTCCCTGAAATGGGGGGGTTGGGGGTGAAATTCTGAGTCGATTGATGTAAGCATGTATGGGTCTTAGATCAACCCCTGAATTATTATTCAGTTTTAAAGGCGGGCGCACCTGATTGGCTCGCCTTTAAAAATTGTTAATAATTCAGCGGTCGATCTGAGACCCACACATGCTTATGTCAATCGACTCAGAATTTCACCCCCAACCCCCCATTTCAGGGAACGCAGTCGGTTCCGGGACACCCTGTATACACGTAGCCAAGCCATATACGTGGCTAAAAAAAACCTGTACGTATATACAGGATGTCCTGTTATGAATGGGTAACCTGCAACTATCGATAGGTCAGATCTTGTTCTACCATATGCTGGAATTTCAGTTTAGTAAAAGTCCCACGGTTTTCGATACGAAAATCATGTGCTTTTGATTTTTCGCATGACATTTCTACGAGTGATAACTTTTTTGACGCGGTTTTTTAAAAAATACTCTCCGTTATTTGTTTTATCTAGAAAAGTCTTCTTTTTAACCGTGTTAAGGAAGCTTTATGAAAAAAAAATATTTGCAGAATTTTCATACAAAGCAATTTGAACATCGGACTTTGATAGCCTGCGGTGTACAAAAAATGTACTACGCACATCGTGCCAATTACTTGAAAAACTTGCTTAGTTATTGTCGTTTCATACCACTTGCAGAAATTTGTAGAAAAAAAGTGGCTTCAATTGCAGCAATGACAATAATATCAATAATTGCTATTATTCTTTAACTAAACGAATAACCATAAAAATAATAATAGGAGTACTATAATAATATAATAATAATAATAGAAGGACGGCTGAAGCTATTGAAAAATTATAATCATTCAGTTGCTCGAAATTCTTCTGGAAAATCCCCGTTATAAAAAGGAAAAAAAATCCGCGACTTCTATTCAGAAATTCAGAATATAAATCGTCAAGAAGAGATTTTGTAAAATAATAATAATGTAGAAATAAAAAAAATTAAAATAAAAAAAGAATCATCGTTGCATTCCAATGAGGCAAACTTCAACAGCATCGTGGCGCTACTTCTCGTGCAAATTATTACTGCCATTACACTCGGGCGTACAACGAGAATCGTATAGTTACCGCAACAATGTCCGTGATCAATATATACTTCGGCCCATCGGCCGCACTCGCGACGTCGACAAATCACGAAGGTTTTGCTACTGTACGGAGCGTGTGTACCTGCAGAGAGGGACTCGTGACAGAGCCCGCGAGACGGGCATTGCATAATTCCCGTGCCGATTTGCCCGACGAGAGAGGGGGGAGAGAGGAGAGAGGAGAGAGAGAGAGAGAGAGAGAGAGAGAGAGAGAGAGAGAGAGAGAGAGAGAGAGAGAGAGAGAGAGAGAGAGAGAGAGAGAGAGGCGGGAAAGTAACGAGCGATAGGACACGGAACTAGTAAACGACAATGAAGAAAGAATGCAACAAAATTACGAGGGTAAAAACGGGACGAAGAAGGAATTTCAACTTTTCGTTGATTGTGTCGAAACCTAAAGCGTTTTCTAGCAATGCCTTACAGGACTTTTATCGAAGGACCATTTTGGCCAAAAATTGGCTATAAACGTACCTTTGGGTATCATGGACCAAAAAAATATATAACCATCGGATACCTCGGCGTTGAATTTGGTGTCGGTTTGTTTGGATATCTCGTACGAGAAATAAAAATGACACACCGCCGTACCATTAGCTATAAGGTTACATTCTGTCCCGTCAAAAATATGTATTAGGCGATCCCATGAGTAACTTTATGGGGTAGATTTTTTCAACTGTAGTCTTCGTCACGGACAAGTGAATTGTGGAAAATGGGCATGGAAAGTTCAGCGGAAAGGTAGAAGAGCATGGTAGGGTGTATATTTAAGATTGAAAATGAATTTTGTTTATCATAAGAGGGGACAACACTGTGGGGGGTAAAAAAATCGATTTTTTGCATTTTCTCAAAGTATGCAAGTAAATTCAAGAAAATGGGGAAAAAATTAAAATGTTGAGAATTGGCCGAGTAACGGACGATTTAGTGAGAGGAGGTAGCGCAACGATTTATGTATACTAACAAGGAACATCGCTCGAAGTAATCCTATCGAGGGCTTTTTTGAGTTTCACTTAATATATTAATAATCGTCGCTGAAAATTTTCAGGGTCGGTTATCGACCTAATTACGCGTTTAGAGCGTTCTTCTCGAAATTATTTTTTTCGCACTGGCCGAAATCATAACTATAGCTATAATTGTTCGATTTTAAATTTAAAAAGAAAACAACATTTCCTATCATTGTATGACGTTGAAGTTAGCATTTTTTTTTCTTCTTTTTTTATGAATCATTGTCCAAAGGCATTTTTTAGTAATTATGGTCGTTAATTTTTCTTTATAATGCTCAAAACGATTGAGTGAACTTCACAGCCCAAATCGGCCAACGAAAGAAATTGAGTAATTAAGGAGAATTAATGTTCGCTGCATTCCAACTATGCAAACTTCAACGTCATTTCGTTGTTCGTAGCCGTTTTTTTTAAATTAAATTTAGTCTTTCTTAAACCCCCCAAATATAAGTAAAAATTTCGCCAAAATTACACTTTTTTTTAACACCCGTCATATTGTCGATTTTTTTTTCAGAAAACGGCTACGTACATCGACCACTACATTGATATAAATTTTTTAACGTTTTTTTATTTATTTTTCAGACCAACCATTGACAATTTATCGATCCGGCCATCAAATTATACCTCAACGACGTCAACTATTAATTTTTGTTTTTTACAAAAAATTACACAAAATGAGTTCAATGTATGCTTAATAAAATACCTTTTTTCCAAATCCCAAATAAATAATCCAGTAGACAAAAAAAATAAAAAAAAACTACCGTTTTTCCTCCCTTAATGTTGAACAATAAAAGTATTAAAAAGCCGTATTATCGATGGGATGACCCAATACATCTAATGCCCCGCGCGATTTCTCGCGACGCGTCAACGTCATGGAATGCACGTTTTTCTTTTCTTCGTATCTTAATTCCAAAGTCAAGAAAAATTGAGAATTACTGCGATAATTGACTTATCGTCCTCGTCGACGTCCTCAACGCTCCGAGAACTTCGCGGGTCGTGAAGAGACCTCGAGAATTCCGCTGCATTTCTTACCTGAAACACAAAGACAAAATGATGGGTTCAATATATATATATATATATATCAATATATATGTATATACAATGCACATACACTCACACACTCATCAAGTTTAACGGCCCGAAATGGTCGGAGATTAAGTATCGTGACGATTATACATCCACAGATATTATGACGCTCCATAAAAAGCGGGAAGAACTTACTTCTTGATTTTTGTACTCTATTATTGTTATCATTATTATTACTCGGTAAAACTGCGGCAGAAAAAACAATAGCAGAACCGCCATATTATTTGTGTCAAGGCACCGATGCACGTACGTGCGAATAAACTTGCAAAGGAGAACGATCTAATCGGCGCGAGTGCCCGATAAATCTCCCCGCGGATTATAAACTGATAACGACGAGTGCCTAAGCTCGCGATAACATCTTTTCGTTCTGAATTCACTATATATATATATATATATATATATATATATATATATATATATATATATATATATATATATATATATATATATATATATATATATATATATATATATATATATATATATATATATAGATACATAGTTTATGAAATATATATAAAAAATAAAAATAATCATATAATCCTGGTGATTGGGGGTTGAAGAATATTTATTTTGTTTGTTGCATTAAACTTACATAACATTCGCATAGAACTTTTTTTTAATTATAAAAAAATGTACCCTTTTTTGAAATCTTATAATAAATTAGTTTTCAACTTTTTTAATTGAAAAGATGATCAAATTTTCATTAAACTGACGTAAATATCGCTGTCGGAATTTGTGTGTGTATATATATATATATATATATATATATAGTCAATTCCATCAATTATATATATATATATATATACAGACAATTCCGAACAGAGATATTCACGTCAGTTGAATGAAAATATGATCATTTTTTTTTCAATTTAAAAAGTTGAAAACTAATATAATAAGATTTTGAAAAAGGGTACATTTTTTGTAATTTAAAAAAGTTCAATGCGAATGTTACGTATTTTCTTTGTTTCAGAAAAAAAATTAACTAAACATTTTTTTGAAGTTTACATTTTTTTATTGCAAAATTTCAATGCGCATTTAATGTAAACTTAATGCAACAAACAAAATCAAAATTCTTCAACCCCAACTCACCAGAATTATTCGATTATTTTTATTTTTTATATATATTTAATTTTTTTTTAAATATTTATTATTTATTTTATATATATATATATATATATATATATATATATATATATATATATATATATATATATATGAAATATATGTAAAAAATATCAATCAGTAAATAACTGGTGATTTGGGGTTGAAGAATATTAATTTTTTTTCCATTAAATTTACATTAAATTTGCATTGAAATCCGGCAAATACAAAAAATGTGATCTTTTAAAAAAATGTTGAATTATTTTTTTTTTGTACAAACAAAAAGACAAAATTCATATCGAATTTCTTTAGTTGAAAAAAATGTGCCTTTTTAATTCCAAATTGAATAAATTTGCATTTTTTTTAAATTGAAAAAAAATGAAATGAAAATTGCATTAAATTGACGTGAAAATCAAAACTCGTCGACAGAATTTTTGTTTCTCTTTCCCAATCGATTTGGCAACGATAATTTTTCCCCGCTCGAAGGAGGCAAATGTGAGCGCCGTAACAGCAAAATTGAATGTTTGCATTCGACGCTCGGACAGGACGAGCACGTGTCTCTCGGGTGTCCCTCCTCGTCGTCGACGATCAGTTGCATCGTGCTCGAAGGCGCGCGGACTTTATCGACTTTCGTCTTGGCCGCGATAAAACATACGAGAGTCTCGAAGCTCGGGCGCGATCTTTGGAATCGACGGTGGAAGGGAAAGGGGCCGGAAAAAAAGTTCAACGATCGGGGAGAAAAAAAACGGCGCAAACATTTCTCGACAAGCGATCGAGTTTGTTATCGCCACGAGAGTGAGTCTCTCCCTTCTGTCAAACGATCCGACCAAATTTAACGAAAACAAACGACAGGGCCGGCGGCAAGAGAGGGAAAGCGCTAATTGAGCGCGTTCGATAATTATCGTGTTCGCGATTGTGAAAAAGAAGAGCAAAGAGGGACGAAAAAAACGTCGAGGAATGTCGTAGGAAGAGCAAAAAGAGCGTTACGATCACGCGCGCGGGCGCGGAAAATATATTGTAATAATAAAGGCACGCTCGAGCGAGGAATTTTGTTTTGAGAAGAAAAAAAGGAGAATAAAAAACGGGAGTGGAAGAAAATATAGTGGCCGAAAAAAATAGAGAGAGGGAGGCACGTGGGGAATACGAATGGAGAAACGATATTGCACGGGTGCGAGAGAGATGGAACGTTGCGAGCGAGTGAACGATCGTAAAGACTCGGGAGAGACTGAGATCGCCGCCCGGTTGAGTTTGCTCGTGCCTTCTGGATCCTCGTATATGCCCACAGAGAGTTCCGAGTTTAAACCGGTTCCGCTCTCGCGGTAAATGGAACGCGAGACTCTTTCTCGTTCGATACTGGATGATAGATACATTGTTTCGTATGAGTATTTATATATATATAGATATATTATTTTGACATATAATCACGCATTTTTGGGAATTTTTTCAGATTTTCTAATCGGGGTGATTTTTTTCGGAGAATTTTTTTATTTTTTATTACGGGTTGTTTCGAAAAATGTAGAAAAAAAATCAGGGTGTCTTTTAAAGTCAATGGAATCAGATAAAAAACGATTAATCGAATTGGCGGAGGTCAGGGAAAAAGTCTAACGGATTCACGTGGAATATGTGTATATATATATATATATATATAGAATATAGAATATATATATATATATATATATATATATATATATATATATTCCACGTGAATTCGTTAGACTTTTTCCCTGACCTCCGCCAATTCGATTAAGGGGTTACCCCCACTTGCGATTTTGAAAAAATCGATTTTTTTATTGCATTTTTTTGAAGTATCTGAGAATAATTCCTGAAAATTTCAAGTCGATCCGAACAAAATTGACTGAGATATGAGTGTCGAAAGAGAAGAATCCGCGTTGAAAGAGCGTTGAAAGAGAAACTTTAAACGCGTTTTTCTCAAAATGGCATTTCCGAAGTCCGCGACCAAGATTACTCGAACACTAATGAACCGATCTTCTTGAAATTTTGCAGGCTTATTTAATTCATAAAAATGTAGTCTTTAATCGTTCGATTTTTTTTTTTTCGAAAAAAAATCGCCGTTTTATAGCCAAAAAACGGCCGTTTTTTTTCGTTAAAATCGAACCATTGACTTTGACTGTCCGCCATTTTGTGAAAAATGAATATTTTTTAAAATCCTTCGATTAAAGACTAGTTTATACTTATATTTGACTAAATCCATCCGCATTTTTTTTTTCAGATGATCCACTTCGCCGCAATGTTGGTCACCGCAAACCGTGTATATAAAAACATTATTTCATTGACGGCCATTTGCCACTAAACAATGTAATATTTTTCAATAAAAAAATTACTGAAAGTTCTTCAAGATGTGTTCTTTAAGATGGTATATTGATCGATTAAAAAAGTTTTGTAGTTTTCTTTAAAAAAATTCATGAAAAAGGCCTTTTTTGCGCTACAAGTGGGGGTAACGCCTTAATTTTTTTTGTCTGATTCCATTGACTTTAAAAGACACCCTGATTTTTTTTTACATTTTTCGAAACAACCCGTAATAAAAAATAAAAAAATTATCCGAAAAAAATCGCCCCGATTGAAAAATCTGAAAAAATTCCCAAAAATGCGTGATTATATGTCAAAATTTTCGAGCTATCACCCGCAGTGGAAGTATGATTTTCTAGTCAATCTACATTAGAATACCTAGAGAAGCACATACGAAATTTGACAAATATTGTTTTATTCAAAAGTTGTAGGTGTTTGAACTTAAGAAATGAATTTTCAGTGAAAAATTTCGTTATAACTGCTCATAAACTGCTCATAAAATGAAAAGTTTTCGATTAATCAGAAATTACGTACGTACGTCTCTGCGAAATGCAATTAGGAACATAACTTTTCAATTTGAAGTGAATCGAGTGAAATTTGTTGAAGTTACTTGTCACGCCAATTGGAAAAAGTTGTTTCGAGAAGTTTCGCGTAGTCGGCCATTTTGTACATCGAAAAAAAAAAAAAAAATTCTAACAGCTTGATATTCATACTAAATAGATGTGTAATTAATTTTACGAGTGAATGACTTTTTCGTACGAAAAAAAATGGTTAAATTCGCACATGATTTTATACCCGTTAAGGCCTAAGGCCTTAAAGGAAAAAATCATGAAAGTCAGCCAATTCTTACTCGCCTAAAAGTATCTCCCCCCTTAAAGCATCATTGTTAGTGACGAAGAGGTGCCCGAATTACTTTTACGTATGCTGACATATATCTAAAACTAATTTTCGAGATATCGTCGTGTGTGTAGGTCGAGGCAAACTACACGATATTCCAATAACGCGGTACTACCACACAACCCAAGCATCCGAGAATATTTTCCTCGTTTTTTATTCACCGTATATCTGTGGTTGAAACGAGTAACTTATTACCGTACAAATTGCGTGGTCCGTTTCGAAACGTACGTTTCCCTGAACAACACGACTTTTCGATGTGATTTTCTTCATTCGACGTATACGATTAATTTATTACGTAAGCGGATACAAGAAACTCGGATTGCTTCAAAAATGAATTTGCCTTGTGTCTGGGCAACTTTACGTGCAGCCGAATATCCCCGAGCAAGCTTCTTCGCTCTCTTGGCCTCGGGAGTGTATATTAAAACTTTTTTTTTTCTTCTTTTTTTTATTATGACCCAAGCATTAAGGCACGAATCAAGAATCCGGAAAAAGTATGGAAAACTGGGAAAAAGGAGTGAGAATACGGAGGGACGAAAACAAATGCCAGAAATAGAGATAAAAAGGGGGGAGGGGGGAGATTAGATTAGGTTTATTAGCCCTACTGGGACCGGAAGCGCCCTCTGGCACACAGTCCTTCTTACAATACAGAAAAAAAATATAAAAAGCAATAAAAAAAGACCTAATGCCAAAACGAAGAAAAAATGACTGTATAAATCAAACGAAAATAAAGAGAGTAAAAACGCAAACAAACGTCAATCTGGTCTCCATGCAATACGAAGAAAAATGAAAAGAAATAAAAGAGACGCGATACGAAAATAAAGTAAAAATAATTACTTATAGAGAAAAACGCAAACATAAATAAAAGTGAAAATAAAAAGTAAAATAGAAGAAAAAAAACGAAAATAAAAATGAAAAACGATACTGAAAAACGATACTGAAACACGAAAATTTAAAAAAATCGCAAATATAAAGAAAAATCGCAATTGGATGAGAGGAAGATAGAAAACAGATCGCAGGAAACTCTAACCACTACCCTCTGTGAGCATGCGCAAGACCATTTATTGAATGACATCGTACTTCGGCCACCAAGATGCTGTTGAAGTTTGCATCGTTGGGATGCAACGGAAATACTTTTTTATTTTATTTTTCTCCATTTTTTCTGCTAGCGGAAATCTTTATTGGAAGATTAAGGTTGTAGATCTCCAATGAGGATTAAAAGAATGCCAAACAGAATCTCTCGGAAAAAAATTGCAGTGGGATATTAATTATTTCCGCTGCATTCCAACAATGCAAACTTCCGGATCGTCTACTAGATGAAA